>VZRM01002149.1:313342-341114 GCA_013397955.1 Grantiella picta | reverse complement strand
TCAGGTTCCTTCCTTCCTTCCTTCCTTCCTTCCTTCCTTCCTTCCTTCCTTCCTTCTCCCCTTTTGAGAATGTACTTTCTTGGAGGGAGAAAATTCAAAAGGAACAATATAAATTAAGCTCTTTTTTTGTTTTTAATGTTATTTTTGTAGGATGATCTGGTATTTTTAGAGCATTGTTGATCTATGTGAGGAATATAGATGTGTCAGTAGTGGCAGCTTGAAAACAGGGATGGTTCAAGTGTTGTGTGAGCTGAAGCTCAGAAATCAGCACCAAACACTTGCTGCAGACTGGTCAAATTGTCACTGAGGAGCCCTTCATAAATCTATATTTCTGAGAGAGCATATTCTCAGCCTTCAGGAATCCTCAGTGCAGGTGGGACTGGAGCTGCCTGGCACAGGCTGTGTTCACCTGGCTGAATTGTGCCAAAATGGGGTCAGTGAAGAGTGGAAATTTATTTTAGTGTCATGTCTGTGTCTGCTTCATATCTGCAGTAATTTTTCTTATGTTTACAGAAGAGCTAAGTCCAAATTCCCTGTACTGAGGGGAAACATTTGAGGAAACCACATACAGTGAGTTTATAGGAGAACTGGCTGCGTGTTTTAATAATGTGAGTGACTATTTGGTTGCTTGGCATATTGGCTTTCAAAGAGCCTGCCCAGAGAGAGAAGGAAAATACATCAGAATGGAAAGTGTTGCTGTTCTGCAACTCTAAGAACCCATTTCTAGACAGACTATAGGACAGATTTAATTTCTGAAGTCTTAGTTCTTGAAAACTAATTTCACTATTTTCTTATTCTGTTAATTTTGATCATCATATTAAGGGCTACGAATTTGCAATAATCATTCTGTATTAAACTCATTAAATCAGTGGTAAATTTAGCTCAGTAACTTCACTGATTTTAAAAGGGATTGTGCTACTGGAGCTGCTATTTCCAACCCAAGTAGCAGCTGAAAAATCTGAAGTGCTCAGTCTCACATATTTACACATTAATGTCTGTGCTGAATAAACAGATCTGTAGATTAAGTTGTTCAAGCATTCCTGTTTTAAAGCTCCTTTTTTCATTTGCTTCTACTTTTGAAAATTCACTAATTGGGCTTATCCCTTCTAATCAGAGGAATTACTGAAAAAATGAGGATTGTTTAAATCAAGAATTCCAGAGAGCTCTTATGTAAAAATGTGGTCACTCAGTTCCAAGGATCTTTTATGTATTACAATTGATTTTTTTCCCCTGATTTGCTGGATGCATTGTTTCTTTTTAAGGTACTTCAGTTACTGCAGAGAAGGATTTTTGTCTTTTAGGGTGTGAGTATAATTTTTCTTCAGAGTGTAGTACAATAATATTATGAACAAAAATGATACACATAGTGAAGGAAGCTCGGTTCTTCAGCAGAGTGTTTTGAACAGTGAATGGATTTGAGATCTCCATGAAACCATTTGTATGGGAAGGATCCCTGCATTGTAAAATAGAAACTCTGGATTATTCTTACTTGGGTAATGGTGATGGACTTGGACCTGTGTAAAACATTATGCCTATAGGGGTATGCATGTGATTCTTCCTTAGTGTAGAATATTATCTTCATATTCTCTGGTCGTTCAAAGGTTTGTAATTTTGACAAGCTGAGTTTTATGTTGCCATTGGGGAAGCTGAGTAATAAATGCAATTACTGTATGCCTATTTTTGGTAAATATGGTAAAACCAGAAATGTAACTGCAGAGTTAATTACAAGGTACAGATGTGGGATACTATTGAAATGGGCTTTTTTAATGTGGACAACATCATGGTAAGCAAATCTGTCAGAGGTCCTTGAAGCATGTTCTGAGCTCCTGAACAAGGGGAAAGTAATTGATAGTTCTCACTTGATTCCTAAAACCTTCCAGAGACTGACAAAACATTCTTTGAGAGAGACAAGTGTGCTGTGACATAAAAGTGAAGGTGCCATCACAAGTCAGGAGTGGTTCAAAGTAGAATAAATGGCCTTTTTACACACTAAAGGGTGATCTCCTGCCTAATTCCTTGGGATTGTGTTGGGCCTGTTGTGCTCATAAAGGATCTGGGTATTAGGGTGATTAGGAATGTGCCAAAGATCATCAAGGGTAGCCTACATGAAAACAGCTCTTAGGGATTACAGGCTTACCCTCCAATAGAGGTGGCTTGTTAAAGTTTGAGACGAAGATCAGCATTTATCCACATGTGCATTGTAAAGTAATACACATGAAGAAAATGGAGTCTTAATTCCAAATGCGCAGTGATGGACTCTGAATGAACCATTGCTGTGCAGGGTAGAGGTCTTGGAAGCATGAGATGTTCTACAAAGACAAATAGGACATTAGGAATACAATATTAGAAAGTAAAAGAATAGAGAACAAATGACGTTTTTTCTGTCCTTACCTCACGTTTTGTGCAATCTTACCCTCCTTTCTCACAAAAAACATGGTGGAAAAAGAAGGAACAGAGAAATGTGACCTGTGTTGAGGAAGGGTGAAACAGTGTGGAAATGTTTGGCATGAAGAAAACAAGACAGTAACTTTGGGGTGTCACCCAGGGACTTCAAGTTGCTGTATATAAGCCTGTTCAGGTTGGTGGTGTTGCTGTGGTAGGAAGGCTGGAGGAAGCCTTACCCTCACACTTGCAGACCTTAACAGCATTGTAGAGCTTTGTAAAATTCTCACTTGCTTCACTCAGAATATACTCTGAAAGGAAACACTTGTTTGCTGAGTCTGGAGCAGCCAGATGTGGTGTGTAGCAATTAAAGAAGGTGCTGTGCTTGCTCTCTCAGAAGGGAGAGCTGACCTGCTTGTGAACGAGCAGGAGCACTGAGCAGAGGTGTCAGTCTGAGCTGGGGAGTCACTTTTCAGCATTTGTTTTTAGTTTTTCCTGGTGTTCTTTCTGGATTGTGACTGGTTTTATATGTTACTTCATTTATGATTTCAGGATGTGGGGTCTTATGCTGGAGACATGCTCTTTGTTATGCCCTCATCTTGGATTTACCCACCTCTCACCAGGGAGTTCCTTTGGTGAGAAGGGATCGGTCACAATTTATGCCTTCACACTTGGGAACTCTGCCTGCAGGTTTCAGTGAGGAAATATATTTAATGATGCTTCTTTACAGCACCTGGCACCATCATTGCTGAGAGAACCAGGCTGACCACTTGGTCTCCACACCGAGAAACTTCCCCTTGGAAGAGTGTGGATATGTGTCTGATTTGTTCATCAACACCTGTCCCTGCATTTATTCTCTCTTCGTACCTTCCTGCTTCAGAGTCAGGGCAGGATTTCTCCAAAGCAGTGTGGGCAGCAGGTCAAGGGAGGGCATTCTGCTGCTCTGCTCTGCTCTGCTCTGCTCTGCTCTGCTCTGCTCTGGTCAGACCCCACCTGCAGGGCTGTGTCCATCTCGAGGTCCCCAGCACAGGAAGGACATGGAGCTGCTGAAGCAAGTCCAGAAGAGGCCACCAGGATGCTGGGAGGGATGGAGCACCTCTGCTATGAGGAAAGACTGAGAGAATTGGGACTGTTCAGCCTGGAAAAGAGAAGGCTTCAGGGTGAGCTAGTTGTGGCCTACCAGGGCCTGGAAAGGTGGGGAGAGACTACAAGGGCCTGGAATGACAGGGCAAAGAGGAATGGCTTCAAAGTGAAAGAGAGTAGGCTTGGTTTAGATACAAGCAAAAACATTCTTTCCTATGAGGTTGGTGAGGCCCTGGCACAGGTTGCCCAGAGCAGCTGTGGCTACAGCATCCCTGGAAGTGTCCATGGCCCAGTTGGATAGGGCTTGGAGCAACCTGGGATAGTGGAAGGTGTTTCCCCATGCAAGGGGGTTTGGAATGAGATGGTCTGGAAGGTCCCTTCCAAGTGATGACAATCTCTGATTCTGTGATTTTAGAATCAGAGAAGCTACCAAGGAACATGAGTGATGGTTTGCCCCTCCATTCCTTCCAGTCCTCCAAGAGCAGCATGCAGGGCTGCCCTGTTCCCTAGCACACGTTTTTCTAACAGATTCTGCAGTTTAGTGTCAGCAGACAGAAAGCTCTCCGTGGGAATGTTCCACATAAAAGTTACTTGCGTTTAAATTATTTTTCATCTCTCATATGTATCTCAGCCAAGAATAGCTGTGATAGCTGTGGTCAGCAGTGCTGGTAAAACCTCTGTGGCAGCTGAGAATGTGCATCAGCCCCTTGGGCATCCAGCTGCAGTGGTAGGACCCAGGAGGCCTGGATGCAATTTGCCTTTAATTAAAGAAGGCAGAATTCTGTGATTACTACAACAAAAAGAATTATGTATTATATTTCCTGAATATTTCCAGAGGGGATTTAAACTCCAAGAGGGAATACTGTCTAGGGGAATAATGCTGTGTATTCCTATCCTCTGTCTTTGGGAAGTAACAACTTCTATTCCTGCTGAAAAATGCACACAAAATCACTTGTGAATGTGTGGCTGCAATAGGCAATTAGGAAGTGCAGAGTTTAATGAGAGATGAATGCTCTTCAGTGCAAGATTGCTGGATATTATATTTTATCTGTCAGCCTGTGTATCTGTTTGTCAGAGTGACCTTTCATTCACCCTATTTGTTAATGCAGAATGACTACACCATGCCTGCCTTTAAACTTAATATTATTCTGCTCACATCTCCATTCTCATTATAAACATGGCTATTTTTAGCCTGCACAGATTCAGAATATGCCTTGTAAGCTTAAGGGGGATTTATTGCGCTCCTGTGTGTATTCACTAGAGATTCCTTGTTGAAGCTTACTGATTTAGGATTGGGGAGGGGTAAAATGTACTATTTAATTCCCAGCATATGCCTGCAGGAGCTATATTTAGCTTCAGCTACTTGTCATTGCCACTGGGCTATTTTTACAAAGAGATGCAGCACTTTCATTGTTCAGGGGTTTAACTAGACAGAAATGGGGATGGATGAGCTCTATAAACTCTGGTGTGGTGCAGGAATTGCTGCTGAAAGTCCAAGTGTGCTCTGGGGGGATTTGAGTAACACTGCAGCAGAGCTCAGCACAGCAGGCACCTTGTTCACTGAACTGGGTGTGTAAATTCACCTGCTCAACACGTGTGCTGAAAATTACATTTAATTCTGTGTTAGACTGATAAAGAAGCTTAACAGGAGTAACAACAATGTGGGCTTTGTATCTGTACGTAAAAAGGTCTGACTTGCTGCAGAAGCACGATTTATTTCATTGCTTAATCAGTTGTTCAGAATTTTATCATGGCTTTTGTAGTTGCCATGTATATTTTTGATGGCATACAGAGGAGAAAAATTAGCTTGGAGAGTGTGTGCTGCAGTTGGGTCCTGGAGGATGATTACATATGCACTACAAGATCATTACATATGCATATCCTTTTTATAATGCATGTATCAGGGCTCCTGCTATCAATTACTGCACTATTTGGTGCTCTAAGGAACAATAGCTGCAGGGAGAGTCTCCTTTTCTTACTTGGGGAAAATTAGAATTCTACCTTGATCAATGAAGTATTCCAGTAGATTCATATTTGCTTCAGGATTGGCATGCAGAGAAATGTATAGGTGCTTTCTGCCCCTTCTTGGGTGCTTAATTTCTCTTTAAAATTTTTAAAAAATATAATATTTTAAAATATAATATTTAAAAATATATATTTTAGCTAAAAAAAGAGTTGTATCACTTATAAAAATACAAAAAACCTAATGGATATTTTGTGTATCAGAAAATCAGACTGGTTAGCTGTAAGTTAAGAGACTGATATTGTCCAATGAGAGTGCAATGAATAGATCTCTTTCTGCGAGAATGAATGGTTGGACTTGATGATCTTGGAAGTCTTTTCCAACCTTAATGAATCCATGATTCTATGATATTGCTGGGCACTTACTCCACCAATAATTTTCATGTAAAAATTCAATTTATGAAACAATTTTTTAAAATTGATTTTAAATCAACAACGGTGGATCGTTTTCTACAGGCAAAAAACTTCATATATATTTGTTCATGTATTAAAATAGTAATCTTAATTTCTTAGCATGAACCTCTCTTGGGCAGCCTAAGATTGTGCCAGACACTAAAGACATTAGGGAATGCAATTTATTTTCAGTTTTGGAATAATACTCATCTTGAATTAAACCTTGTGAGGTGTAAAGCCTTGATGCTGTCCTTGTCACAGCTGATACACTCCACTTCTCCTCCCAAACGTCATTTCACTACCAGTATTTCAAGTAAAGAGAGGTCTGAGTGGGAAGGAATGATGTGAATTCCTGCATGGAAGAAGCTTTGAGGATATCAAGATCCAACTCCTTCAGGGCTGAGCTTTGCAGCAAGAGATGCATCCAGAGACTCCATGCTGAGGAGTTGTGTCTCTCCCAAAACCAGTCAGATCCCAGTAATGTTCTTTCCTTAGGGAGGGAGGAATAAACACGTGATGCTATTGTCATTTTACTGGAGGATTTTTTTCCCTGTTAGATTGGAGATTTTTATCCTCCCACAGAGAATGATAGAATTTGAAGCTAACCAGAAGTGTCTCTGCTTTTCCTGTTCAGCAGTGTGGGAGTGGTTTTCATCCTTTTATCCTCCTGAGAACAAGTGAGCAGGAAGATATTCAGCCCATGGACATTGAGGCACCTGTTGCTTCTCCCAGCACTGCTGTTAATCCTCATTCTTTTTTACACAAATTTATCCTTTAAATCTCGTTTTTTTGTACTGACTTTATCCTTTGTCAGGTTACCATGTAGAACCATCGGCTCTAGACTCAGTGATGAGAGGAAGAAACAAAAATGACAAGTATTTTTCTGTTAGACCATTATAAATAAAGCTCAAGAAAGTGGTAATCTTTATTAATTTTGTAGCCAGATAAATCTACAGGCAGAGATGTTTGCATTTCCAAATGCCAGGACTGGATTTTGAGCTCAGTGCTAAACACAGACACACTCTCTGCATTCACAAATTGCTGCAAAGTGGAAGCTTGATGTATTTGAGTCTCATCTTCCATGGTTTCAGCTTTTCAGCATCTCCATTTCCTTCCCAATGCTCACCTTCTGGCCTTTTCCTTAAAAAAAGATTCAGCTGTGCTCCATGCACTGTATTTCTGTCTGAAACATTGCTGGACCAGCATCTCCTATGTGCTTGGATTAAAAGCTTGTAGCAAGCAAGCCCTTTTTGGGTTTGATCCAATGCTGCATGTTTTTGGGGCCAACTCTGCTTTTGTCAGGAGCTTGGGCATTGCCAGGGTCACCTGCTGCCCTTGAAAAGAGTGTGGTTAATTGGAGAAACTCACTTCCTCCTTGTTACTGCCAGATAATTTAATTAGTTACAGCTAGGCAGCTGAAATTCCTCATCCATCATTTATTTACACAAAGCTCTTTAAGCATTTCACACAGTAGAAGAAATTGAGAAATTCATTTTGTTTAGGCAGATCCTCTGGTGCCTTTTGCAAGAGGGAGCTGATGAAGTAGCACATTTTTGATTCTCTCTTTTTTTTTACTGGTGAGGATCACTGATTGCTGGTCAGAGTTGAGTATGGGAGTGGAATGGTCAGAGAAGGAGAGGAATGAGGGAAGGGAGGCAGAGAGGATTTAATAAATTGGGGTTTATAGTAAGTTTGAGGAAAAAAAACCCCACACCCACACAAACCAGAAAACAAAAAGCAACAGGTGATAAAAGGGGCTAAAGTCAGAAAAAATGTCTGAACACTGAGGAATGTGTGGAGCCAGTGCTGCTAATGGGAATTTGGGTGAGATGCAGGTCAGGAGCCTGATAGGACGTGGGAATAAATCAAGTTTACAGTTGGGCATGTAATCTCTATTTCTTTTACCAAAGGAAGGTGTTATTTGAAGATTACATGCCTAGAATAAATTATTTTTCAAATTTCAAGCCCTAATCACATGAGAAATTATACTCATTAATGAGAATTGTCTTCTAGAAGCCATTGAGAAGCTAAAATGGAAAGATTATATTCTGAATTTGTTTATTTTTTGAGTCTGGTCTTCATGCTGATTTTTTATTTCTTAGTTTTTAGTTTTGAAGTGTTATTTATTAAGGAGGAGTCTGCAGTGGTTCAGTGTGGTTATTGCAGTCAGGATCTGCAGTTTCTGAGCAAACTGCCTGTAGCACTGACATTTCAGCTTGCTGATGAAATTCAGTGCTGAGATCTACTTAGTGTCATTTTTACTATATTGAGGGAATTTAGAAAAGACCTGAAGACACAATGGATGTGAGCCTTTCTCACAAAGTATGATTTGTTAATTTAATTACGGAAAACACTGATAATAAATATTTCAAAAAATATGTTTCCATTTGGAAAAAAAATTGAGGACAAAATCTTGCCTGGCTCTCTGAAGCCCAAAAAGCAGTATGTGGGGTGATGAAGTTGTCCAAGAAAAAAATATTAACAACACAATCTTCTGATTCTTCCAGTAGCAAGATACACACAGGGATAAAGTCAATTATTGCCAGTAAAATTGTTTAGAGATAAAGAAGCAAAGAATAAAGAAACAAATCGACCAGGCAAAATAGATGATGTAGGAATTCAACCCAGGAGCTTCTGACCTGAACTGTTTCCAAGTTGGTAAATTTTACAATCCTCAAAATTTAGATATATAAAAGTAAGTTCCATCAGAAAGGAGGAAAGTATATAAACATTTCGTTTACTCATTAACAATATATCACTCTAAATTTTAGTTTCCTGAGTACTGATTTATGCACTGTGTAAATTCTCATTGTTGGTAGTTTCTTTGTTGATTATTTCTAATTTTGCAGTTCAACAGTTTTAAATTTTTTTTTTTAAAGCTTGTTTTTTAATTCTTTTTTTGAAATGACTTTTTAAATGCTTTTCATATATTGAAGGATTTTTTTCTTAAGAAAATGCCTAATTATGAGAGTTGCTAATATTAAATTAGGCTAATGCTTTGTGTTCTTCTATGGAATTTTCATTTTCCTTCACGTGGAGCATATAATGATTACATCTCTGCAGGTGGATCCTTATATCCTTGATTTATAGTTCCTTATCATACTCTAGGTCTAAGCCAACTTCTTGAATTAAAATGGTGTTATTTGCCACACAGAACTTTGAACATTTTTTGGGGGGCCAAAATTTTTTGAGTTTGGTATTCAGTCACTCATCCCTCTCTTGAGAACAAGCAGAGAAAGGACTGAGCACAATATTTCACTTCCCAGCACAAGAAATGTCCTTCCTTCTGCTCTTTCCCCAGTCATTTCTCTATTTCTTGTGTAATTGCCTGTTTTGGAGATTTTCTGTTCTCAGTAACCTCCCAGCTTCTGCATAAATAGCAACAATCTGTAGAATTAGATGGAAATTCTCTTTAGATTTTACTCTCTACTTCTGGGTAGGAAGTACTGTGGTAGAAGTTTAGTAGAAATATTTGGTCTGAGTTGTGGATTGCAGTGGAATTGGCAGTTAAAAATCAGTTTTAAAGGTGTTGCTGCTCAGTAACCACTGAGGTGTTGGCAGATGGGTGCTGACTGTTGGCAGAGAGTGAGGAAATTTTAGTGCCCAATGGTTTGCTTTTCATTAGTGCCATCAAACAGCACCTCCTTTCTAACTTTACTTTAGATTTTATTATGAGAGTGAATATGGGAATGATTTCCATGAACAAACTGGTGCTAGCTCTATGCCAAATATGTTTTGAGGATGTGTGAACAGCTAAACCAGTAATTTTTATAGTTTACCTGTACAATATTTCTGGTAGGTGTCATTGATAGTGGGTGCTGTTGGTTAAGAATCTCTCATTTAGAACTTACTTGCAGAAACATTTTTGTTTCCTTCATCAATAGAAGGAAGAACCAGTGAAATCACAACAAAATTATCAAGCCAAAGCCATCATAGTAAATATTTACTGTTGAGTTTCCAGAATGGAGCTCTGCTTTAAAACCAAGAATCCCCCCAGGTTCTCAGATTTTCTGAATTTCAGATGTGTTCCACAGTTGTCAACAGGCTTTTTTCCTGCCTGCCCTGAGAGCCTGGTGTCCTCCATCCTTCCCTTCTTCCCTTTTTTATGGATCATCTACAGGTAAAATGATGTCACAGTGACACCCTGCCATCTCGTTTTCAGTCTGCAGTGATGCAGTTTGGAGAAATCTAACAGATGCTGCTGGGATTTGTAAGGATGAAGAGAATCTGCAGCTCAGACTGTGATTTGTGTAGGTTTGACAAGGAGTGAGGATACAACAGCATTTAAATTGGGGGCTGTGGCCATTCTTCTCTGCAGGTGCTGTGGGAGAGAGTGGTAAATTATTTTAAATTTGTAAGTTTATGAAAGTGTAGGATTTCTTCTTTCTATCACAGAGATAGAAAATCAATCTTCCATATGGTAGGTGGAGTAGTTTTTGAGATTCTAAAGGAGATCGAATTTGTTGTTCATATTACATAAAAACCTAAGCGATAAAACGTTCTCTAATCATCTGAAGGCTCCTGAAAAAAATATTATTTCCTTCAGTCATGCTCTCCCCCTACACATCTATCTACAGTCCTGATGTAAAGTCTGCCTGATGCTTTTTCTTGGTGTGCATTTGCACATTCACAGACTCCTACAAATTATCACGGCCAGAGAAAGAGCAGAGGTTTTTGGGTGTTCTGCAGTTCTCAGAATCTCTTGTCTCCTCGGTGTTAAATGTCCTCAGTTAGATCTCACATTTTGGGTGAGAAGGGATGTCCTGCTGCTGTCTGGATTAATAGAAGATGGTTGGGTTTCTCTTTCCTGTTCTCTCTTGTGGGGTTTGGGGGAGACACAAGCATCATCAGCAGCATTTCTTTCACAAATTCCTCACTGCAACAGGGACCAAGATGATGATGGTTCACTTAAACTCTCCTGCTCAGCAGGGGCACATAACAGGTGCATTTTTTCACCTTTTTCCTGGAGGTTTTTCACTTGGTATGGGATGGTAAGGGGTTAGAATCTGGAGTAGTGATGCTCTGTGACTTTTCAAGCTAACATCTATTATGTGTTTACCTGTAATATCAAGGGTCTGGGCCTGATAAAACAGTAGAAAATACTGGTTTTGTGCCATGGTCCTGTGTGGAATGGGCCAAAATCCTTTGTGCCATGGTCCTGCGTGGAATGAACCATGGAGCTTTTCCCGACAGGATACTGTGAGCATTGCAGCAATAACAGAACATGCATAGAGTTCTCACCATGTCCTAATTGAAATTGAAGTCCATTCTCACATTACCATGTAAGTAGTGTCAGATCCCTGTCCTTACAGAGCCTGCCTCTGATTTTTATGAAATGGCCCAGCTGGTTAATTAGGATGAAGTACGTTTTGAATGGGTTTGTGCTTTTTTATTTTTGTGTTTAATATTGATTAGCTCTCCTGACATAACATAAACTTGAGTTCATTAACTACAAATTAGGAATTGACATAAACAGAGTGGACGGGTATGTCCAGAGTGCCCACTGAAGGGTTTTATTTGTATTGTAAGGTGACTCTCATGAATTTTAATGAAACTAAATTAAGAATTAAAATTAGCCCACTTAAAAGCGAGTTGGAAATAGGCAGAACAGTTAAGTGCACACATGCAGCAAAACATTAAGCTCTTGATTTTGGTATTCTTTAAATCACTGGATTGTGGTTATTTTAAGAAAGCAATACTATTTCTTTTCCTTCAGCCAGGCTTATAAACAGAATGGTATCAAACAGAAATGGGGTTTTTTTTGTAAGTTAGAAAATCCTTAAATTGTTCCTTGGAGCTTATGAAAAAAACTAACAGGTCTCATAAATTGTTTTGTAAATCTTCAGCTGAAAGGCAGAGTGCTTTTACCTATCTGAGGGTTGAGGGTGTCTGATAAATAGATTTGCTTTCCTGGATAAGTTGTTGACTTGAGGTTTGGCGGTTTTTGCCTTTTTTTATAACGAATGAGCTAAAAGCCAAACAAAGACGAAATTGGTGTTGTTTTTAAACCCTTTTAAGAAGTGTCTGTCCTTCCAGATATAGATTTCAACATAATCTGTACTGTCCATCTTAGGGTGGACATCAGAGGCTGGCACTGCCTGTGTCCTTGCTCTGGGATGTGGCAGCAGCAGCTGCTCAAGGACCAGAATATAAACTGAGGGGAAAAAAATCCAGCGACCCTTCCCAAATTCTCACCTTGTTTCCAGAAAATTGTGTTTCAGGAACATAATGAAAGAAGAGGTGGTGAATAATCTGTTTGGATCAATCAAAGATTTGTTTTGAGCTTGAACACCGAAGACGACATGGGGCTGTGCTGGGAAGCTTCTCCCCTGCTGTTCATGGAGGGAAAAGACACAAAGCCCCAAATTTCATCACAGAAATAAAGTCTCAATGCTGCTGAGAGCAATGAGTGCATAAGACTCATGCTTGAGAATCACCCTCTTTTTCAATATTTTCTAACCAGCCATTTCCTATAAAATGAACCCAAAGAAAGACAAGGTGCATGCAGCTAGGTGTTGTTTTAATCTGTTAGCTCATGGAGGTGAGAGTAAGTTTGCAGTGACTTGTTGAGAGACCAGATCCTTTTAGCTTGGCATAATCTTTATCAGCCCCAAAAAGTTTTTTTCCATTTTCTAGATAATGAAGTGATGAAAAATTTTCAAGAGTATGAAAGTGCAGTATTTAATAAGCCCTAAACCCTTCTAAGCAAAACAAGATCTTAATTTTTTCGATGTTGAATGTGGTATGGAGAGGAATTATGTGAAGGGAAATCCAGCTGACTTTGTGCTGCACTCTTTAGTTTTTAAAAGGATTAGGCAACTGTTTGCCTAAGCTGCAGTTATTTGTTATATTGCCTTTTTTCCTGAGATAATAGAACGGATGGGTTAGGAAAGCAAATTTGCAAATCCCGTCTGTGGCCTAATTTAATTGAACTTGTGAAATGCACAGTAGTGAAAAACAGCTAACAAGGAATTGACTTTTATTCCTCTAGACACTGGAAGCCATTCTGAACTTCAAGTACTCCGGTGGACCAGGACATGCTGAAGGATATTACAGGAACCTTGCCCTGGGTCTCCACGTGGAGGTTGAGCCTTCTGTTTTCTTCACTCGCATCAGTACTCTGCCAGCAACAAGGTGAGCCTTGCCTTGACTCCTCAAATCTCACTCACTGTCTCTGTTATATTGAATTTAATTTAAAGACTGTATTGGAAACATTTTCAATATCATCAGCAACAGGCAGGTAAAGAATTACATGAACAAATTTTCAAAATTCCTCATTGAGGGGTTTATTGAAGCAATTCACGTGCATTCAACAGCTTCTGAGGTTCAGACATCTTCTCATGATGATTTATTTCAGCAGGGACAGGATATCTCATGTTTACTGTACAATTTGGTGACTTTTTTGTCTTCTCTCTTAGCAGTTGTGGTGGGTTGTGCATTGCAGAGTTTGGTGTTTTTCTAACAGAATCTTACCAAAATGCAGGTGTGAATGGTTGTCTTTGGATGTGAGGAATTAATTGTGACCCGACTTTCCTTTGGTGATTGTTCTGTCATAAAACCTGGAGTAGTTTCACGTGTCATAGTGAGTTTTAAAAATCGGGGCAACACGATGGTGATCAAATATGATCATGAAAATCTTTTTGAATAAAACTCATCAGCCACTGAGTGCAATCAGTTTTAATAATTAGTAGGATGATTGTTAAAAAAAACAGCTCTATGCACAATGGGAGGAAGAATTTTGTTTTATTTAAATTCTGAGATTATTTCAGTGCAGTTAGGTATGCAACACTAATAATAACAATAGTTGAGAAGGAACTTAATGGATCCAAGGGATTCCTGCTGGCCCCAGGACCTTGTCAGAAATCTAAAGACAGGCAAGAAGGAAATATCAGTCTAGGAGATACTGGGTGAATATTTCATTTTCAAAGGAAAGAGCTGAGTCACCAGCATCATACCATGGCAGAAATGTCCAAGGATGGATGGATGGATGGACAGCCTATGGCAGCAACATAAGCTGAAAAACAGGGCTGTGAGCAGAATTAAAGCATCAAGGAAAGTTTTAGCCTTGAACATGAAGAAAAGCTGGAGAATCTGGAGCAAGAAGAGTGGTAAGATGGGAATTATGCTAAAATATATGTTTAAAGAAACTGCTGGTCTTGCTGAAGGGAAGATGACTGACAAGGAAGGGAGTTTTTAATCATGGCACTGCCAAGAGGGATGGGATTCTGTTTTTCACAACAGGCGATACAGCAAATAATGACCTTTGCAAATAGCAAGGGAATTTTAGGTTAGGCAAAGATAATGAAACGCTGCAGCAGCTTTTTAAGAAAATATTCAAAAACGAGACAAACAAGATTAGTTTTAATGAGTCATTTTTGTCCAGCCCTTATAAAACCATATGGCTCTACTAGTAAGCAAGTTTCTTGAGCATTTTGCTGCTTGACAGTCTAACATAATAGGCATGGTTTTATTATTTTAGGAGCTGCTCAAGTAAAGCAAATTTAACGCTGCTTGGCAAAGTCAGAACACAGTATCTGGAACAACTGTTTGCAAAATTCTGGGCCCCTTTTTAATGATGTTCAGAGTCTCATCCCTGCAATGGCACATTCTTCTTTGTAAGGTTTTCAAGATTGAATAAGTGATCTCTCTGTACCAACCTTGAAGTACCACAGCATGAACTTTAAATGGTTTTCAAGAAGAATCATTATACAGGTTAAAATAACCAGATTTCATTTATTATTTGAATGCATAGTCCCCTCCATTCAGTGTCAAAATAGCTCTCCATACTCTCATAATGTATATTTTTAATGGACAGCATGACTGCTCTTTGGTTCACTGCAGTTCCTGCCTTGTAGTTACAGGGTGCATTGGGTGTGAAGCTGCAAACCTTCCATAAAAGCTTCAAATTCAACTTGATGCTTTGATTTGACTCTCCCTCGTTGGGACGTTTTGTGCTCGACTTGCCCAGCTGTGTTTTGTGCAGGACAAGGTTGTGCTACCCCTGCCTTGTCAATCTGCTCTCAGGAGCTCATGATGTGGGGAAAGTGTTTAATCCTGAAATCTTTAAAAATAGATGGAGCTGCTAATTCAAAGGTAGAGCTCATGTGTTCAGCAGGGCAGAGTTTCACACGTCGTGTGGCTGCTGCTGCTAAATATAGAGGCTCCAATTCAGCCAAGTGCTTCAGCTCACATTGTGTGTGTTTGCTTCATCCTTTGCCTGTTCATCACCCTGATCAGCACTCAGTGGAAACTTTCAGTGGTTTGCTGATTGGAGATGTAGCTAAAGATGTGGCTGCTTTTAAGGGTGCCTAAAAGCTTTCCTGAGTTGGAGGAAAATACTGCAATGTTTACATTTCTCTCAGAAGTGTTTTCTTGCCAGACCTGTCAAAAGGCTGTTCAATTTTTTTGTTGTTGTTGCTGCTTTAGATGCATATTGTTGGCTAAGTCACGAATGCATTTTGGTGTTAAGTTTTTCTTGTCTCTTACTGCTTATTCCATGTTTTTGGCTTTAGTGATCTGTAACACTGTTCCTTTAGTCTTGTGCATCCCTGTGCAGATTCTCCATCTGAAGAAGTCATGGCATTTGGTGTTATAATTTAGAGTGAAAAAGGGAAGAAATGTATATCCCAATCTGCTAAGGATAACTGTTCATCATGAAAGGAAACAAAGTTAGTTTCTTTACTGTTGATCATCTCTGCCAATATCTGAGACACAATGACAGCAAATTAAAAGTTAATTTTTTTCTATTTTTGCTTGCTCTGTTAAAAACTCAGATCTGATTTCCTTGTGGTTTATAACTGAGACTTCATTGCTTAATTACTGTCTGAGGTGCTATTTTTGTTTAGTCATTACAAGAAATTGCATTTTATAATTTACCTTCTTAGCTGTCATTTCAGAATGAAAGTTATCATTGCATTCATTATCTGGATTCAATTTTTGCCTTTTCTTTTTCATTTTATTGTTATTATTTTACATTTTTGCCTCCACAAAAGTAAGAAACATTCGTTTACGAACTCCTGGGCTTAAAAAGTCAAAGCAAACTAAAAAAAAAATTGAACATTGATTCTTCCCTTAGGCCTTTAGTAAAGAAAAACCAAACCAAACCTCAGGAAAAATGTTAATGAAAACACTTCACCCCCCTCATTGTAACATAAAGATTATGGTTTATGGCAAAGTCTTCCAAACTTAATTGTTATTTCTTCCATTTAGCTGCTTGAGCAGAAATGCAGAGGAAATATCACTGAAACAACTGGGGATTTGGGCTTGGCTTTTGTTTCTTTAAATATCCGTGCAAAATTATATCTTCCATTCATGCACAAGCTTCTGCCTCATGGGGAGAACTTTCATTAACCACATCTTCAGTATATCTTAGGATGAGTTTGATCATGACAACAGATCCTTTTAACCTTTACCTGTGCTGCTATGTGGAGATGTTGAGATTGGTTGGATGCAGCCTTTACCTGATTTATTGTGTAATTCTGGTTCAGATCTCAGCTCTCCTGACACCTAAATCTTGTTCAGATATGTTGAAAGTTCTCTCAGTCTGTCTGCAGGTCAAAGAAATCTTGAAGGGCTTCAGGGATCTACTTGTTTAACCACTGATTTATCAAAAAATGCAGATACATCTTAATTGTCTTTGGTAATTGGCTATGTCATGTTAATGTATTCCTTAGCTCCAAAACTCCTGCTGTGGTTCCAGGGCAGTTACCAGCAGGTTCCAGACTGCCAGTGGAGATGGGATGCAAAGGGTTCACTGTAAGGAAACATTCTGTTGATGGTTTTGTGTGATTCTCCTCCTCATTTTGATATCCTGTTAGCTCTCTGCTGTCTAGGTTGTCTTGAATTATTTCCTTTTTACCTGTTGTTTCTCTCAAACGTGTTATCTGCCAATTTTCATGGGCAATGAATGTCCTTCCTTATTGCCTTTATAAAAGAGCACGAAAAACTGCCAGAAAAACCCCTGCACATCTGACAAGAATTGAAGGAAGGTGTGCTCTGCACTCTGTGAGGGACCTGCTGGTCTCCTTGTGACCCTTGCCTTGTGCCATCAGCACAAAAGTGTCTAAATAAGAGCCTGCAAAGGCCAGAATATTTTGACCTTGCTTATTACAAATGGGGTGAGACAGTCTGAATTTGTAGGTGAAGTCAATCCTCAGTGTGACAGGGACGGTGCCTTCACATTTAAGCAAAGTCAGGAATCAGATATTTAATACTATTCTTACCTGCAGATTCCACAAATTCAAGATGATAAACGAGGTATTTTTTAAAATCTTTAATAGTTTTTTGGGCAGAATACATTCCCTCCCATCTCAATACCACCATACAGCTGATGAGACATAAGCTGCAGATATCTTCAGGAAAGCACTGAGCCTTATACTCTAAGCTCTTGTATTTGAGTCACAGAAAAAAAAAGGGAGTTGTAGCAGGTCTGACACTGTTAGAGTCAAAGTGCCAGTTCATCTAACTGTAGGTTCAAGGTAATTTTCCTGTGTATCATTAATGGATGGCATTAAATGAAGTGATTTGATTTCGTCAAGGAGTCATCAGTTCATAGCAGAGCCTGCAGTGTGCTCCCTAGTCTGAGATGGATCATTGTTTTTTATTTAAAGTTGGGATGCAGTTTTCCCACCTTGGTTTCACTGAGGGCTTGGAGACAGAGATATCTTGGCTGTGGTGAAAGTTCTCAGGAGCTCCTCAGTTTGCTGGGTAGAACTCTGAGGCTTAATGAAATCAGACGTAATTTCAGAATTTCCATTCCAGTTTCCAAGGTTGCCCCTGTTTTCACTACAATAAATGGCAACACGTGGGGCTTGGATCAGAAATCCTGATCATTATATATTTACAAATTATACAAGGGAAAGAGTAAACAGCATTTTTCTTCAGCTGTGCCTTTTTGTTGTGTGATAAAAACTTATGCAGCATTTTCTGAAACCCTTCTTGGTTTTATATAGCCAGATTTTTAAATTAAATGTTCACTTTTGCTACATTCAGAATGAGAATCAACCACCTACTGTTAGGCAGCTGTTTATAGTCTTCTCTTTCTTAGTATTTCAAAATGTCATAGAGCTTTGGAAGGTGGAGAACAACCTTTTGTTTGGGTGCTTGAAGAGCAAGATGTTTAGTTTGGAGGAGGACTAAGATACGACCTGTTTAAAGGGATCTGATGTTTCTACCTCGAGAAAATAATTAGTGTTAAATTCACTGTTTTGGTAATGAAAAACACTGCTAATAAAAGTCAGTCAAAATGGGAACCAGGCAAATTCAACTAAATAAAGCAAATAAAGCTCTCATTTGGTGCAATTATAATGACAAATCATTAGAAAAATCTGTCAAGCAATGGATTTATATTAATGTTCTCAGGGCTGGATGTCATTCTAAAATATATTCCTCATTTATACACTATTGAGCTCAATATAGATTCTACTGAGTGGTAACTCATGACACGTGGGAGGTTACATCCAATAGTTAAATTTTCTTGGTAATCAGAGATATTTAACTTCTGCTAATTGTGGAACATCTCAGTGGGTTCATGAGAGAGCAGCAGAAAACTTACAGATTGAGAGAATCGATTTTTGAGATCAAAATGTTAAATATGTATGGCTTGAAACACGAAGATGTGAGAACATAAATCTGCAAATATTTATAGATGTGCTGGGAATATTTAGCATAAGTGAAAAGGTTTACAACTGGGAGAAGTCAGATGAGGATGCTTTGTGGAATATGTGAAAAGACCTTTTGCCAATAAGGTGGATAAACTGACTTAATCATCTGAAGTTAGTCTTGAAAACTTCATTTTTAGATAATTTATTACAAATTGAATTAAAGAAGAGCCTGGTGAAGACACAGCTGTACCAACAAAAGTACTCTAGGTCATTCTGCTGTGTTGCTCTTCGTGTTGGTCAGTGGATTTTGGAGGACAAGGTTGTCATCTGTCACACCATTGTCATCAGAGCCAAAGCTTCTCTCCCCTGTCTGATGTTCCATTCTGAGTAACGGTGGCTGTTCAAAGAAAACAGAAGAGAAGGGGGAAAAAATTTTTTTAAAAAGCCTGGCATGAAAATATTCCGTGATTTCAGTTGATGGGAAAGTGAGATGAGTCAGGATGCAGAAAACTTGGCAACCTCCCGAGAGTTTCTTGTTTAAAGTGACTTTAAAACGAAGCTGGAGACAGAACTGCGGTGAGATTGTTCACTGAAGTGAGCCATCAGTGCAGCTGCATTTGGGGTTTAACTCTGTGTTCAGTGCTACTGAAGAATGTCCTCTGCTGTCATTTCAAGTAATCACAATCCTCCTGAAAGAGATTTCTAGATCACAGTGTAATTGTCACTTGCCTGAAGTTCCCGTGGCCCCAGTTTTGTGACTGTTTTTGGAACCATAACTGGCATTGTAAGATTTTAAAAATACAGCATGATTCATTGTGCTGCTAACTTTTGCTTGTGTTATATTCTCAGTTCTGCAGTAGAGGATAACAGAAATTCATTTATGCAATAAAGCTCTAAGACACTGTTGAATTAATTCAATTTCCAATTAAAAATAGAATTTCTTACTGTTTATTGTTTGATATCAGTATTGACTTAAATTCGCTTGTTACTCTGAGATGTTCGGATGATAATCTACTAAAAATGTTTCATTGTAATTCTAGTTTTTACCTGTACAACTTTCTGCAGTTTTGTGTCACTGGCAAAAGAAAATCTTGAACGTTTAGGGAATATTTTTCAAAAGTAAACATCAAGAACAAATAAGGAAGAATATCACACTGGAAAAATGCTCGGGTGCTGTGATTTTCAGTTGGCTCAGTTTTTTTTTTACCCAGACTTATTTCCTTCCCTTTAGATGGGAATAAGAGTAAAACCCTTTCAAGCAGTTTTGTTCTATATCCTGCTGTCTGTACATGATTCAGTACAGCTGCTGATGGTTTCATATTGTGTGTTTGGTACCATGCTAAACCACAAACCAACCAAACTGACTTATTTGTGATGTATTCAACCCAGACTTTAAAAAGGAGCTGATAATAGCAAAATGACCCCTAAAAAAGGTTGGGAAACCACTGGTGACCCTTCACAATGGGTGAAATGTGGGAAATGGTGTTCTCTGCCTTCTCTGGGGTGAGTGGTAATTAACATCTAATTAACTAAACTTGGAGGACTCAAAATCTACCCTCCTCAACCAATTAATTTTTTTCTGTAAACTTTTATATGGTGGTGGATAGTTTGGAAAAGGGAGAATCAATTGTCTATATGTGGGCAAGACTTTCTCAGTTCCAGAAATCTGTGGCTTAGGACTGGTGTTTCTCTGCCAAACATGTCAGTGGGCCATTATGGTATATAATTTAATCAACTTTAGATCCATTTATTATTTTGAGTGGTTAAAGGGTTTTTTTTTAAGCTGGCACACTTTAAAATACATAGTGTTGAGGTCAGCACTAGTGGTCCAAAATTTAACATCCTTAGAACAGTATGATGTTTGAAATTCTCTGGTAAAGAGCTTGGTTTAAGTAACACGTTGCTGCCTGAACTTAGATATAGGAGTTTGGCAAAATCTCACTGGAGTTCCTTTGTCACACTTGCATGAACATGATTTGCCTCTCAAATCTCATTTACTGACATTGAGGTGCTTTAATTCCTGTCTTGCAAAGGATGACCTTCTGGATGTTCTACTGTAGGGAAATTTGAGATTAATTATGTGGCTTTCTTGTTAACTCTTTGTTTGCTTGGAACTTTCATAACTCCGCATCATGAGTTCTGCACAGTCCTACTGATTGTAGAATGTTAAAAAAAAGAGAAAAAAAATCTTACTACTTTTCAGATCGTTAGCACATTGCTCTTTAACAGCTTCAGGGTTTCTTTTTTCTTCTTTTTAACTTTTTTTTAGCATTATGTCTGATTTTCCAGAGCTTTCTTGGTTTCCTTACTTGGACTCAGCTTCTATTTGAAGCTTGCTGTTTAAATTGAAATATTTTTGCAACCTTTAATTGTGTTTGGTTTTTGTTGCTGTAATGGTCTCTTTGATACTGTCCTGTATTTGCTCTGAAGATTTAGTGCTATCTTTTTCTACAGTCTTAATGTTACTTTCCATTTATTTTACACCAATATCTTATTCTTTTTTGTTTCCGAGGTACTGTAATAATTCTGTAACTTTGATTTTTATTTTTTTACTCAAAGATTTCCCTGTAGAATCAACTTAAAATTGACAGGGAAAAAATTATTTCTCCTGCATGTCTATTTTGTGTAGTGTTGGAAGGGGAGGAAATAAATGTCATGATGATGAATAATTTCCAAGAATTCGTATTTGGGAATTTTTAATATCAGTGATGTTGTTTAGTCCTGAAGGGTGGCTGCTTGTGTAGGTCCTTTGTGGCATGAATTGTTTTATTTGCAAAACTTTGCCTCTGCTGCCAGAAGATATTGCAGGAGGCGTGGATGTTTTTTCAGACAGTTGTTTGGGTTCATTGTGGCAGAAATAACAAATTCCTTCCCTGCTGAGTTTTGTGAACTTCATCTACACTGAAAGTTTCTCTTCCAGATCATCACGTTGTATCTACTGGAGATGCAGAAGTTTCTGAGACTTCACAGATCTCATCCCACTCTCCCAGTGATGAGGCAGAAGCAGATAAAAGCTTTTCCCTCTTTTCTTTCTTGTTCTTTTCTGGTAACTGACTCAAGTACTGCCCTTCCAGTTATTTCTTTCTTGTGAGTTGTTAAGGAAGTTTCTAACAAGAGCCATGGCTCCTTACTTGTTCTAAATCCTTGAATTTTGACATGTTTGCTTCAGGCACTCAGCTGCCTTCCTGCATCCCCTTTAGTAGTCATTGGGATTTTACACAAAGAGAGAGAAATCTCTTAAAATGTATATTAAAAAAGCCTCCCCCCCCTTTTGCTTTTTATTTTTGCTTATAGACCTCAGCAGTACTTGCTTGTCTTGCAGTGCCTGGCTGCAGGTGACATTTTTGTCACTTTGTCACCTCAACCTTGACCTCCTGGGCTTGTCCTGGGAGTGTTCCCAGCTCAAGGGCTGGCAAAACATTTCCTCCTTGTAATTGTAATTATAATTGCAAGTTATTGTGCAATAAGGAGAAATATTTTATTAAATATTCTTGGTTGCCCCAGACACACAAGTGTATCTTGAACGTGCGGCTGAAGGATGGCTGTGACAACTCTCACCTCACCAACATATTCCTCTTTCTTCCCTTTTGGGGATATTTCTGTGTTGTTCAGTAGCTTCTTAGAAAGTTTTGAGTTTCAGATAGATTGGTAAAGCATTATTGCAGCTGTATGATTTGATTTAGTGTTTTGGTACCTGGTTCCAGTAAATTTTCATGTAATATTTTTATCACCAATGCTGCTATTTCTGCTGAGTCTCACAAGGAAGAAAAGTTTGTAAATTGGAATAAAATTTTCCAGCATATTAATTAGAATAAAATACTAATTGAAAACATTACCATTTTATTGTATTAAATAGTAACTAAATTATTAAATCAATAATGTTATTAATAGTAACTTCATAAGATTGGTAAATATTATTAAAGAATATTAATTATAATTAAAAATTTTATTAGAATGAACTTTTGCAGTATTCTATTCTGTAACTTTGTCAGTATCATTTTCTGAGGTTACCAGAAATGCAGTTGGTGTATTTATATGAAATGCTTCTGGGGAAAGTTGAATTTGAAGGATAGTAGCTGACCAATATTAAGTTTTTCTGTGGGAAATGTCTGTGTTTGTCTGTCTCACAGAGGGAGAGAGTTCTCCCTCTCAGAGAAGTTGTTCTAGAGGTTAAGTGCTTTAATTGCCAGCTTGCTTTGCTCGGTAGACAAGCCATGGAAATGGAGTTGCTCCTTGACAAGGAATTTAAACCAATTTAAATCTTTGCTTGAAAATTTGTGTCTTAAAGAGGTAATGTCAAGGTAATTTAAAATAATAAAGCTTTTTTAATGGGAGTGCTCAAAAGAACTGAAAAAAAACCAACCTGTGGCTTTCTTCACAGAAGTGAAAGCTGCAAAGTGAGAATACAGACAGGTGATCAAATGCTATGGGGTGTGATATTGTGCAAGTCAGAATTGTCATGGGTCTGCTTCTCTTTAGGATGCACCCTTCTGCTTAGTTTTAGTAAAAAAAAATCAAATTATTAATTTTTTTTTTGGTAAGAGAGAAGAATACTCTTATAATTGGAGTAGGATATAAAACCTGTATGTGAATGTATGTATTTTTGCCTATATATTTATGTTGGTGTATAAATATTAAGTTTTATAGACGTATAATAATACCAGCATTGAAATTGTGCTTTTTTCCTTCCATCTGAACAGCACCCGGCAGTGTCACCTCCTTCTTGATGTCTTCAATTCCACAGAGCACGAGTTGACCATCAGTGCCAGGAACAATGAAGATTTAATTCTGCATTCTGGGGAATGTCAGCGGTGAGAGCTTTCATTGTTTAAAGGGCCTGATTTTAATCCTGTTCTTTGTCTACACACATATTGGTGACATTTGGGGACCTGGTTTTCTTTTTAAACATAGAACACATGCCAAAGAATATAAAAGTTTTGCTTTCTTTAAGGTGCATCATTAAGTTTTAGCAATATCTCCAGTAAATTTATTTTGGCTCTGCATGCACTAGTACTGAAAATAACAAAATACAGAACAGTTGGTACTGAGGTGTACAGCTCATTTCACCTGGTTTTGTAGCGTGTTTGAATGTAATTTATGTGCCCTGGATGTAATCCTGGTGTTAAAACCTGATCCCAGTAGTTTGTTATCCTTTCCTAGTTTTAAATTCTCTTTACGTGGTTCCCCAGCCATTTCATCACTTTTCCAACAAAGAAAACTACAGGCAGAAAAAATAGAATCGAAGCAACAGCAATTCCAATCTCTGCAGGAAAATATATTTCAGCACAAGTAGGCTGTTGTGAGCATTGATTCTTACAACCCTACGAGTGTGATGTGCAGCTCATTATTAACCATTATTTGCCATTACTTACCTGCCTAGGATTCCTGCTGCTGACTGTAGCCTGGGGTTGCTTGGTTTATCTTCATTCCATCTGGATTCCAATTTCATATTAGAAAAGGTGATAATGTGAAAAAGGGAATCTTGCTTTTGGGTCAGGAGCTCCCTGCACTGCTCTCTTCTTTGGGAGAGTTGAGCTGTGCTTTTTAAAGTCATGTAATTGAGAAACTGAGTTAAAGAGAGTTGCTTTCGTGTCTGCAAACCCCTGTATGAATATTAAGCTCAAAGTCAAGCCATGTTAATTGCAAGGAATGCAGCTGTCAAAAAGAATTACAGGATAGGTAAAATAGCAGTAAATTTGGAATAGTTTTTGCCTTGGTGACTCCCAAAGCACAACCAAGTGGAAATATGTTGACTGAAACTCAGGTTGAGTTTTACTTTACAAGCAATAGACAAAAATATCAGGAACATAAAGTGCTTGTTCCTTTTATTTGGAAAGAATTGGCTTTTTTGTTTTTCAAAAAGCAGCCCAATTAGTCACTAAAATGTTCTTGTTTTCATCCATATTATTTCGTCATTTTGTTTTTATGCCTCTTGCATTCTTGCATTGTTTTTGTAGTTTTCAAAACCCCTGAAATTTTTCATTGCCAGTTGCTGGGACAATATATAACAAATAGAAATTAATATATAAATAAGGTTATAAATTTCTTTGCATTCCTTTGATTGAATTTTATTTTGCTGTGGATGTAGTATTTTAAATTTAAATATCCTTAAATCATTACATTGTAATGGATATAAATCCTTTCAATAAGTCATTTGAAGCAATCATTTTTCAAGGGGGATTTTATATGTGTTGCAAATTTAAACCTTTTAAGGATAGTGATTTTTATTCTTACTACAAAGTATTTTTTTCCTGTTGGTTAGAAATTGCACATAGTTTTCTATCTGTTCTAAACTCATTTATTATCTATTTCTTGAATTGTAAGTGCTTTTAATTGCAACAGTGTGCATACAGTTATTATGTTTCCATGAGTTTTAATTTTTATTCTGATGGATCTACTACAGAAAAGCAGGTGAAACATACTCTGGGCTTTAAGATTAGCTTCCTTCTCCTAGGAAAGGGCTTTTTTTACTCTTTGGAGAGGGGAAAAAAAAAAGAGAAATCTTTCCCCCTTTTAAGCAATGGTCCTAGATCTTTGTTTTTTAACACAGGGCAGTCATTCCCTGGAATCTACATTTGAACCAAGGTTTTCAACCCAAATATACAAAGATTTTCAACACTTCCGTGTTTTAGATTCTCCTTTTATGATTTTTTTTCTTTGGACATTGTCATTAATATCTGATTAGTATTTAAAGAGAGTCTTTTCAGTCAAGTTCAGGGGTTATTTTTTGCCTTCCCTCTATCTTTTTGATGCTGTCCTCATTCTTAATGTTTGCCCCATTCTACCTTTATTTAAATTACGACTTTTTGCCAGCTTTGGTCACTTTCTCTTCCTTTTGTAATTTACTCTCTCTCCATTCATCACCATCCCTTTGAAGTCTCCCGTCCTGACAGAGTGGAGGCAGCAGGAAATTGTTTCCATCATCCCTGTTTTTCTTGCTGGGGACTCTTAAGTGTTTTCATATTCTCTGTCTCCAGACCTACAAAGAACTCTTTGCTTCCCACTTTGGGTGTTTAGAAGATAAAATAACTTGGAGATTTTGATGTGTTGCTTCTCTTTTCTGTATTACAGTGGTTCCTGTATAGCAGAAGTTTTTCCCTCCTATGCCTGAGAGGGAATTTTCAGGGGATTTTTGCATCGCTTCTGTGGAAAATGAGGAATAGTGATGGAAGTTTCTGGGTGCTGCACTTATTAGAACCCTTTCTGTAACAGATTTGATTGATAATGAAGGTGCACAATTGACCATGGTGCTGGCAATGGGAAGGGTGGAGGAGATGGAAGCAGAAATGCCAAAAAAAGTCTGGGATTGTCAGCAGATCAGTGCTGGCACTGCCAAATCTTTCAGAGTCCATGCAGACTCCCTGGGATCTTTCTTGTAGTATTCCTATTATTTGGTGCATTCCAACCTTGTCCTGTTCTGTGGCTTATTTTTATTCATGTAAAATGGATCTAATATGTAGAATACTACACGATATTTTTATTTTAAGGCTTGAAAGGCAGTTATTTTCAATTAACTTAGAGACAGGGCAATTAAAGCTCCTACAATAACACTGCAGATGGCAGGAAAAACTGGTATTATACTGCTTAGGAAAAGTGGCATCCTTTAGGCCATTAAAAGACTATCTGGAAAATAGATGCCTTTTTCTACAGTAAGATTATTCTACTGACTAGTGAAAATTATCATTTGAGCTTTCAGAAAAGCTTAAACTTACAATTTGCTGTCCTTTTTAAGCCAATAATTGAGATTATTTACTGTGAGCATTGTAACTGTTCCTGGAGATATATATAAGCAATGTTTCTGAGAAGAGACACTCTTTCACCTCTATTTTAGGATAGAGAAAGATTTTCGTCATTTTATAGTCAGAAATGATAATTTGGGCTCAGTGATTATTTTGTTCACTCATCTTTCTGTCTTTCATCATTGCTTGTTCTGCAGACAAACAAATGAAGGGATCAACCTTTTTTGTCCCCTATATCCCAAGATGTTAATTAGAAATCTTCATATTCCCATCCCTGGTTTCCACGTGACTTGAAATGTTCTTCTGTATCCCATTGTGGGACAATTAGTGACGTGTTTTACTTTGAGGTCTTTTGTTCCCACGAGATTTTGGTGGGGAGGGAAGAGAACCAAGACTCCTTTGGACTAGAGAAGGAAAAGACAGGAGATTTGGCTTCCCTCTCCTGTGAGGTTGGTCAAAGAAAAGAGAAGCAAGAGTTTTGGAGGGGCATTTGTTGAACTCCTGGAAATAATTTCAGGGTTCATTGCAAATTTAGATGCCAAATTAAATTAATTTTTGCTGCTTTACATCTGCAGGAGTTTTTTTAAACTTTAATACCCTCAGGGAAAGTCACTGGAGAACGGGTGTCCTGATAAACAAAGTTTAGCCAAGCTGCTCTGTGGAAGTTCTGGCTGCACTGAGCGATGCTGAGGTGTTGGCAACATCTTCAGTTAATTTAAAATACCTTTCTTATACCACAATGTGGTATCAACATGTTTTGTTCATCTCTCCAGGTGAACATATGACATGTGATGATGAGGGAAGGAAATTCTCTCATGTCTATTAGAAAGTTCAGCCTTCAGAGATTTTTCTGGACTGAATCTGCAGTTTCTTGAAGAAAGAAGCTGTTTTGCGAAGCAGTCAGCTGCACTGTTAGAGTTTTGCAGTGAGCAAAGTGGAAGTGCTTTGAATGTAATCAATGGTGAATCTGAACTTGTTTATTGAGATAATCAATAGGTTCTGAGACGGAAAAATATAGCAGACAGCTCTGGGAGGGGAATTGTATTAATGTCTGTGAACAAAAAAAGTGTTGCCAGTAGCAGTGATTTGAATTTATCGAAAACTGTAGGTATGGTAATTATTGTGTTTCTTCCTTGATTATCAAACCATTAAGATTAAATTTCATGACAGCCCTCATTTATGCGTAAATCACTTCATAATTTATGGTAATAGATGTTATCTCGTTATGTGCCCCAGGATATCTCATCTTGTACAACACACCCTGCCTTGCCTTCCCATTCCCATTCTGTGCACGCTGTGTTTGGCATCCAGGAATGGGAAAATCCGTGCTGGTGGAAGATGGATTGTGGGATGGTCTGGGTGGATGGTGGGATGGTCTCAGTAGGTGGTGGGGATGGTGTGAGTGAATTGTGGGATGGTCTGATTGGATTGTGGGATGGTGTGAGTGGATGGTGGGATGATCTGGGTGGATGGTGGGATGGTCTGTGCGGATGGTGGGGATGGTCTGACTGGATGGTGGGATGGTCTGAGTGGATGGTGGGGATGGTCTGA
>VZRM01002149.1:249456-313334 GCA_013397955.1 Grantiella picta | reverse complement strand
ATGGTGGGATGGTCTGAGTGGATGGTGGGATGGTCTGGGTGGATGGTGGGGATGGTCTGAGTGGCTCAGTCCTCTGCTCTGTCCTTGTAGGACAACACATCCGAGCTGCTAAAGCCTCCCAAGCATGTGACACTCCACACTTGATGTTTGTTCATTTGGAAATTGGGCTTTTCAGGCTGTTCTGGCCTTGGCATGAGAACCACGGGGGTTAAAGTTTGGGATGCCCAGGATAGGACTGGTGTGAGGAGCTGAGAAATGAAGAGCAAACAGGACAGGACATTGTGAATGAAGAAATAGTTTTGTTGGTAATTCAAGCGGCAGAGACTTTTGTTCAAAATTTATAAGTTCTGACAAGTGCTGGCGACCCAGGGGATGCTGATGTGAAAGAACCTGATGGAATTTTGGCCTTTTCATTTTTTTAATTGGGAGTTGCCTAATTAAAAATAAGCTGAAGAAATTCTGCAGTAGCAAAGTCAACACTCAAGTTCAGACATCCGTTCTGGGTCAGCAGTTTTACTCTGCCTTTTAGCAGAGTTTCAGGGTTAAATAAGTGAGTTTGCTTACACATATACTCTACAGTGAGTTTTGGTTCTTTTTTTTTATAGTCAGCATAATTAAAGGTATTTTTCTCAGGTTTGCTAAGTGAACTTTTGTGTGTATTGACTTCACCTGGTTTGATTTTTTTTTTTTGTTGAGTTTTAATGAGAAAAGAATAATTACAGAAAATAATTATAATTTTCACTTTCATACCTCTCGTTGCACAATGTGATGTTTCTTTCATCCATGAAACTCAAGAATTTTTTGAAAGTCCTTTGTGTGCATACTAATTATGAGGGCCATCTCTACTGCTTAATTATTTGATGTAAATGCGTTGATTAACTGAGCTGTGAAGTCTGTGCAGTGGTACACTGCAAGTTCTGCAGTATTGGTTCACAATGCACATGTTGAAAACACTTTGAAGGAAGTCCTCTTTCAAAGGGAACAAGAATTAAAAATTCTGCCCCATTTTGAACCAAAAGTTCCCCTAAGAAATTTATTGTCCATGTGTAAGTAAATGATGATTGTTATTTCTCACAGCTGCCAAGTCAGTGTTTAATTTGTGTGTCTGTTTATGACAAGGCATGTTGACTTTATGGGAGATGAATGATTTTTTCCATACATTGATGTTACAGTTTATGTTTTAAAGACAAAGCTGCTATGATTAAGGTTTTGCCTGCTGTCAAGAGAAAATAAAATTTCACAGCAGTTGCCCTGGGTCTTCATGTTAAATCTGTGGCCAGCTGGATATTTCTGACCTTCAAGTCAAGTTATATTAACTAAAACGGGAAAATCACCCTTTGTTGTCTGGGTAATTGTTATTATTTTGTCTCTTATTTGATAGTTTTAAAATACACTTTAATTTTTTTAAGGCTTGCCTTTTTCTACTAATAGCCAAATCCGTCTTTAAACATAGCACATAATTTTGAGTGGTTAATTAGTTATTTTCAACAAAAAGAACGTAAAGGAATTGTTAGTTTGGGTAGGAAAGGGTGATATACCTAGAACTGGTCAGATCCGTACTATGAACCAGTTGTGATGTCCATATTTATTTCAAAGCACTTAGCAAAAATTGGAGATGTTGCAGGAGGATTCTGCAAAAACTATAGAGTGGCAGAATAACAAACAATAATTAAAAAAAAAAAAAGCAAGAGCAAGAGAAGAAATAATGAAGAGAAATTGAAGTTTTGGAGACTGCTTTGTAGTTAAAGTACTCAAGGAATTAATTTGCATCCCATGAAAAGCAGATGCTCTTCTAAGGTCACTTGCAGTCTTGTCTCTTCTGTCATCCTGGTTCTTTTGTAAGGTGCAAAGGTGATCACAGAGGGTTGAGAGTCCTCGGTGTGACTGCACTGCAAAAACCAGATGTGATCCGAGAGCAGGAGAAGCAAACAGAAAGAGGGAATGATAGGAGAGAATTATTCAGTTCAGGTCACACACAGGACGAAGGGGAGATCAAATGGTAGAAGATGCAGGTGACCAATGAAAAGAAAAGACTTTGATGGTTTGATGAGTGCAGTAAAATTTAAAAGCATTATTAATGCATTGTGTGAAGTGGGGACAGAGAAGGCTCTCCTGTAAAGGTTAAGGGAAGTGAACATATGAATAAAAAATGAACTTTGAGCTGTCTATGAATGCATTTAGAAATGAAGAGCTTTCCTGGCCTCAGGCATCACCAGACTGTCTCCCTCATGGAGAAGTGGAGGCAAAGACCCTGCTTGCTTCTGAGGAGTCCTCAGTGAAATTGCCAAAGATCTGCCTCAGTGGCCACACTTCCCAGCTGGAAGACTTCTTCCAGTTTTCTGTCCCTGTGACTGATGATGAAAACTAATGCCCTTGTGGGTTTTACAGCAATAAGTTCCCATTCCTCTCTCTGTCCCCGAGGCACTATCATCCTTTTCTTCTAAATAGTTATGATGTATTTCCATAGGGAATGTGCAGGTAATCTGTTTCCTGTGATTTGCATTTGAATGGAACATTTCTGTTTCTGTCAAGAACTTGTGTATTTGAGCACAGCTGAACTTTCCTTCTCCAGTTGCTGGTATGGACACCTTCGCTTTGGGTTGGCTTTCTCAGACTTGCCTGAGAACAGGTTTTTGTTTCTTCTCTCCCCTTCCCTCCCCTCCCCAAAACTCAGTGTGTTCGTGATACCAATCCTGGGACACTGCACAGGTTAGGGAATTCTTCTGGTATTAGTGACTTTCCAAAAGATTCTTTTTCTTTTCCCACTTCTTCAATTGCCTTTTCCTAAATCAGGAATGACTAACTCACTGGATCTAGCCTGCATGGCAATTTTTCTGACCTCTTTGAACGTTGCCTTGGCCTCAGAAGACCCAATTTGCACTATTTCTAATATTTTGTGTATGCAGCTGGCAAAACGGGAGCTTTGTGAGCTGAGGCCAAGTTTGTCTCTGACAGGATTTATTAAGTTTATTGGGTACAACATAAACGTGGCTGGATAGGTTGGCCCTTAGACAGAATATCACACAGATGAAGCACGAGTTTGCCGTCCCAGTTTTAAATGAGCTATAAATCACTCAAAATCCAAACCAGTCGTCTTCATTTTCCCCTTAAATCCTAAGGAGATTACAGGTTGTAGGACTTGCAGGGTTCAAAAGCTGTCTCTTGAAAAAAGTCAGAAGAGTAATTGATTTCAGGACTCAGATTAGAATTTTTTTTTTTCCAAAACCCTTTTTTTTTCTTAAAAGAAGCCAGACTTTTTCCTTCCTTATTTTCTTCAACACTTGAAAAAAAAAAAAAGATCGAAATTCTTGGATGCTAGGCACAGCTGTGGAAGTGTTCAACAAAGTGCAGGCGGGTTAAAAAATTGACTGAACTGCTAATACTTTTAAATTGAGATTTCATTTTTGTGCAAGGTATGTAGAAGACAAAATAAAAATGTAAGAAAAATTGTAATTATTTCTTTTGTTAGATAACAACAGAGCAACAGGCTAAACAGGAAAAAATACCTCTTCCTGATGGAAGTCAGAGTTGAAATGACTTGTGCTTGCCCTTAATTCCCACATATTCAACAAACTCATACTGGGGTTTTAGAAAATCATGTTTCAACATTGATGGATGATGGAAAAAAGCGGAGAATGAAGGTGAACATTATCAACCTTTCACTGTACATTATCAACCTTTCACTGTGCAGTCTCCCTGCTAGAACGCGATACAAAAATACCAATATTCCCAGGCAGAAAAGATTCCATGAAACTTTGGGGTTTGTCCTTTTTCTAGCACATTTTCTGAACACTGAAGGAGAAAGAAAAGTCATATTAATCAACATTGTTTTTCCATCCCCAAGTTTGTCTGTATTTCTGTGAGACAGCTACTTAATCAAAATTTCTGTTTTGTCTCAACCCTGCTCTGTGGTCAGCACAGCTGAGATATTCTGTTTGCCTCTCCTAGCAAAATACATGTTAGAAACCTTGGAGTGCTGCGTGAAATGATGGCAGGAAGAGGAGCCATCCAGAGGAGCTCAGACAAGGATTTGTGTATTTGTGCAGCTCCAACACAGCTGGCACAGCCCAGATTTCTCTCGGCCTTGCCTTGCAGCGTCAGTTCCAGGCAGGCTGCAGAGATTGGTACTGCAGGGCTTATTTCAGAGTTCTTTCTTACCCAGGGGGATGCAGCAGTGCCCAAACCATGGCAGACAGAGGGAGCTGCCCTGATGTGCCTGGATGGCAGCAGCGATGCAAAGAGTAGTTATCACTCACTTGTCTGGTGCTGTGCTGCAAAAGTGGGGCTTCATGGCTTCCAGAGTTGAGTGGATACCTCCAGAGGGACCTTCCAACCTGCTGTGCTCTTTGATTGGAAAATCTACCTACTCATTGAGAAACTTGCCAAAGCCAGCATTGTTACGGGCACGTGTCCATATGAGCTGCTTCCTCTGTCCCTTTCTTTTGTCCTCTTAAGACTTTCTGTCTTTCCAAAATTTGTCCTAATCTGTCTTAGTTGTTGTTTGTTTTTGTTGTTGTTGTTGTTGTTGTTGTTGTTGTTGTTGTTGTTTTTTTACCCTTCCCTGGAGGACAAATTCCTTTCCTTGCATTTTTTTCCTTTATTTTTCTGCTGTTACAAATGGCACAGTGCCACTTTTTGGTAAGGCTCTTGCCCTCCAGACTCATGTATTGCTTTAAGTGGTGTGTGATTGTGAGCAATATGAATTTGCACAGTTCTTCTCCATAGGTTGTTAGGTGCATTACTTTTTCTGTTCACTGTCACCTAAACCTGGTGCCTTAAATATTCATCTGTGGAACTGATTTTCCTGATAAATTACTCTATTCTGATATGTGGAGACTTGGAAATAAGGACTGAAGGGTATTTGGATGTTTCCTAGACCCTGTAGAGATTGTAGGACAAAATATGGTGATGGTAACTGAATAGTTTTAGTCCATTTCCCAATTAACCATCATCTATTTTTTTTTGTGGAAAAGCTACCTAACACATTTCAGGTCATTTTTGTTTATGCTGCCAGTAAGAGGCTGAACATTTGGGTGTAGGTGCAGCTCCAGGTCACACCTGGTTTGATCGATATCTGTAGATAAACAGATTAATTTAGACCATAGCACTCCCTGTATTTAGGAGCACTTGGCTGTGTTTTGTGGCTGTGGTGACACTGTGGCTGCGTTAATGGGATGAAAGAAGATTGTCTTGAGTGGCTGCCAGTTACGTCTGCCTTAATGGCCAAAGGATTTATGAAAGTTACACTCCGATGTTGCCCAGATTTGGCTTTCTGCCTGCTCTCTGATGTTCTGTAAAAGATCATGATGGTACAGCATAGGCTTCCTGAAGTTGAAAATTAAAATATCCAATTCCTATTAATTTATTTTATATGATCAAAAGTATAATTAAAATGGCTGGTTTGCGAGTCTTTCCTTCAAAGAGAACACTCATTTGAAATTAGTGCTTCATCAGCTTGAATTTATTCTTCGCTCTTGACATCCATTTAATTCTGCCTTCATTAACTGGAAACAAAAGCTAAAACAACAGTGATTTGAAAGATCACAGAGAGATGTTAAGTAAATGCTGTAGAGTATGAAGCCAACCTTTTACGACATTTTCATTTTGCAGTTACAAAGGTGTCTCTCTACAAGTTGATTTGAAAAGATTTATAAGTCCTGAATTAAAAAAAAAAAACCCGAACAGGTATTTTGAGAAGTTTGAATACAATTTGTGATTTGCCCTATGAAAGTGTCTAATCTTGGCAGGAAATGGGGGATGTTAAGTCTGTAATCTTTTTCCTTCAACCTCTTTTTCTGTCCACTCCACCCCACTCTTCCAGTGGCTGAATCCTCCCAAGGGAGAGCTTTGCTGTGTTTGAGGTTTTCAAAAATGCACACTCTTTCTAAAGTGTTTCCATAAAAATGAAGAATTCTGCTCTGGCTTTTGATTTTTAAAGAATAATTGATAATTCTGAAACAAGATCAGTAGAAGTTTGATTTCCTGGCCCTCAGTGGGTCTGTTACCTGAGGGAGAGGAGCTCTAAATCTGGATTGTGAGTACTTTGATTTCTGCCTAGTGCAGGAGGTGTGTTTAAAACCTCCATACAGACACTTACCAAATTACTCCTTGTCTTATATAGAGCTGTCAGGCTGTGAAAGATCCTGACATTAGGGAAACATTCCAGGCTTGGTATGTTGAATCATAAATAAGTACCCCTAGGAAAGGGGATGACTTGTACTAAAGAAGGTTAATTACAGGTTTATTTCAGTTTTATGTGTACATCTGTATCGAATGAGAGTGCTGAACTAGGAAAGTAAACAGGGCTGTATGCAGGGAAAATGTAGCTCATAAATCCATTGGACTTCTGTTCAGGAATGAACAAGCTTCTGGGTAAGGAGGATCTAATCAAGGCAATTCTTGGCAGATGAAAGTTCCCCACCAGGAGCTGATAGAGAACCCAAGCTGCTGTGAGATAAAAAGGGAGAGTTGTTAATGAGTGAAGAAAGAGAGTAATAACTTGTAGAGCTCATGTGAGTCCTTCTGGGCCCTGAACTGCTCAGCTTTGTTTGGAACCTCTTGGAAAAGGAGTGAGCAGAGGGCTGGGAAGGTTCCCTGGTACTGGACTGCAAAGGAGGGAGCTGATTGTGAGAAATTACACAGGACAAGATGATGAATTCTCAGGTGCACTTCTGTTTAATAAATCCAAAGTGACGAACAGGGTGGAATAAGAATCGGAGCTTTAAAATAGTGAATGATGAGCTCAGAGCTGCCTTTTACCTCTCAGGAATTGGATCCAGGTTCGAATGCACCTGTGAAAATCCTACCTATGGTTCAGTCGTGGTTGAATACAAAACAGTCATCTTTTTGAGCAGAATGTTTTGTGTCAGCACAGGACAGGATGTTTTCACTTCTTTTGAATGATCTCACCAAATGAGAAGAGGATACTTGGAAACTGTTTAACTTGAAAGGAAGTTCCAGGAAAAAAAATACTTGCAAAAGGGAACCTAATATGAGAGAGGAATCCAATGTTACACTTGAGAGGCAAAAAGAGAAAATAAAAGCAAGCGCACATTGTAAATAGAAGAATGAATTATAAAACTATTTCAAGTTTAATAGTCTGAGATGATTGGTAGCATGCTTTTTTTCCCTCCTACTTACAGGATAAAGCTTTGCTGTTTGGCGTAACTATCATTAAGAAGGTTAAATGGAAACTGGTTCATTGATTCTTGTCTTCACAAAGTGAATTATTTACTTCTTGGTGAAGATTTTGCTATTGGCCAGAGATCTTTCCCTCCCTCCTAGCCTGCAGGTTGCTGCAGTGTTCCCACACATGCAGTTGTTGCAGGATTTGCACAGCTGAGGTGTAGCTGTAAGGAGAGGAGCTGGTTGGAGGCTGTTTAGAGTAGATTATTTTGGGATGAAATCAGAGATTTCCCTCACCAGTGGCAGGTGCTTTTCCAGGTGCTTTTCCAGGTGCTTTTCCAGGTGCTTTTCCAGGTGCTTCGAATACTCTATTTCTCCTCTCCCCAGCTGCTTATTCTCCTCTTCAGAGTCTTCTTTCCCATGGATTGTGCTGATGCCAAGCAGATGGATTTAGGTCTGTGCTTCACCTGAGAGGGGATGGCAGTGGACAAGCAGGAAAGCAACCTTTGCTTTAATATTTTTAGTCAGCTGAAAGAGTTACAAATTACATAACAGAATGATTACAATCTGGACAAATTCAGGTATGTGTTGCAACTGAATAAACTCAATGTAGCAGAATAAAGTTGGGCCAGTGGTTTAGTGTGGGCTATGTGCCTTTCATAGAACTGATTTTTTTTTTCTTTTTGGCTGTGTAAGTCTCCAGAAACAAAGCTTGTTTTGGAAAGAATCTACAGAGTCATGGCTTGCATGAGGAAATTTTTCTCTCTAAATGACTGCTGCTATAACAGTTTACTAGATCAGGAATATTTTTCCTGAAGTGTTTATTCATTGTATTTTTTTAAAAAAGATATGTCACCTCTGCAGAACACATGGCAGAATATTAATTCCGTTAATAGTTGCTGTGAAATGTGTGGTAAAATCCCAGCCATGGGATTATCTCAGCTAAAACCTTTTCCTTTGACAAATGAGGGCCTAACATGTAAATTAGAGTCACCACCAAAGTTTCCTTCCAGGGTTACTTTATCAGGGAAGCTTCTCAGCCCTATCTTTTACATCAAAATTGAGTTAATGAGTTGTGCATCTCCTGATGAGTTGGCAGAGCTTTTTCAGCTTCAAGGAGATCTAACACCTGCTAGTATCAATGCAAAAGCTTGGCTGCAAAGTTGCCAAACCCTCATTTAACCTATTTAAATCACAAGCTACTATTGGTCTGGTTTTCACAGTGTGCTCTCCTGAATGCTTTGGGTTTAGATGTATTGTTTAAAGAAAGAATTTGTTATTTAATTTGCAGTGTTTAAAAGGAGAGAAGCTGCCTTTTTGGCATTGAGAAAAATAAAAAAATGCAGTTTAGTAATTTATTGATAATTAAGAAGAGACATGTAATAGTATTCTTTTACTACATGAAGATTCAGTTTGGTATGAACAAAACCAGATTTGATCAAGAAAAAACTGCAAGTGGAAAGCCTGTAGTGAGCTGTGTCTACATGAACAATGAGGATGGCAGCAGTGAGTGACTGGATGAACTGGAGCTATTCCTGGGGTTCCAGCATAGCTGAATCATCTCTGACAGTTCTGGCCCAGGTTTGAGAATGGGGATGGTGGTGAACAAACCTTCCCATTTAATGTGAAGTTTGGAATTGTGGAAACATGGAATGGTTTGGGTTGGAAGGGACCTTTGGGATCATCCGGTTTCACCCCCTGCCATGGCAGGGACACCTTCCACTATCCCAGGTTGCTCCAAGCCCTGTCCAACCTGGCCTTGGACATTTCCAGGGATGGAGCAGCCACAGCTTCTGTGGGCAACCTGTGCCAGAGCCTCAGCACCCTCATCAGAACATCCACCTGCCTTACATCCAGTTTAAATCTACCCTCTTTCCATTTAAAACCACTGTCCTGTCACTCCATGCCTTGGTAAAAATCCCTTGTCAGGTTTTCTTTCTTTACTTCTTCCTTTTAGGCACTGGAAGGTGATCTAAGGTCTCCCTGGAGCTTTCTCATCTCCGGGCTGAGCTCCCCCAGCTCTCCCAGCCTGGCTCCAGAGCAGAGGTACTCCAACCCTCTGAGCATTTCCATGGCTTTCCTTTGGAGCATCTCCAGCAGCTCCTCAGCTCTCCCATGTGCTGGGGAGCCCAGAGCTGAACGCAGCACTCTGGGAGGTACCGAGGAGCTGCAGCAGCACACGTTTCATTATGTTTTCACCATCCTGAACTATGTTATTTAGGGTCCTGATGGGAGCTGTGTCATTTGGTGTGTGCTGTAACAAGTTAATCCAGGCTTGTCCTCAATGAGGGTGTTTGTGGTGGCAGTGACAGCCCAGATTTGAAATAGACTTTCTTTTGGAAACACTGGAAATGAAGTGAACTTTGTGTGGAAAAAGGAGAAACCTTGTTTTTTTTAAGCTGTTCACTCTTGCATACTTGTCTGTGTATATTTGGAGAAAGTACCAGACATACATCTGAGATAGTTTCCATCTAGTAAAATGTATTTTTTTTTAATGATAACAGCTGCACATTGTATTGGCAAATAAGAGAATTGATGCAAGATTTTCCACAAACATTTGTCTTGTTTTCATACTCTAAACCTGTGTCTATATCATTTTGCTGGGTAAAAACCTTTCACTCCTTGGAGTTTTTGGATGACTTGTGAGCTAAATTTATTTTGCAAGGAGTAGACAAAGCGTGTGTAATGTTTGTAAATCTAACCTGTTCAATTTGGATAAATCTTACACTGAGATCTCAACAGTTCAGTGACTGAAGAAGTGGGGAAAGAATAAAAAAATAAAAAAATACACATATTAAAGCTACTCGAGTAGCAGTTTATTTTCCTGCTGCTCTTTGAAAAAAAAGGGGGCAGGGGAGAAAAGTGTCTTTAAATAGCCTGTTGGGCTGCTGCTGCATCTACTTGCTTGTGTGACAGATAATGCATTTCTCATTAAAGGTACCTTGCAAGTGCCTGTGGTCACCATAGTAACTATCTTGGAGCCTTATACCTTAAATTTATCCTGACAAAGGTTATTGTGGCAATTCCTACTAATTGGCTTTTTTTTTTTCCTGCTGATGCTATTTTTAACTCATCCCCTCCTCCTCCATTTAGGTTCCAGATCCTAAGTGGAATGAATTGGCAGAATTAGGGAAAATGCTTTATAGGGTAGGACTTATGGGCAACTAAACTCTGTGTTTTTGTTCCTCAGTGTGAAAAAAAATTAAATCATAACTTTCAGTGGCAACTAAAAGGTTATCAGATTTGTCCTTCAAATGTTTTGACATAAAATAATATCAGTACTCTTGAGACACGATTTTGGTTCATGCAGGCTTCTAGTATTGTTTATTATCAAATGTTAGTCATGTTGTTTATTAGCAGATATTACTACCAGCAGAGATAGAAGGAAACAAGCCATATCCTGAAGAGCTGGAAAGCTAATTTAAAGTAAGCCTCTAATAAAGAGAAGAGTGTACAATAAGGAGGGTTAGCCTTGTGCTGTGCTATATTAGTACCTGGCACAGGTGCTATATTAGTACAGATGCAGTTACCTGGCATCTGCTGCTGCAGCAGGTTGAATTAAAAAGTTATTCATAGGCTGATGATATCATTGTTTAATTTCCTGTAGGTGTATTAGAGGACGACTGCTACATTTCCAGTGGCTAAGAAGTCTCAAATTTAATTGCTTGATTAACTCCAGGTCTATTTTCCAGGCCCAGGACTGAGATGGCAAAGCAGTGACTTGATGAACACTCCCAGGGCACTCATTCCATGGGGACAGAGCAGCAGAGAGGAAAAGTCAGAGGTGGAGTGGGGTCTGCCAAGCACTGGAACTTCTGATAGAGGGGAAGGAACAGTTCAGTTCTGCTGAACAGGGAGAAATGGGATTGCAGTTATGATAAAGTACAGAATGTGGGCATAAAGAAGGGTAAGTAGTGGGAGGAAATCAGATCATGGCAGAAGGGGAAAGGAAAGGAAAGGAGGTTTCTCAGCTTTTCAGTGAGGTGCAGGATGCAGATGTACAACCACTGTTCTACACTCAGCCCATTCCTGTGTGGCAGAGTTCACCCAAAGGTGCAGCCAGCAGTCACTTGACCTTTTTTGTCTTTTTTGAGATGTAAGAGAAAAATTCTTAAAACTTCACAGCCTTTAAATTGAGCATTCTTATTTTAATATCACCAGTTCAGCCCTGATGTAGATCAGCACTTCAGTTTAGCACAAGGTGAGTTTAAAAGATGCAAGAGATGTTTATTCACTGTTGAGTCTGAAGTGCTGAGGATGATGCATTCAATCACTTTAAAGTGCAAGAATAATGCACTAGAACTTGTTAGAACAATTTCATTTTCTTCCCATGCTTTCTCAGCAGAAATTTACAGGGACTGTAATTTCATGCCTGGGAATGGAAATTTGCTACAAAGCTTGAAATTTAAAAAAAAAAATAAAAATAACAGAGCCCTGGGAATTGCATACCTCCTCAAGGGCTGTGCAGGGCTATGTTTCATTTGCCATTGTTTTTTTTCGTGTATACCTTCGAGCAGAAGCCTTTTCTTCAATGTAAAACAAACAAAACTTCTGGAAGACTGTCATAGGCTTTCAGCAATTTTAATTCTTCTTTAGTATGAAGGATAAGATGAAGGATTATTCTGTGCTAAGTAGATGGACAGGATTTATATCTTGTGACAGTAAGTCTGCCTTTCGTATAATTCAAAATGAAGTTAGCACAGCTTTTTGGGATCCAAAATTGGTATTTTGTCCCTATGAAGCCCGTGGGCTTTGCAGAACCCTCATTCTCTTTCCTTAGGTGTTTGATGCTATAATTCCTGACACACTGTTGAGTTTTGTAGATTTTCCTGTATTTTTCACTTGCTGTGTCTGAACAGGAACAGAATTCAGAACTGGCATTTGCTCACTTTTTGGAAACTTCAATCATTTAATGTAACAGGGTGAGCTGGGATGACAAAGTCCCTCTCGCATGTTTTTTCACCCATATGCTGTGAGTATGTTATTAAAGAGTGTAAGGTGTAATTTGGAGCCTGGGAGACCAAATGGGAAGTGATATTCTGGCTGTGGGCAGGCAAGTACCAAGAGCAGGAGTACAATCTGCTTTTCTAGGTTTTGCTGAGTGCTGAATTCACTGCCCTGAATGGAGATGTACAGGCAGTGAGACCAGAGCTGGGTATTGTACAGAGCAGCTTGAAAGCTTCCAGAAGTTTTTACTTTAAATATGTCAGAAAGAGTGATCTGAAATGTAAATGGTGATTTACAGTCATGTAGAAAACGATTAGTAGAGACCAATAATTTCTTCCAAGGTTCTGCCCTGGAAATGCCTGAGCCCTGTTGGAAATCTGAAATTAAATGTGGGTTGAATAAAACAGCATTCACATGCTGTGATAATTTTTCAAGCTTTTGAGGCATTTAAACTTTAATTTTATGTAGCAAATTGTACTCATTTGCTGCCTAGAAGAATTTCTAGCTGAACACCTACTGAAGATTTTTTTTTCTTATTCTGTTGACTTTTATATTGTGTTGGCTTTGGCTTTTTGACTCTGACTTTCGCTCTGCTCAGCAGTTTTGTATCTTCATTTTGATCACAGATCCATTGGCAATGGGATGCCTTTTTCCTTTGTGTGTGTTCTTCCTGACACGAAGTGTTTCTGATCAGTACTTACGTTTTAACACTTAACTGCTGCAGGAATTACAAAAGATTAAGGGATAATGCAAAGTTATGGGAAAGAGGAAAATAATAATTTAAGTTGTAGCAGCAAATGTTTTCTCATGTATTTCACTTAAGTGTACAGAATGTATTTAATAAGTCAAAATTACTGGTTTTGTTATTGTTGGAGGAACTAGAAAAAGTTTCAATGGAAGTTAGTCATATACCTGATTCTAAAAGAATTTCAGTTGATGTAACAAAAGTGTTCAGTGCGGTTTTTATTTTTTTTTTTTCCAGATTTTGCTTTGCAGTCTGTATTAAATTCTAGATCTGGATATTTCAGGATAACTAAGCAGCATTAGAAATGGAATGAAGTGCTCATGCTGTTAGCACAATTCTGTGTATTCTTGCAGTGTGAAACCAGTTTATGACTGGCTCACTGTGAAAGGCTTGTGAAAGCTCATGGAGGGTAATGGTCTAATAAAATCTGCAGCAAAAATGGACTTGTTCGACATTAAATTTTACCTTTGTGTGTTAAAATATAAAACATATGCTCCTGACAGCTTGAGCCATTCAAAGTTTTTTCCTTTGTCTATCATCAGCGGCAGTAGATGTATTTTAAATACTCAAGAACTTTAAGACCATTTTGGTTTGGATGTGAGTGCTGCATCAAAAATATTAATGAAATGTGTTGTCACAGCATCACTGAGAGGCATTTAGGTTGGAATGGACCTTTTGAGGTCAGACAGTGCCATGTCCCTACTCAACAGGCTCCCCTAGCACAGGTGTCATCTGCTGCAGTGCTGGAGCAGAATGCAGTGTTGGTAAATTTTCTCAGAGGGAAGGATTTTGACCAAATACTTCCTGTGCTTTTCTTTCATATTTTATTTTATATAAAAGCTTCTGAGGTTTTACCTCCACCTTAGCCAAGTTGTTACATTGACTGTAAGGAATGCAGTCACTTCCCAAAGAACAGAATGCCAATATTAAGTGTACAGTTTCTCTTAAGGACTGAGCTTCCCAAGACATGATTCCTTTTAAGCTGCTGTTTCTATCTTGTCCCACATGCTTGAAGAGCAGTTTGAGAAGTCCAAGCATTTATCTGTGCCTCTGACAGGACTCAGTCCTGGATGATGAAAGGTCAGGAAGGATCCCCACAGAGCAGCTGAGGAGTGACTTGTGAGGATGCTGAAAGTCCTCCCTGTATGACAGTGATCAAGGAAATGTGGTGTCCAAGAAAAAATGGCCCTTCTGGGCTCCAGCTAAGGACTTTTGCCCCTTACTTTTCCACATCTGTTGCTTTGAAAAAGGATTTCTTTTGTTTGAGGGTTTTTAATTTTTTTTGTCTAAGATAAAAAAAATAGTTGCATTATTATATTCAGTTTCTTTGAGTTCTTCCTTATCCCTCTTAAAGGATAAAGAAGAAAGGATGGTTGAAGGATGGTTTTGTTGACATTGTTGCTTGGATATGAAATTTACCTTGCCTTTTGCCTTGATCCAGAAAATCTGGAGATTCTTTCCCTTGTATCATTCTCCCTGTCTCTTTCATGGGTTTCCTCTGCACTAGCAAAGACACTTTACTGGTTTTTAGTATCTTAAGGGGGAATTTTTATCATGATCACATCTTAAAATCAATGTTGCCTCTCCATTTCTTGGTGAGCTTTCTGCAATTCCCTTTAATGCAGGTCAGACCCATGTCAGACATTGGTGCCTCACTCTGTTGTTATAGATACATTTTTATATAGAGAGAGATAGAGATATGTATGTATTTCTATTCACAGTTATATTTTCACACTGAAGGCTTTGGAGTTTTTCCTTTTGTATGCCATAGCTTTCCTAGTCTTTATTTGAGGAATGTTGAAAGTACATTAGAAAACCAGGAGTTACTTTTGCAGATTAGAGTTTTCTTTTAGTGGTATATAGTAGTTAAAAACTAATTAGAAGTTCATAACTTGAAGGCTAATTTATGAAATGTAAGTAAATTTGTCATTTTAAAATGATGACAGTGCTTGTGTTTTATGCCTGATCTCTTAGACTAAAAATCATTAGGGTTTCAATTTTTTTTTTTAATTCCAAGAGATATCTCAGTATCTCAATACTGTTAGAAGAAATTATGGGTTTGGTTTAAGGTTTTCTTGTACCCTATTTTCTGGCAAAATATTTTGTGTCATTGAAAAAAAAAATTACAAATAGCTTGTGTCCATCTGTGCATGAAGACTGAATAGATGCTCATCAAGGATGAAATATGTGGATCTAAAAGAAGTTAACAGGTTTTTAAAATTACTTTATTTACTAGAACATATTTGTGTGGCATTCAAATTACAGCTAAGCCTTATAGAAACATATAAAGGAATTACAGAAAAAAAACCTTGGAGTAGAAATATTTTTTTAGTGTTCTCTCCTTATTTAGGTGTGGAGTACTGTGGAATTGTTTAAATGGAAATGGTAGGAATTGTAGGAATTACTCTGTGGACATGAAATTCTATTCCTCAGAGTAGATGATTTAAGCCAACAGAGCATTCTGTGTTGTACTAAAGTTCAAATTTTTGGACATAGAATGAAAAGTAAAACTGAAGAAGATAAAATGTAGTTTTTCTGCCATCTCTTAGGTGTGGAAGATCCCCCAGTGCCAGTGTGCTTGGGCACCTTTAGGAATTTACTGTGTGTTGGGGTCTCAGTTCTTGTTTGGAAGAGGAGCAGTGTTTGGAATTCCTGATTTCCATATTGGAATTTGCTGAAAGTTTGAGCCTTGGTACATTCACTGCATGCCAGGTCCAATTAAACACTGATTTATTCACAACTCTGCACTGGAAATTATTTCAGTAGAATTTGGTGCTTAAGGAACATACACCAAATCTGAGGAACAAACTGTAATTTTCACTTAACATCTTTTGCTCTGATGAGCTCATGGAACAGTTAGACTGAAACAGGTCTAGTTTGGATTTAGGCTCCCCAAATTCTGTCAGCACCTGGCAAACCCACCAGGTATCAGTGATGAATTTTCAGCCACCCGTGGGTGTATTACATGTTGTGCTTTGGCTCCACATTGACTATCAACACTACTAATTCCACAAGAAGTATGTAATTACAATTACATGCAAATACGTTGCATTAAAAACTAACAATATGCTTTTCTGAATCCACCAAAACACACACATGCTGAGAGCTGATCACTTGGAAATTCATCATTTTTCAAATCTGGTTCAGATCATAGAAATTAAACTTACTCACTGCTAAGTGTGGTGTCTAATAAATTTACACAGAAGTTATAATCTTGCACAGAAATAATAGCTTACAGCATTTAAAATAATTTAGTGTAAATAATACATATTAGGGCAATATTCTGCTGCTGGTCTGGGATTATTTTTTTCTTAATAATCATCCTTCACTGTTACACATGTATTTCATTGTTTCTTAAATGTTTTTCCTTGCTTCAGTTCAGAAATAAGTCTGTCGAGTTTCCAAACCCAGTGTTGTTCTCTTGGTGTTTAAAGCAAAACTAATTATTGTCAAAGGTCTTGAATAATGTACAGAACACACCCATAAAGAAACAAATCACATGACCTCAGAGAAAAAATTATTGACTTTCCAGAAGCAGTTTTAGGAAACAGTAATAACATGCACAAGATAAAGAAGCAGTAATATGCCCTTCCAACACAGAATATCTATGATCTGGAAATAAATATTAAATATTTCTGGAAATAATGATGCAGGTGGTCATATTTGGTGTTGATGAGGTGTTTGTAATCCTTATTAAGACTGTGAAATGGAAGAAGCAGGAATTGGGTTGGAGAACATAAAAAACTGATCTAAGGAAATAAATTTCAAAGTTTGTATAGCTCATTCAGTAATTTCAGATTTACAATAGAGATTATGTCCAGGGATGGAGAAGACAAAGAGCTGGGAATTCTTGGACTGAAAAGAAACTTGGATTTGCAGGTCACAGTCTAATAAAGTGGAAGTGTAGAAAGAAAAAGTGAGTGAAAGAAATGAGAATCCAGGGATCTGGGTTCAGCCAAAAACATCAGAGGAGAGAAGGGTTCAGCACAGAAGGGTTGATCTTACTGAGAGCTTAAAAAGCACAGCAATCCTCACTTTATAGTGCTGCTTACAAGAGACCCAAGAGGAGAATTCTGCCTGCAACCTCTGCAGTTCTCAGCAGGACAATTTCCTCTCTCAGGTGTGAATTCCTCCCCTCTGACTGAGGACTTTGGGTTTGCTCTCTGTGCTTTGTGCTCCTCTGCTGCTGCCTTGGGCTCTGCGTTCCCCAGGGTGACTCTGAGTCAGCTGGGAGACCTTGGGCTGCTAAAGCAATAAAACATCTTGCTTGTCTATAAAACAAAGGTTCAATTTTGCATGATGTGCCAGAGGAGTGATTCTATTTGACAGTTTCAATATTTTGATTTCACACCGAGCCCCATTTTGAATTGCATCTGTCAAGGTAAAGGAAAGGTTTGCTGCTGGAGAGAGCACTGTCTGTGAGACAGGAGAGTCTTTATTATACTGCTCAGCAAATTTGTGTATTTTTCAGCTTTGTCTTCAGCCGGCAAGGAATCAGTTTCATTATGGATATGATTAAAAAAAGAATCAATAAGGAATTAAACAGTCAGAAGTCAGATAAGGCCTGATAATGATGGAAAATTGTATTATATTACACTTTCCTATTTTTTTTTTTGCTAGCTAGTGAAATGAAAGTGCAAGTATGGGAACTAAAAGTTAAGAGAAAGTAAATTTAAAAAAAAATAGGGGATTTGAGGTGATTTAATGGTGAGGTTCATGGCCTGCTTTAGTTCTGTCTTTTCTGCTTATACTCTCAAGTAGTTATTAATTTAAAATAACTTACTTTGAACATCCTGTCATAAAGTTGGACCACTGCTTTACTTGTTTTGGTAGTTTTCTCATTATTGCTATTTCTGTGTTACTGAATTGACTGTTGTCAGTATTTTTGTGATCCTTAAGTCCGGTATGTGCTCAGAAAGAGAACAGGTGAGAACGAGAAGGTTTATAGTTCTGGTGGAGGAGAGCTGTCTGTTCCTGAAGAGTGAATGGATACCACATACTGAGCACACTCTTTTGAGTTCATGTGAGTGTTTTATAAAGCCACAGAATCACAGATTGGTTTGAGTTGGAAGGGACCCCAAAGGTCATCTATTCCACCCCCCCTGCCATGGGCAGGGAGCCATGGAAACACTGCATGTTAATCTGTTGCAAGATAATCAGAAATCTGAGCGAGTAATCAAAGAGGATTCTCTTCCCACCCCCTACCCCTCAATCCAGGAGAAAATCATCCCTGAAATGCAATTTAGGAAGGAGTGTGTTGCATCCCAAGTCTTGGTGATTCAGAATGCTGCCAGGAGATAAATGATACTGAGCTGAGATACACTAACTTTGCCATTCTCAAATGGAAACAGAATACTTTCTCTTTCTACTGTTGCAGCTCTTCATCTCTCTGAAGTTTAATGATGTATTTTTCATCTGAGCTATCCTTGTGTATTATGGTTGGTTTTATTTAAAACTTTCTGACCCAGCAGCCTCCTCCTTCTGTGGTAGAATTCATCACTTCAGGAGATTCCCATCAGGACCCAGATCCCTGTTTGTTAAGTACTCCATAAAGAAAGTGTTTTATTGATACAGAGTGTTGTTGTTGAGTAGATTGGCAGCCCTAAACACTGTAGTAATGACAAGTCATGGTAAAATGCAGTTCTGCAATCACTGTGGTGATTGGGCTTTACTGTGAAAACTCCTGTTAGATGAAGTTCAGAGCTCCCTTTGAGAGCTGCTTGCTGGTTCAGAGAGTACCCAGATGAGTTTACTTGGGTTTGTGCTATATCTGTGTTTTCCCTGGGTGCTAAGGTTCCAAGTTCTGCGGACTGTGTCCATCAGGTGTTCACCTGGAATATGGATTTTGTCTGCCTTAATTCTGGGTGCATTAAGTAGCCACAGATAGACACCAGAATTATAAAATTCATTTGGGCTTCCTTCCACCATCTTGTTCCCCTTCTCTTTATCACTCATTTCCTGGTTTAGCTTCTGTTTTTCTCTTCCCCCTTCACCTTAAGCTGCTCCCTATCTCAAATAAACATATTTTGAAAGCAAAATAAGATTTTCCTTTTTTCTTCCCCCTCCTCTCCCATTTGGCAATATTTTGTTTAGACATTGGGAGTAGCTGAAGGTTGGAGATTTCCTTACAGTGAATTCATTTTGGTGAAATTAATCGAAACAGCAGTAGGAAATGAATGTACCAGAAAAGTCCCATTTTTTGTGAGGGTGGAGATAATGAGCAGGAGATGATCCCAGAAGTCCTTGTGTACATTTCTCTTCCGCTGTGTTAAGGTGTTTTCTGAGCTAACTATGCCTTATGCAAGCAATCTTGCAAGTACAGAATGTAAAAAAAAACCCGACCCAACTCTGTATAACTTCACCTGATAAACAGAAATGCTGTCCTTCTGCAGATGACATATTTATTCATCTAGAGCAAGCCTCCAAATGTTTTCTTCTGTGTTTTTCAGCCCCTTTAATGATTGGGAATATTTTATTTGTTTTTCACTGAAGATGTTCCCCCATTACTCTCTAATTATTTATTAGTAAGCAAAATCTGGACTTGGGAATTATTAGTGGATAGACATTCTGGAATAACCTTCAGACTGGTTTTTTTTCCCGTTCCGTCCATCTTGCTAACTTAGTTTGAAGACAAAACTGAATTTTATGAGCAAGGTTCCAGAATCACACCCCCAGTCATGGACTGCCTGGAGACTGCAGAGCCTCTTGAGCAGCCTGTTCCAGTGTCAAACCACCCTCACAGTAAGGAGGTTTATACTGTGATTGCATGAAATGTCCCATATTTTGATTTATGTCCATTGCCTCTGGTTCTGTCACTGGGCACCATTGAGAAGAGCCTGGATCCTGCTGCTTTGCTCCTTGCCCCCATCAGGAATTTATGGATAAGATCCTCCTGAGCATTCTTTTCTCTGAGTTGAGCAGTCCCAGCTCTCTCAGCTTCTCCTTGTATGACAAAAAAATTCATATCCATTAATCATTTCCATGACCTTGGGCTGGACCTGTCTTTGCTTCAAAACACTGCTGCATTTATTTGAAAGAGGGAATACAAAACACTGCATTTTTGCCATGTATTTTCCTTTTATTTGTGGCCTTAGCTTCATTTTCAATGGAAAACCAGTCAGTCATTGATTTGGGACACCAGCTCAAACCTCATTCCTTTCTTTTCTCATCTTCATCTTTTTCACTGTTAGTTCTTAGTCTTCAAAGGATCACAGAATCCTGGAATGGTTTGGGTTTGAAGAGACCTTAAAGATGATCCAGTTCAACCCTTCCACTAATCCCAGGCTGCTCCAAGCCTCATCCAGCCTGGCCTTGGACACTTTTAGGATGGAGCAGCCACAGCTTCTCTGGGCAGCCTGTGCCAGTGCCTCAGCACCCTCACAAGTGAAAATATCTTCCTAACACCTTATCCAAACACCTTATTTTTTAGTTTAAAATCTTCTTATTTTTATCTACTAGTGTAAGTTGCAGGTATTGTGTTTTTAAGATGTTTTCATTGGAATATGACTATGTCCTTATCTCAAATGTAATGCTAAACCATTTCAAAACTATTTAAAGAAGTAATCAATATATGAGTTAGTTTCCAATTTAGAAGAACATGTTGACTTGTGGAAGCACTAGATAATTCTGTGTTTTCCCTAGAAGTAATTATTCTCTGGTTGTGTCACACTTTAAAGCTTATCTATGGAATTCTGCAACTTAGATTTTTTTCCTAGAGACAGTATATGTTTTAATTTTTTTTTCTGTTCTGACTGATGTTAGATGAATCTTCTGCCAATGAAGGATGGAAATGGATATTTGGCATCTTGTAGAAAATGTTCTTTTCTGAATTTCAATTAACAGTAAATCAGTTCAGCCTTCCTGTTGTTGTCCCCAATTAGAAAAGTATTCTATAGAGCAGAACCATGTATGCCTCTTGCATCAAGAAAAATATTTATTTGAAAATAAATGTTTTTTTGATTTTTTTTAAGATTTCCACCTACATAAATATATGGTATTTTTAATACATGGTCAGTTATTTTACTTAATATCATATTCAGTAAAAGAATGGCAAACAAACAAAAAATACAGCTTTTGGATCAGACATTATTGAGCAGGTGCTGCAGACATTTTCTATCCTGAAATGTGCCAGAAGAATTTTGTTAATACACAGTGAAAAAAATCTTTATAGAATCACAGAATCATTAAGGTTGGAAAAAACCCATTAAGATCAATGAGTCCAAATGATAATTCAGCACTGCCAGATCCACCAGTGAACCTTCTTGTCCTTCAACTCCACATCTGCCTGTCTTGTGAGCACTTCAGGGGTGATGATTCCATCACTTCCCTGCTCCAGTCCTGACCACCCTTTCTACTTTGTTTCTTCACCTTTCAACCAATTAATTATGACATAGATCCATAGTTGATTGTACTGCTCTTCTTCAAGGATGTAAGCCAAATTCGCCTCATTTAATTTAATACCTAATTTTTAAGGCCTTTTGTAGTTTCTCCAAGGAAGTTATGAATTCATCCAGTTGAAGGGAGATTCGTGAAAATGAGTTAAAAATGTTTTTATGTTCATGACTTGTTTCAGGTTGTATTACCCAAACTTAATAAATCTTATCAGCAACACTGAAACTGAAAATCAAATATAATTAGTGAGGAAAGTGGTATTTTTGTACATAGCATTAGCTAAAAATATCAAAGACCCTCAGGATATGGTGGTAAATCTATTTTTAAAGAGAGCATTGCTGTTTAATGAAATGCTGAGCCCAGGGAATGCAGTCAAGGATAATCAGAGGCACTTATCACCTTTGACAGGCTGCAGTATTTCTTACAGCTTTGTTTCAGCCTGTGACTTCTTACTTCAGTAATTGAATATTTTCTGTGCCCATTCTTAAGGAAGACATTAAAGCTTAAAAAAGCATAATAATAATTTTTTAAAAAAAAGTTAGCTGCAGGGAATGGGAGCATGCCTGAAACATCGGATTTGAAATATTTAGATTCCTTTAATCAGGCTTCCAAATCACAGGAGGGTTGGCTCAGTCCTTTATCTTTTGCAAGCCAGATAAACTCAGCTCAGTGCAGAATCGCTGAAATCCCTTAACTGTTGGCTCAGGGAATCACTTCACTGGTGCTCAGAGCACACTTATTGGTGGTCTTTTTAGATTGTTTTTCAAGGTCTACGAAGAGCAGCTCTCCCTTGGGACAGGACATTGTACCAAGTGTGGATCTACTGCAGCCAAAGGAAGGAAGTTCTCAAGGAATTCTGAGCCCATCACTACCACCATTTCCACTCTGAGAAGTGTGAAGTGTGTTAAAGGAACGGTTAAAGGAATGTGATTAAAGAATGTGTTAAAGGAATGTGATGAGACTGATCCAGTTTGCCTCAGGAGCTGGAGAGGAATGCCTTAGAAGATCCACATGGAGAAGTTTTCTGATATTATTGATCCAATAGGACCAGCATTGTGTGTGACCTCTGCATTCATGGTGATGGGCTGTGCTGCACTGCACTGAAATACTGAAAATTACTGATTCCTTCTTTAATGCATCTCAAATATATTTACCTTTATTCTCCTTCAGTACATCATTAGTAAAGAGTGGAAAGGACATGCACCAAAGTTTATTTTCAGTTAATAAGTTTAAATCAGTGTTCTCTCCACAGCAGTAAAGTGGTTCACTGATGAGAACTCCATGAGTAGAGCTCAGCATAAGCTGACACTGAAGAGATGTGAAGAAATAGCTGCGGACCGGTGGCAACACCTTCACTTTTGTCAGTAATATTTTCCTATAGGAAGCTCTTTCTAGAGCTTTATTTCTTTGCATCTGCTCCTTCTGGCCTTGAGGGTCGGCAGCTTAAAGTTATTTTTAGACCTTTTGTGAGCCTATTTATGTGCCACTGACTTTTTTTTTTGAAATTTGAAAAGCCAAGGAGCTTTTTATAGCATCGTTAAAGAGGCAGTGGTCATGGCTCAGTAGTTAAAATTGAATTCTATTTTGCACTTAAAAGCTGAGATTTATCCTTTTAAGCCTTGTGCTGGCTTAATGATTTAATGCAATTGTATGTTTGCTGGGAAGCAGTTTCTGGCTGCTTTGGTCTGGTTATGTGGTTTTCTGCCTTAAAGAAACGAAACAGGTGTAGTTTGTACTGTGTATCATCTTTATGCTATATTTGTAGATATTTTTGAAAACTGGTGCATTTTCAGGTTAAAACCCAAGCCTTAGCTTTACTTAAAATAGCCTAAGCTTCGAATCAGTAATTTAAACCATAAAAAAAAGAAATAGATACCCTAACTACCTGTACATGAATAATTAAATTTTCTGAAAATTCACAATGGAAACTGCCCAGAGAAAGACTGATGCATAAGGCACAGGTAGAGGGGCAGTTTCACCATGCAATGACATGCATTTTGTCTCCTTTTTTTTTTTTTTTTTCTCTGATGGGATTGAGAGAAGCTTGTCTTGGAATCTCATAAAATAGCTTGCTTCTTCTGCACACGTTATTTGATCAAAGTCTGGGATCTGCAGGTATTTTTCTGTTAATGAAAACTGGCTGTGGAAACAATGCTTTACAGCAGCTTCGTCAGTTCTCTTTGTGTAGTTGGCTTTTGACGCATTTTTGTGTTGTTAAAATAAATATAGTTGGGGTTTTTTTCCTCTTTAAGTCATGACCCCATGTGTGCTTTCTGACACTGACGTGTGTTTGCTTCTGCTCGTCACCAGATGCTTCAACTTCTCCTGTACTCCATTAATTAATGTCCTTAAAATATGTGGGTATCTGCTGGAGAAGATTCGTCTACCTGTGTCATTCTTAGCATGACATTGCAGCTGCATTTTTCGATTTTCCTTGCTGTCTCTTCTGGAATATTGCCTTGCTTGTGTCTTCTGAGGGCTTTTGACAAAAATATGTCCAGATGATTTTAATTTGTGGGTGTCGACTTCAAAGCTGTTGGGCTTTGAGGGTCTCACTCCTTTCAGTCTGTTTCTACCTCTCAGCCTCAATTTTTGATGTTTGATCTGTTATTGGTTTTCTCTATTCATATGAAAACAACAAAAGTTTCAGAATACCCAGTTTTGAGGAAGATCTCAGTGTTCACAGGGAGAGGTGGAGCAGATCTCAGTCAAGCAGAAAAATTGTTCTCCTCAGCTCTGGTTGTGCCTGTGAGCATTTCTGCCCTACTGCAGCCTCTACCAGGTATAGTTGCCTCAGTAATTCCAGGAAATTCCAGTAAATCTCAGCCTTGGTCTTTCCCTGAAGCTTCCAAAGCACCAAACCTTGCAGAACTTCCCAAGAACATCTTGCAAGCCTTTTCTTGGTAAAACAGTTACGTTAATAGAAGCAAATAATCTCTCTGCATCCTCGAGATACCTGGCTTTGCAGAAGCTGCCATCACTTTTCTGAGCCCCTGGTGGAGCTCCAGCAAGGATCTTCAGCTTCACAACAGGATTGTCAATCTCCCTTATCTGCTTTGGCTGCAGTTGTTGGTGCACAGCAGGAATGGGCAGCCTTGTGGCATCCCACAGCTGCTTTGCCCACCTGTTTTACCTCCATCCTTTTCAGGAAAAGGCTTATGAAAGCTGCTTGGAAACACTATCAAGTGTCTTCCCCACAAGATTTGCTCTCACTTGAGAAGAGCAGAGCTTTACAGCAGCTGTCTTCTGGCCACAAAGAGAACAAACAGGACGGAGAATTATTCTGAATTTCGGAAAATCATGATTGTGGTTCAAGTTAAGTATGGTAACTGGGGTTGAAATAGAATTATATCACTTCATGAGGAAAGCTGATTTGTATCTCTCCATCTTCAGGGGGTGTGGGGGGGGGCGTGCTTTCCATATTTTGCATGTTCTTGTGTAAATGGAATCAGTTTTCCATAGGTCAGGAGCCCTATCTGAACAAGGATCTGTGGTTGGATTCTGTGTAACTCTAAGGCTGCACGTGGAGGTCTCTGCCCCAGTGGATTTGGGCACTTCAGGTTAAGTGCAGGGGTTTTTTGTCATTGCCACCAAAATTTCTAGAGATGATTGTGCAGCTGTTTCACTTACTGGAGGTAATTTGAGCCATGCTTTTTGTTTGAGGATGAGTCATGGCCGGCATCTGCCAAAAGGAGCCTTTCATCTTCAGCCTTACCCTGCCAAGGTTTTCCTCTGGTTAGGAGACTCTTTTCCCTGGTTAGGATCTCTGTTCCATGAAAGTGCCTTGGAGCTCTGGGCTCCACCACGTTCAGGTCCTGGTGGATGCTCACAGGATTGTTTGTAGTGTAAAGTGAATCCCAAAGCACCTTGATGTGCTTGAGTCATTTCTGGATTCCAAACAAAAGAGGTCACATCCAAAATAATGTCCTTTACTTAATTTTCAGCACTGAACGCACCTGGAATTCCGTTGGTGTGGATTCCAAACAAAGCTTGGATTCTGCTGTGGGTGCTTTACTGGCCCAGCCCAGCTGTGTTTCTGATCCACTGGTTGTGATTAATGATGGATGCTTTCCCTCAGTTCCAGCTCTTGTTGAAAATACCTTAGGAAAAACTCATTGCAGCTGCAGTGATTATATTCATATTATCATAAGTGAGTTTCCAGCAGCTGCTTGATCTTTTGATTTATGGAAGTGCCCTGGAGTTCAGGATGGAAGTGCATGGTCTGGGAGCCTCTCTGCACTTAACTGAGTGATGAATTTACCCCAAATCAGCCAGATAGGCGCTGACTGCAGGAAAAGGTGCAACTCTTCTATTAATGGTGGTGGAGAGGCCAGAGAATGATTTAACGCTCAGCTTGAGGCAGTTGTTACTAACTATGTAAGACCTGCAATTTAAAAAGGTGATTTTTTTCCCCTTTATCAGTCTCATTTTTATATGTTGAATTCAGTTTGAACATTGAGGGAAGCTGACAGGGGCCAGGGAATCACACTGGCCTTTTTTGGGTCATTTTCCAGCAGCATGTGGATGGGTCAGATCTTGAATGAGATGTTGGGTGAGTTGATAGGGCTGGGGCTAGAAAGGTGACTTAAATCAGAGATGAGCGTAAGCAGAACATAAACACTCAAGTGGACATGGGAATCTTAAAACAACTTCCAATTTTTGGTAAATAAATTTCCCTTCCCATATTTTTAAATTAAAAACTGATTACCTACTGGAGTGTAAGAGTGTGATATGGAGAGTCATTATAGCCTGGGCCATTTATTATCTACAGAACTTATAACTGGATTGTGGTTCCTTGGCCAAATTTTGTCCTTTGCATTTCCTCCTCCTCTGGGACTAACACTGACTTTGGAAAAGTTTGTTATTGACAGTGATGAACAGGAAAAAAACCAAAACAATCTGAGTGTGGGGATTAGAAGAGTGAAATGAAGGAATTAAATGATAAATAAAAGAAATTTGATTTGGAATTAGTGACCCAAGAAACTGTAGGATAGTTTTTTAGAATAAAACTGCATATTAAACAAATTACTATTATTTTTATTATGGCTCAAGTAAACTCAGCTTAAGCAATGAGCATTTATGGGCAGGGCAAAGGTGTTGTCTAAAGATTTGTGTGTATTTTTGGAAAAGCTTTCGTGCTGCAAAAAACCCTTTTAAATTATTAATAGAACTGAGATTGAGAATAGATGATTTCTTCACTGTAATAAAAAGGGTACATCAAAACACAAAATGTTTTTGTACCTTCACATCACGAAACATACATCTGTCCTAAAGCTGTCACAAGAAAGGGTAATTTAGTGTTGTAGAAAGGCTTGTGACAATAAAAATCATGAAACAATCAAAGTATTCACCCTTAGAGAAGAAACTGCAGTGTGAAATCTACCGAACTTGGGAGGAAATGTGAGTGAAATAATACACTGACATTGGTAGACTTAGTAAATATTTCATCATTTTGAAGTCCATGCACTTGCAAATCTTTAGGGTTTGGTGGTTTTTTTTTGTCTTCTTACATATTTGATCCCTATTATTTTTACGAGCATTGTCTTTTTAGTTGCTTGATCAGACCTTCCTGTTTTGGATCCTGACATGAATGTAACAACTCTGTTTCATTTTCCCCTCTGAATTCAGTTTAGATTTATTCCCAGGCATTACACTCTGTATTGTATATTATTTATTATCCACTGGAGGGAAAAGCAAAGTATGGATGTAAAATGAAATGAAAGGTGAACGCTAAGAAATTCAAAACCATTAATTTTAAGGTAGAAGAGCATAGGCATCATGATGGAAGTTGTGAGTGAAGTACTATTTTCCATTTGATTCTGCACTCATTAAGTATTAAACTTGGAAAGTGAAGTTGTGATAAGTCATTGAGATGGTTTTTAAGATACCCATAATAATTAGAATAATACATAAAATGCTGAGCTGTGCTGTGCTCCGTAAATAATGCTCCAAACTGTTTCTTTTTATTGTATTTTGTGTTACTCCTGAGCAGCCTTTACCCACCTCACCCTACAGCGACTGTGCCAAGCCCAACAGCATCAGGCACAATAAATCTACATCACACTTCACCAATATTTCCTTTTTCCCCCTTGATTTATTGATGGAAAGCAGATATTAAGATGGGCATCACTAGCAGTTTATTTCAAGCTGTCACTTATTTTCCTTCTGAATTACAGGGACTTAAAGAGGAAGAGACTTTAGAGTATTCAGTCATGATCTCTAATATGAAACAGAGAATTTTGTGAGAGTGAGCTATGGGGTGATCAGTGAGTGCTGATTACATGGTGACAGCAGGCAATAAATGCATGTATGCAGGCTCTAATGATGGAACTTAAATTTACATGAGGAATATTTTAATGTCAGTATTCACTCTTTGTTTCTGAGTCAGTTCCATGTGGGTCCAAATTAGTTTCTTTCTTGCGTTCTCTCTTGTATTTTGATGTTTTGTCTCCCTTTCTGGGAAGAGCCACCCATCTGTAATTTTGGAGAGCTTCTTGCCATCTACCTGGCATTGTCAGAGAGGCTGTGCAGGCTGGGCTTGTGTACAGCGATATTTGCAAGCACAGGGTGACATTAGCCATGGGTTATGTCTGTACTGCCTGTCCTGAGAGCAGACTCACCAAAACAAGCCCTGCTTTTTGTCTCTCTCATGGCCTCTTGCTTTTCTCACTGCTGCTGTCAGCTGCACTAACTCACTTACATTTGATCCCTTGTGCACAGGAACTGATTTATACAAATAATTCGCATTTTAAAATAGCTATAATTTTTAAAAGCTGTTAGTTTTTTTTTTTCCTAAGGCAATTTAAGCCATGTGTTTTTTTCATTTTCTGCATTTCCATGCTATTCAATTGAGAAAGCAAATCACTTTATTTCCTTTCCAGTTCTCCATTTTAATTTGTGTACATGTATGACATAAACAATAAGCTGATTTTTCCTATATTGAAATAATGGTATTGATTTAACCAGAGTTTCTCAGCCTGCCTGGCACATGTATTCCTGTAAGATAGAAATTTCCTTGAGGTAGAAAGTCACAGATTTGCCATTGAAATGGTATTATCAAAGAAACATAACATAAAAATAGATAGATAAAAAGTGAATTATTGGGAATTACTGGGAGGAAAATATCAATTTGGCTTAGGGTACACAAGTTGTCCCAGGTTTGTGAAAATGTTTTCCCCCCTTGGTTGCTGGAGAATCACAGAATTTATTTAATTCCAAAAGGCAGTTGGTTCTTAGAGCTGTTAATCCATTTCTGATATTCTGATTATCATCTAGATAAACAATTAGTTTAAATAAACCGTATTGTTCTCAAGATGGGGTGCTGATGGCTTTTTGCCTGCTTCAGACAATTTTCAGAAAGGAAAAGAGTGGAAAAGCACCACGAGCAGAGATAAATGTTGCTTCTTCTCCTCCTCCTCCTCTGGCTCCTGTAGTCCAGGAGAGTCCTTTGGATCTGAATTTTGGAATTTATTTCCATCCCAGCTCTGGGGCTGTGCAGTGGCAAGAGCAGAGAGCTCCAGGCACAGTTAAGCTGCAGCCTACAAATGCAGTCTTCTCTCCCCCTCTGCCTTATTCCTTTTGATGGTGTTTGTGATTACAGAGCCAAATTATCCTGAGTTATTGTCACTCACATTTGGCAGTTAAGGTGGTGATTTGATCTGGTGATTTCCTGTGTTCTGGGGATCTCTGCGAGAGAACAGTCCCACTGCAAAAATGTGGAGGTACCCAGCTGAAGGATGTTGCAGCTAAAAGAAGAGAAGAAAACGACTTTTTTATGACCTTGTACTCAATTATGCATCGTTAGAGTTTTGTATATTTAGGAGGGAATGCTGCTGTTCAGCCAATTTCCTACCACCTGGAAGTAACTTGATTTACAATAAAGAAAAGTGCTCTTTTTAGTAATATCCAAAATCCTAATATACTGTTTTAGTGACGTGTTGTACAATGTGTCATGTGCTGATTAAAGTCGAGTTTTGTCCTTTTTGGGAATGATTCTAATGCAGTCTAGTCAAAGAATTTAATTTAATTACATGTGTAATACAACTTTCTGCCTTTTACTTAATTGGTCTCGCCTACGTTGTTTCTGCCTATTAGATGACAATTTAGCAATTTCCAATTTGTATATCCCTGAGGGAGGCTCAATGGGAATAAATGGGAGTAAAAAAAATCTCTGCAGCTTTATTCCTCGATTTACTTGCTTGATGGCATCTCTTTTGTAGTTGTATGGAAGAAGAGAAATGGAGAATAGTAAGTAATAAAAGGCAATCTTTTATATGAAAGGCTTACATTGAGAACAAAGCAAATTGTGTAAATCTTTGCCTCGCGTATTTACAGTGTTATTTGCTTAGCATAGGATCTGTAAACCAAATTTTAATCATAATGTACTTTCAGTTTTAATATTAACCCTCTAATCCATTTATAAGTGTATAATTGAGTAACTCAGGGCGAATTAGTGCATTAGAGCCATGGTGCCTTCTCAGCTGTGGATGGGGATGTTTATAAAACTGCTACAGAATTTTGGGGTACAATTTGGCTGGTAGTAGTAGCAGCCTGTCATTTTGGGATAATCTGGCTTTAGAATTTCTATGTTAACTTGCTCTTTGTAGATGGAAAAGAACAAAGAAATTTTTTTTGTTTGACTCTCAAACTGGCCCAAAGCTCTGTGTATGTTCATATCTGTGCCTCTGTGTGTTTTTTGGGGGGTTCTGTCTTCTTTGCAGGAATGGGGAACCTGGTTGCACAGCATGATTTTAGGAAAAATCATGTTGGTGATCTATATAAAAATGAATTTCAACTCCTTCGGAAGCTGGAAGTGAAACTATGATAATTTTGCCTCTCTCTAAAGGTAGAGAATAAATCTGATTCCTAAACAAGAATTCAGTTTAAAATAGATGCCTAAATCTAGATATGCCTGTGTTTTTTATAGTCAGAAAAATCTAGTCAATGAGTGAAAAGTATATGTCATTTTCATAAAAGAGATGGCAAAGCACTGTTTTCTATTTCAATGTCTTTGAATTTTCCCTTGCAGTTTCCCTTTTTTTTTGTTAAAGGAAAATTTGTCTTGCAGATGTTTAGATACCAGAATCTTCTGGACTTTTATTATATGTAAAGGAATATTACAAAGAAACAGAGAAAAACAGAATTCTGATTAAAATTGTTTCTTAGTTCATGAAATTTAGATTTAGGTGAATGAAAAGACTTTGTAAATTTCTGTTAAACATAAATGCTGGAAAAAACCACCTTCAACGTTTAAATATTTTAAAACATTGCTAAGGCTTCTAAATAATACCAAGTTAATGTTTTACTTGAAATAATTACTTCTCAGCTTATAAAGCATTATAAAAATTACTCTAAAATCTTTGTATTCTTAAAGCTAGACATTTCCAAAGCATTATTTCAAGTAGACATGAGTGAAAGACTGAAGTGAAAAAATCATACCATTCCTTAGTCCTGTAAAGGTATTCTTCATTTTAAGAAGAATACTTTCTCTTAAAAATCATGAAACTTCTGAAAAAGTTTAGTAGCAGACTCAAAACGATATCTTCAGTGTAAACTTCTAATGGGAAGATCATATGTTGGGGCTTTTGTTTTAAATTGTTCCACAGCTGGAGGCTTTGTGCTTGTCGTGATAGCAAAGGGTGCTTGGGGAAGTCGATTTTGAAAACCAAGGTGTCTGTCTCAGACTTGTAGTATTTATAATTCCCTCACTCCCTGAAAATGTAGTGAAGAAATCCATTCTCATATAAGAGATTTGTGTATATGAAGTTGATAAGAAAAGTTGTTTCATAAGTGGCACCAAAAATCCTGGGTTTACCTCTTGAGTTCCTTTACTCAGCTGCATATTCTGTGAAAGCTTCCCAAGCGTGACTTTGCTCACAGGTGAAATTTCCCTGTCTGAAATTTAGATTACTATGTTCAAACCATTCCTGAACCCTAGGCAGCAGGAGTAAAAATCCCCTCGATCTCATTTGACTTTAGTGGGTTTGTTTGATTTGCTTTATTTCCTTGAGGATGGTTTGGTCACTGCCTGGACATCAGGACACATGTGAGCAGGGCTGTGCAATCCATTGTCCATAAAAAAGGTTGAATGGCAGGAAACTGCTCCTAAATGAGTATCATTCCATCACAATAATTAAGTAAATACTGAATTTCTGGCTGCAGGGCTCAGATCTGATTCTGGTGGACATTTGCCTGTGCTGCCCTTTCCCAGGGAGCTCAAGCTCAAGGCTCACTGAAGAGGAGGGCATCTGGCAGGGCAGTTATTGGGGAAGATACAGTGATTTCCAAAGGGGGAGTTTTGGCTAAAATAACAATGTATTTTAGAGCTGTGCTCATTTTCTGGTAAACTGGTGGAGCACATCAGACAGCTGGCACAGCTCAGCAGTATGTGGGGCAAAGTGTGCAAAGGTAAATCGACATAAATGTGCTGAGATGGAGGTGAAGGCAATCCCAGCTCTGCATTTGGCTGAAGGAAAAACCAGGGCTGCCAAGGGCTGAGCACAGTGAGCAACAGAAGCAGGAGAAACAGCACCTTGGTTTATTACCTATTGTTTCCTTCAGTTTAAAACCATTACCCCTTGTTCATCCCTATGAGTCCTGCAAAAAAAATCTCCCCAATCTTTCTTATAACTCTCCTTTTAAGTACTGAAAGGTTGGTTTGAGGTTTCCCAAGTGCCTTTTCCTCTCCAGGGTGAACAATCCCTCCTGGTTGGTTTTGTGAAAATAATTTTGTTTCTGAGCATGCTTCTAAATACACATGCAGGTGTCATTGCTGGTGAAAGCATTAAATAAACTTCTGATATTTACAGAGTTTTTTTGGGAAAAAAAATTGTTTAGGTGAAATTGTGTGTGGGTGGGTGAGATGTGTGTAATTCCTGTTCTAAGTGCTGAGCAGGTGACTGCAGTGGAACCTGTGACACACACTCCCTGTGCCCTGAGATTTCTGGAGCATGACTAAAGTTTTTATGCCCAAACTCACGTCTGTGAACATTATTCCTGTCACCAGTTAAAAAATAACTTCTGTAGGCTGAACCTGCAGCGTGGTTGGACCACATTGCTGTGCTGGGAGATGTTCACTGCTGTTCTGGTGCTTTGCTTTCTCATTCTGAGGATGCCCTGCTTGTCCCCCAGCTTTGCTCTTTGGCCAAGATTCTAGGTTTCCTTGTTTAAATATGGCATCACTCACAAAACTCGCATGTGGGACTTGAGAATCTGTAATTGAATCTGTGCAACTCTACATTGAAAAAAATCAATGTGTCTGTGGCAAAATAAACATTTTAAAGTCAATGGACTGGGCTGGCTTGAAATACAAGACTCTTCAAGGGACTCACCAAAGAGTGCTCTGAACAGAAAATGTGAAGGTTGCAGGTGTGATAAAACTATAAAGGTTATATTGGGAAAACAGTGACTTGGAAAAGAATTTGTTTATCACACTAAATCATCTTGAGGTGAACTTCTGCTGCAGTGCTCAGGGAAAAGGGCAAGTGTTACCTTCGTGTATAAAAAGAGAAGACAAGCAAGTAGATGGTAAATTAATAATTCATTATGAATGTAAAGTCTAATTGTATCTTGAAGTGACAGTCCATGGTGAAATGTGCATTCTTGCACACTGAGCATTCATCTACCCTGTGACTGTAACCCAAAAAATGTTTGAATCACTTCCTTGGTGAAAAACTTATGTTTTCCCTATGTTGTATGTAAAGCTATGTATCTGCATTTTTCCTTGGCTAGTCACTGAAATGGACTCTTCTCATGTGAATAATTTCCCGGAGGTTCAGTCTGTCCTGGTAGTTTTTGCCCCCTAATTTGGTTTTTGAGTGGGATCTCAGCATTTTCTCTGAAGTAACCTTCCAGTTGTGTGCCACATGTCCCAGTCATATTCCTTTAGAAGAGGAGCATTGTCATCAATTTCATGATTTACTGTGAATTTGGGATTTTTTTCTTTGGAGAAAGCGAATTGATGCTCCAGGTTTATCACGTGCAGGAGGCTGTGGAACTCCTCTGAGAGTTTTGGGGTCCTGCAAACACCCAGCTCCACTCCTGTACATCCTGCAGGGCCCTGGGAGCAGCAACAACCATCAGTGCTGGGTCAGGACAGAGCCCAGGCTGGGAAATGATCCAGGGGTGATTCCTGAGCAGCATTTCTGTTTTTTTTGGGGTGTTCAGGAGCAGAGACATCTGGTGGCTTTGTCCCTTAATGCTCAGTGTGTGCAGAATGAGCACAAAGATGAGATTTGCACCAGGTGAGCACCCGGTTCCTTCACCTGAGGCTTCCTGGAAAAGATGCTTTGAACATAGCAGAGGTTCTTACCTTATTCCACTCTATTTTCAGGTTTTATATTTTGGGGTGGACAATCCTCAGTCTTTTCCTGAGGAGATTCAGACAGCTGGAGTGATAACTAGGCATGACTGTGGAATTGAGGTTTTTTGGTCTGGTTTGTTATATCTGGCACAAAATTCCATGTTTTTAATTTCTGTATGTTTTCTTCTGAACTTTCTGCCATATAAAGGCAATAATGAATTACACAAATGAGCAACTGAATATGAACATATATATTTTGACATTTATTTTTCTGATTATTACTGTTCCACTGAGAGAGAAGTAGGAGGTACAGTATGGCATTATTTTGGATAAAGAGAATTTTGAAATCCTTGTGTAGCTCAGCTGTGATAAAGGGAGGATATTTAACTAAATCTTTAAGTATTATTGTACTTAAGCTTTTCCAAATTTCCTAATGAAAGGCTATTGATGAATGGACTCTTATGTCCCTATGGAAATTGCTGTATTCACAGAGTAGGCTATAACCATTATTATTATTATTTTAAATTTCTTATTTCTTTAGGTAGCTAACAGCTTTGTTGCATGGTGATTGCCATGGGAGTCCAAATTATTTAAATGGGTAAGTGAAAAAAGAGGCAAGTTGAAATTAATTGTTATGCCTCTTCATTTGCAGCTGATGGTTTTCAGATTTGGAGTTAGGAATTAAAAAGCTGTGTGCCCAGCACGCAGTATAATCACATTTAAGCAGAAGATTTGTGTAGCCAACTATCTCTTCTCACTGCTCCATTTTCAAATATTACATTATATCCAGTGGAATGATTCCTTCCTGGTTTAACTTCTTATCATCTGAAATGTTGTGGGTCAGATAAGTCTAAGCTGTTGAATATTGCAGACTTCTGTGCTATAGTTTGACGTTTATCTCCTCTTCAATTATTTCAAATAAATAATTAAATTCGAAATGCAAATTTTTAAATTGAATTGACCTTTCTCAAGATTAATGGGAAAATTTATCTTTTCCTCTGCATGGTTCAGATATTAAAGCCACCGTTTCTCTTTCTGCAATCAGTTTTAGGCCAGGAGGAGAGATCATTACTTGTGGGTCACTTGAGCTACTGAATTTTACAGTTGTATTTCATAGTAGTTAATGAAATACAGATTGTACTCCTAAATCTGTGAAATAATTAGAAGTAAACACAAAGTATATGTTAATTTCCTTTAATTTACATTATTAGTGTCAGCCAATGATATATATGTATTCATCTCACAAGAGGTTTGATTCTTGGTTCCCTCTTTGCCTGTAAATTACTATAAACTGGAGTGTCACTTGCAGTTTAATATCAGCTACAGGACTTGTATTTAGGCTGGAATTATGTGCTCCTGACATGATGTTAGATATTACCAGTGAGATTGCACAATGGAAGAATCAGGCAAAGTTTTAAAAGGAAACTTGCCTTATGCATTTTTTTCCTCTTGAATGTGAGAACAAGAGTATCATCCTTACTTCAAGTTTTCCTGGAATTTAAAATCATTGGCTGTACAGGGACTCTTCATGCTCGTAAACATTCTGCCTAAGTGGCAGTAACAGGGTCTGGCACAGTGTCCCTGCTGTCTACTTATAGGAAAGGAGGATGAACAGGAAGCATAATATTGAATAAAGTCTCCAACTGCCTCCTGTCAGCCTCATTTTGGAAGCAGCTTGCAAACTCATCTGTGGATGATAGTATTTAAATAGGTAGTTAGCCATGGGGAAGAGTTTTTGGGTTCCTGTTCTATTGTTTCTTCCTAAGGATAATTGAGTAAGGGCTATCTCTATATTTTATTCTTCCAAGCTACGCAGCAGTGTTTTAGTTACTTAATGAAAGATGAAATCTACTTATGTTGAGCAGATTTCTGCTTCTCTTTTAATACCATGCCTGCTCTTAACCTTGTTTTGTTTGGAAAGTATCAGATAATTAATTCCACTTCGTGGATTTATACTCTTAGAAGAGGACATGTAATGATGTGAGACGTGTCACTGGTGGCTGGGATGTGCCTGGGACCTGCTCACTGTCCTGCCAGGAGCAAAGGCAGGAGTTTGCAGCACCCCCAGTGATGTTCCCTGACTGAATTTTTCACCTGTTAATTTTCTCTGCCATTTTCACTTGTGTGAAGCTGTCAGTGCTGCTGGATTTTAGCTGGCACTGCTTGGGGACAGGGGGATGTGGAAGGCACTGCCTCAGCAGCAGCCGTGATGTCATTTGCAGGAAATGATTTTCCTCCGTGCAAAGTCCTTTCTGCTGAGCGTTTTGTCAGCAGGGCAGGGTTGGATTTCCAGTAAAGTAGCAACTCTTTTTATGAGAAGTGGTGAATTGAGCTGTCCAGTGCCTTTTCAACTCTGCCCCGTGACTTTAACAGGGCTTTAGTTGATTTTTGGGATGATGTTGGCTGTGCCATCTCAAGGTTTGTCACTTCTTTCCTTGTAAGCCATCCTGACAGATGACGTGAGATGATACCGTGCAGACATAGCAGCAGCATTGCTGATGAGCTGACCTTCTCCTCTTCATTCATTTAATTTGTATTTGGATAATTTGCATGCCTGCAACGATGCTCACTTGTCTGAGGAGCTGTCACAATGGCTTGGGCTCGTTTCGTGACAAAACCCAGTCGTTTCAAACCACAATTGTTTCATTATTCATGAAAACTGTTGTTACTTTATTCCTCCTCCTGCTCAGACAAGGTTGGCCAGAGAGAAACAAAACCTGTTTTGCATTTGCAGGATTGGATGTTTAAGGTTTTTTTTTTTTTGCATAATGCAGTGTTTTTATACAAATATGTCATTATTTATTGAAAACTCATCTAGTAGGAAATTTGGATAGCTCCCTATGAGGCAAAGAAGTTAAAATGGAATTCTAGTCACTTTTCTTGGAACAAGTTTATTTCCAAACTTTTGAGTTGTAAGATCTTCTCTGTTTTCCCTGCTATGTAATTACTGTGAAGGGCAAGGTACAGGTGCCCTTGCACAATGTGAGCCATCATTATCCTGGCTGTTTGCAGTAAATTGAATGCCTGTTTCAGACTGAACTGTCTATTTTTACCTTTTCCTATATAGATTCCATAGATTCTTGTATATCACAACAAGCAAGGACAATTTTGGGGAGAAAGGAAGTGCAGAGAATTCTTGACAAGAAACAGGAAGCAAAGTAACTGCAGAAGACATCAGAGAATGACTTTTATGGCTAAAATACATTTAATTCTCGTTATTCTGATGCACAGCCCAGTGACAAAGTTGGGTGATGTTCAAGAGGTTGCCTTTCTTCTCCTCCTTTTAGAGTGAAGTCCATGTGATCTCTAGAGATCACTTAAAAGTTTAAAAAGATCCTTTTTTAGTTGGTGATTGCAATTCACTGTCCAGCTTTTCCATTTTCTCCTTCAGTCAAGGCTCTGGGAATTGTTTGTCCCTTCATTAGCACCTCACTGGTGAAATGCATCTTTTGAGATGGGAGAAACCTTCATATTAAAAAGAAAGTGAAGGAGCTGGGTTTGGGTAGGGGTACATTTTTAAGGATGAATGACTGATTTAGGTTACGGTATTTATTTTTTGTTTTGATTTTTGTGCAAAGCCTTCCCATGTACTATGTGTTCCATGGGCTGAGGAAAAAATACTGAAGCAACGTTACAGATAAAAAAATGCAGAGACAAAACTTGAAATGAATATTTTTAGCACAAGAGGAAGCAGAATAGAGATTATAAAAGGCTGATATGTTTAAGAAAAGGAGCTGGGATTTAATTCTGTTGTGCTTTACTTTGAGAGGAACTATAGTCTAGAAACATTTTATTTCATCTCTGTTTATTGCTTTCATATATCTTACCTACAACTGTGTTCATAGTACTGTTTTGTGTGATATTTTTCTCTCTGTAGTTCTCTTTTATTCAGACTCTTCACTTTCTAGCTGGCAAGTGTGTTGTTGGGGGTGTTTTTGTAGCTTCTCATGTGACATGAGGTGCCACTGTGCTAAATGCAGTATAAACATTATAAATAAAAACATGGTTAGGAGATTTGAAAACTAAGTAGAGTCTCTGAGTACTGAGCCCTGTTTACTAAGTTTTCTATAACGTAGAGCTTAATAAAAGTTACTTCAAGCAGAGATGCACAATGAACAGTTAAGAGTAATTTAGGCTGTGCTCCTAAAGCTGATGTGGATTTATTGTAGGCTGTTGGGGTAAAAAGTGCTTACATGCATATTTAATTTCCAGACAAAAATTACCATATTGCCAGCAACGATCCTTCAACAGAGGAATGCAATCTGAATGCTGCAGTTGCATATTAAACATTGTTAGGCAGGAATACTTTCCTCAAATATCAATAACTTAGGAAAGTGCAACACAGTAATTAGATGGGAGCTGTTTTCCTGCTCCCTTTGGAGATGGAGCCGAAATACTTCTGACTGTCCAGAAGCTAAGATAATTTGTTCAAATATGGCCATAGGGAACTGGCTGTATTTCTGTGAGAATTAGAGTAGTACTCTGTTTGTCATAGAAATCAAGTGCTGGGTTTGCATCTGCTCGTGTACCACGGAGTGATGGAGTGATCTCAGAAACAAAGACAATGAAATTCAGAAAGTTCCAGTTGTGTCTTCCACGTGCTTTGCCTGTGCAAAATCCAGGAAACCCAACCTGCATTTGCAGAATCAAATCATCCTTCAATGCCAGTAAGAACTGATGTTGTTAGTCATTGTTTCAGGCCAGGTAATTTCTTCCAGAATCCACTCTTCAGATTGTATCTGGGTGTTTTTCATTATGTTCTTTATTTCTGGCTAGATTCTGGCCATTACTGTGATCCACTTTAGTAACTCATGTTCAGCTTTTTAATATGCCCAGCACTTGATGGACTCTGCATGCAAATGGAGAACTTCTAATGATCTCTTGCTGCATTAAAAATAGCCAAAACAAAACCATCCCTTGGAGAGAAGCAGATTAATTCCTCTGCCTTTGGGCTATGAGGATCAGCAAAGATGCAATCTGCAGAAGTGGTAGCTTATAGAAACCTTTGCCTGAGTGCTGTATTTGTCGTTTTTAGTCATAAAATCATAGAATGCTTTGGGTTGGAAGGGATATTAAAGGCCATTTAGTTCCTACCCCCTGCCATGGTAGGGACACCTCCCACTAGAATGGCAACTTCAGAAGCTTCTCCTCAATGTCAGTTTTTACTCAGTCTTGATTAGGCCTATTTGAATTCTTCTTCCCCTAGTGAACTTCACAAGCTCTACATTATTTCTTGTAATTGCCATGTATTTTCACCCAGTTTCTTTTAGGCTCAAGGTTCTTTTAAATGAATATGAATTACAGAAAAGTTTTTCTGGTCTGGAGGGATTTTAAAGCTCTTTCTTGTTGACATTTGTTAGTGGTGTTTTCCTTTTGGCAACATTTATAAAACATGTTTCCCTTTTTATATGGACAAATAGATAAAAGAATAATAGTAATCCTGTGTTTTTGTGAAGTGCCCTTCCCAGACCTCTTCTCAGTTTGTAGTTGCATTTCATCATGAATGGTTTTCAAAGCTGTTGCTTGGTGTCCTTAAGTGCAAAGTCATCTCAAGAGCAATATATTTTAATTCTTCCCTAATTATTTTTCTATTTCAGACAATTCAGGAAATTAAGGCTATTTTGGCAGCATAGTATATTAGATCTTCTATAACCACATTTCATGTGATGTGAGCTGGTCTAAATTCTCCTTTTTATTAGATTAGTGATTCTAATTTAACATATCAGTATTTAGTATGCATTATAGTGTACTACATTTAATTTGATTACCTTTTATGCCTTACCGTACATTTAATAAAGCAATTATTTAACCATTTACCACCAATGAATTACACTGTGATATTGAAATTAATACTGTCTGTACGTCATGAAGATGTACAAAGCAGGAGGGAAGTATCTTCTTAAAAAAATAGTCAAGGGCCACATTAGGGCCCTACTTCTGTGGTTATTTTGTCTTTCCTTCCTGAGTTTTGTGAGGAAAAGTGAGGAAGTTGGCTTGTAAAACCAATGCCTTTCCAAGTGTGTTACAGTTCACTTCAGGAGATACTATCATATATAATATTTTGCTTCCCTTTTCTATGGGTTGGTATTGATAAACAACTTTAAATAGTATATTCATCAGCTTTTAACCCAATCATGCTTTTTTTCAGCAAGTCTTGAGCACACTAGGAACTGTAACCTCCCAAAGTGGAGGCAGGTGAACCTCTGCAGAACCACAATAAATCATCTGCTTGCAACTACAAAATAAATGTCTTGTGCACCACTCACAAAGTCATTAAGATGCTGACTGATGATTTGTAAAACATTCTTACTATCACCAGGCTTAGACTTCTGTTTTCAGTAGCATAAACCATGTGGCCTATATATCATTAATTATGGACTGGGTGCCACTGAAACCGATATATTGATATTGCACTGCTTGGTTTCACTGTGATCTGGAGTTCCTGCAGAAATAATATCTGTAAAATTGCTACATAAAAATTACATTTTTTTTCTTTCTTTTCCCTTGCTACAGCATGGCTATCCAAGTTGACAAGTTCAATTTTGAAAGCTTCCCAGAATCCCCAACTGATGGGGCACAGTTGAATGCAAAGCAGCTGGAAGAAGAAAGGCAACAAGCAAGAGGTCTGGAGATTAACAGCAAGCTGGATATTTGCTGGAAAATTATATCCTTTCATAAATACTTGCTTTAAAAGTATATAAATAGATGCCCTCTGATACATTTTATTTTATAATTCAACTCACTTCACAGCAGTGTTACCGAAAAGAAAAGTAATTAGAACTGTGAAGCTTATCATAATTATAGACTGTTTAAGGTTAATTGTGCTGTATATTATTTAGGCGATGCTTGGGTCATCCTATAATGGCTTTTTCTGACTCACTAGGCGTGTCATAAATCCTGTGTGTTTTTCCCAGCTTTTAGGGAACTGAGGAAGTGTAGTTAGGGTTGATGAGTAGTAGATTCATGGGGTCAAATTTTTCTGTTCTCCCCCACACCGAGTAACTGAATCATGAAGAAATCAGTGAAGCTGGATTTAGAGAGTTTGCATATATTTTAATTAAATTTGAGTAAAACAGAACAGATTAGAATAATTTATTTCCAAGTCCTCTTTATAGATTAGTAATGTATCTAATCTTGGTAGCTTTTTAAGGCTTAGACAGGACTTGTGTGATGACTTAGTCATTCTAAACATAAAATCCCCACAATAATTCTAAATGCAGTACAATATTGCCTTATGGTTATTAATAAGAAATTGCATTCAGTTTAGATTTAAAATAAACCAATGGTGTTGCTATAAATTTCATTATTTCTATTAAAAAATCTTGTGCTGGGCTTGTCAAAAATACACTTTCTCATGATTTTCTTCAAGAAACATTCTGTACAGCAAGCAGTCCCCCAAGCCATGTGATGGTACTCAGCACTTCGCAGGAGATTTATATTTTTCACTCAGATCATCCTCAAATTCACATGACAGGGGGTGGCAGAAGATGAGAGGAGAGTGGCAATCAAGTCATGCTTTATCTGTTTGTGCTTTTAATTGTACTTCTATCCAGTGATCTGAGATGACTACCTTAATTTTAATTCGTTTCATTACTAATTATTGTGAGGAAGAACTTCTTTACTGGGAGGGTGACTGAGAACTGGCACAGGTCGCCTAGAGAGGCTGTGGAGTTTCCTTCCCTGGAGATATTCCAGATCTGTCCTGGACACAATTCTGTGCTCTGGGGACCCTGCTTGAGCAGGGGGATGGACCTGCAGTGTGACCTCCAGTGGTCCTTTCCAGCCTTAGCCATGCTGTGATTATTAAATTAGCTGATCAGGGTTGGTCAAAGGCAAGGCTTGAGACACGAATGAGATTCTTAGTGCCTGGTTCAGTCCAGATTCCCCGAGCAACATGACAGAGAGAGCTCTTTTTGTGCAAAAATGTAAATATTTAACCAGAACTCGCTTAGAAAATGTCTGTGTTATGGAAAGATATAAATATTCTATGATAGCATAGATGAATTCTTACACTGGAATTGAGTGCTTAGTTGGAATTATTTTGTCAAGGTGTAAAAATACATCCTCACTCATCCCAGTTGCTGGGCAACACTGTTTACATCCATTCTGTGTTCTGGATTTAACCCCAGTTTTGATCCCCAAAACTGTTGTGGCTGACATGAAAGTCAGTACCTTAGAAACCAATTCGACAATGCATGGATTCTGTGTGTAAAATTCAGTGCAAGCATTAGTTTGTGGTTTTAATACTTGTTAGGATTATTCTCTCTGTTCCAGGAACTAAAACTATTCTAATTAATGAAAGGCAGCAAGTTTCACATGTGCTTAAAAAGCCTTAAAGAAATGCTAAAAAAACCCTGGAGTTATTCTTCCTCGTAGAATTGTAGAACCATTAATGTTGGAAGAGATCTCAAAAGACCTCCAGAATCATCAAGTCCAAACTTTAGCCAAACACCACCATGTCAACTAAACCACAGCATGAAGTGCCACACTGAGGCATTTCTTGAACACCTTCAGGGATGGTGACTGCACCACCTCCCTGGGCAGAACCTTCCACTTTTTGACAGCCCTTTCCATAAAGAAATGCTTCCTGATGTCCAACCTGAACCTCCCCTGGCTTCATCCTTTTATTTCCTGCAGCAACATTTATATGTGAACCAGTCAATAAAAAACATTTCTCCTCTCACTTCTGCTAAGTTTCAGAAACTTGGTTTCTGAGATATTTTTCTCCCATCAGAGTAATTTCACACTGGGCAGCAGAGTTTTTCCTGATGGACACACAGGCAGGGAAATGAAAGGATGGTTCAGCTGTGTTAGCCTTGTTTTCCTTCAGAAGTCAGCCTAAGTGCAGCCAAAAGAGGAAAAGTAATGCAAAAATACCAAGGGTTGGAGTTACTGACACTTCCTACTCGAGCAGGCATTTTTGCAAGTCTCTTGAATGGTAATGCCAAGTGATCCCTTGGTCGTCCATCATTTCTGGGCTACTTTGAACTCCCCAGATAACTTTTCTCTCCTGATTGTATGGGAAGGTGATGGGTTGAGGTGAGTTAACATCACAGAATCTGTCCTGAGCTGTGATCCAAGGCCCACGTCAGATGCTTACACCAGGAATTGCAAAAGCACGTGGAGAAGAAATCAGAGTGTGCACAGGGAATTACTAGGAAAGGAGGGATGGACCAGTCGAAAGCTTTGCGACCAAGGGCAGAGTTGTCCAGCAGAGTGAGGAGCTGTGCATTTGTTACAGAGCACCCAAATGAGAAGCAAAGCTGGATGAACTCCTGTAGTAACTGGAAGAAGTCTTCCAGTTGCGGATTAGCTTATTTCTGAAATACTTTAAGGCAAATTTTCGTGTACAGGTGGTGGATGGTTTGATTTGGTGTGTGCTGGGTGGGATCTGCTCCTTGAACAAATGGTCCAGCTGGAGAGTTGAGGTTTGGTGTCAGCCTTGGCTGCAGTTGTTCTGAGATGACTCTGGACTTAGCAGAGGAGACTTTGGGGATGTGGAAGGCAGGACTGGAAAGGATGCTGCCCCAGTGGAAATCCTGAGCCTCCTGGATCAGCCTTCTCAAAGCCTGAGAGTTACAGCAGTGAGCAAAGTTCGTCTGACCCTTCAAGTCAGGAGAGGACTGTTAAATTTCCAGTTAGGAAAATTCCTTTTCACAGTGAGTGTGCTCAGATACTGGAACAGGTTGTCCAAAGGTGCTGTAAAATTGCTGTCTTTGAAGACATTAAAAAATTCTGGACAATGCCTTGAACAACCAGGTGCAATTTCAGTATTATCTATGCTTTGAGCACAGGGCTGGACAGTGACTCTGGAATTGCCTTTCAATATAAATTATTCTGTGATTTGTGCAGCTGGGCAGAGGGCTGGGTCAGAGAATGATTGTTGGAAACTCAACTCCTTTTCCTTCCCTGTCTTCTGCTATCTCCAGCTTTGATTGCAGCCAGAGAAATTTTGTAAAGTACTGTGAAGGAATTGCTATTTCAGTGAAATGAGACTAAAACATTTCGGGGTCATTTTCTTGAAAATATTCTAAGCCTGGCCCTAACAGCCTTTAAAAAAGTGAGACTTCCAGTGTCACCTTAAATATCATGTTCCATTTTTATATTTTTGAACAGTTAGACTTTTTTCTTACTTCAGCCTTAATATCTGTGATGTATAGGAAGTCCATCCTATTTGCAGTGTCTCCTTACATTTTAAAAATTGCATCATGTGCCCCTTCCTCAGTTTTTTTTGTTTTCCATATTTAAACCTAATTGCCAAACTTTCTTCCAAAGCACATTTTCTTTCAGTGATATTGCTGATGCAGTTCTGCAGTACAGCTCTATTTTTCTCAATATCTGGCAGCCAAAGCTGGAGGCAATACTGCAGGTGAGGTTTCTCACAGAATCAAATTGTACTTTCCAGGTTTCAGAGATGATGTTTTCTCTGAGAACTATTATTTAATTCTATTGCAAGTGTTGCTTGTCTGATTGATTTTTTTTTTTTTTGCATGTGGTCTAGCATAACTGACTGAATTATTATTCCCAACTTTCTTTCATAGATTTGTTGATTCCCTCTAGGGTGATACTTGGAACTTTTCTTCATTTCATGTGGGTGATCTACATGAGTTCCACTTATTTATTATAAGGTTTGTGAAAACTGACATCTTTTCCATATAAACAAAAATGAAGAATGTTTTTGTATTTCATCATCTGAGCAGCCAATCAGGATTTCGAAATGATTATCTATCAGGCAGAACCTTGAGTCATCTCATTTGCTTGACAGCAAATCACTGATAATTGTTATTGAAATTCATTTTTCAGTGTCTGTTCAGCTTTTGATGACTTTATCTTGATCATAATTATGAATTTTCAGTTATGAGAATATTACATCTTGTGGAACTTCTGTACATTAGTAAAGGTTTCTTTAAATTTCGATGCTTCTTCTTACTGTTTGCAAAAATAACTATTATTTAAGACCCCAAATAACTCCATATAATTAGTTTTAATAATAAAGTACCACAATAATAATCAAACAGAAAGCTAAAAATAACGTTAAGGCAGCTGCTGTAAGTAAAATGTGCAAATCATGCAAATGTATTTTTAATTAGTATAATTCTTATTTATGAATATTTGCTAGTTTTTATGATTATGTGCATTCTCCCACCTGCACTTATTTGCAAGGGACATCCTAAAAAAAAATTTTTTTTTAGGATGCAAGATGTGGAATGCTTTAGGGAGAAAAAACATGAGTAACTTCCAGATAGAAACCATTGTTTAAAACCTATTGTCTTTTTAAGCAGTAGGTTTTAGATAACAGACTGTATTCTAATTGTGAGTACCCAGCTACACATGAGGCAATCCAGAGTGTAAAAGACCAAAGTTTCCCCTGGGGAAATAACTGGTTCATTTGACTGTCATTTAGGTTTTTGGTATGAAACAGCTTGTATCATATTCAATCTGTTGCTACAGAAACGTGAAATAAGGGTGTTTGTGAAAAAAAATTAGGTTTTTAGGTTTGCTGTTTGTTTTTTTTTCTTTTGTTTTTTTTTTTTTTTTAAACAGCATCTGGTGATTGTGTGTTTGTTGCCTCTGAGGCTCCCAGTGAGGCTTACTTGACTGTGCAGATGAAAATATCTTGAACTGTTAAATATGAACTGTTGTGCAGGAAACTGGAAGTCAACTGTGTGAGTCCTGGCAGATGCCTGTGCTGTTAAAAACAAAGATTTGACTGCGGGAGATGAGACCTGGGTCAGCACTCTGGCTCCTGCAGAAGGGCAGGTTTGTGGTGGCACTGAGACTTCAGCTAAATGGGTGGAGATTTGGTTAAGCAGGTAGATTCTGCAAGGTCAGACTTAACCTTGGCAGTCTGTGCTTGGCTTTATCTGGGCAGTCTTTTTCAATGAATTTTAAATCCTGGATCTTACACTTGTGTCTTTTGTCAGCTTTGACTTTGAGCTAACAATAAAGGGTATCTTGGCAACCCCTGTTCGAACTCCTTGCTTTCATTGACTTCTAAAGGCTTTGACTTAGGCAAACTCTTGAGTTAAGCTTTTCTCTTTTGTCCCTTTGATATTTTCTCACTGTGTGTTTTGGTTGTTTTTCATCTCCAGTGTAATGAGTGTGTTGCAATGTTGAGTTATGTGTTTGTCCTAAAATGAACAATTGTATGTAATTGATGATGTTGATAATTGATTTGTCTCCTGATAACTCAGGAGACAAAGATCAGTGACATGGAATTCCATGATCCAGATCCCCCTGTAGGTCCATGTGGACACCTAATCCCTTTATGTGTTTATTCCTTCTTGTTTCAACAAGTCCACTTCTTTGGTTGTGTTGCCTTTCCCTCCTTTGCCACCAGACTCCCTTATGCTGCTTCACTCAATGACCTCATTAGACAAATACAGTTTATTTCCTGAATACATGAGTCAAATAATCTATGCCTGGCCTAACCATTCAAATGCTGTGTTTCCTTTCACATAGAATTGCCAACTGCAAAAATTGAAATTTCTCATCAGTTCTACAAACCATGGCCATGTGTCTAAGAGAAACCGATATCATCAATTTGTTTTGTAAATAAATAAGACCTCCAGGTTAATATACAGTAACACTCACTGAGCAATTTCTTGTCTATAGAATTTATTTTGCCACAAGATGACAATAAGCAGTGTGCTAAAAATGAGCCGAGTTTATTTAGTGCTTGTGATGGAATAAGGAAATTTATTTTTCCAAGAGTTTGGGCTATAAAAGCCTCACTGCCTCCTATGGTTTTGTGTTCCGGGGGAATATTGTACATCTGTGTACGTGGATCTGCTTTGGTAGCATTTACCAATGATAAAGAATGGAGAATCACCTGTTTTATAGGAATTTTATGGTGTTATTTGAGACATTAACTTTTCCATGAAGCTTTAAACAGTGAAAATTTGTAATATTCCAGGCACCACTGTGAGTCTGTTGTAAGTAAATTACAGTAAAGTTAGTTTAATGTTACAGTTAACGTCAGCTACTCTGTTTTAAAGCATCTTTTAAATACTGCCTTTTTATTAGAGTTTTCTCTCACTTATAGTCCTTAGATTAAAGATGTGATAACAGAATTATTTATCTGCTGTTTCTCTGAAGTAATTCAAATAATGTATTCTCTACCCTTGAGTGTGTTCTATGGAAATTATTGAGTTGTGCTGGTGGTTCTGAGTCTTATTTTTCATCAGCAATGCTCTTCTAAGGTGATATTTTGCTGCTTCAGTTTTACAAATAGATGCTTTTCTTTAATGGTGTTTACAGCTTTCAGACTCTTTGGGATTTGTGAATTCTTTCTTTGCTGTCTTTTTAGGAGAAGAAAAAGGGTGCTATTTATGACATTTTTCAGGGCATAATGAGAATATTTTTAAAAATAATGGCAAAAATATTGCACTTGGTATTGATTCTCCTCTTCTATTGTCTCTGAGCTCTTGAGTCTCAATCACTACCTGTTAGATCTGCTTTTGTTCTGAGGTTTCAAGACTTTTCTTTAAATCCTCTGGAGACCCTGCAAGATTATGTCCTGTGGTAGAAATTAGATACCTGCAGTGCTTGTTAATTTTCTTTTAACTGGCAGAGTTTAACTTTAACTGACACAAGATGATGTGCATCTCTTTCCAGAGTTTACAGCAAAGGGACTGATCACGTTTAGAAGCTCTTTATAGAAGCTCAGATATTCTTTTATTTTTGGGTGTGTTTTTGAGGAGCAGGATTCCAATACTTTTGGAGTAGTTGGTATAAATCTTGATGATTATTCCTTATTCCCTAATGATGATGGGATATATGCCTGAATACAAGATGATGTTGACATCTCCATGAGCTTCCAAGCCCTGCTTCAGGGGCTTTCTGCAGTCAGGGAACTAGAAAAAAAGAAGTCCAGTGCTCTTCCTGTTACAAATTAATGTTGTCTCGATTGTGTCATCATGCAAAATTATTATTAATTTGTTTAAATGGATAACACTGTCTTTGCATGACATTGGATATTTTATATGCTTTTATTTAAGCACCTGTGTAACCTTTTGAAGCCCTTTTTCAAAAGCCATTCTTCTATTCACAGCAGTTTATTTCACTGCTCTGCTGTCCTTAGAGAAAGAGAAATTCCCTAATTTTTCTCTTTTCACCATTGGGCTGTTTCTGAGCTCATACAGGGTAGAAAGGGAAGTTTGCAGGGAAGTTTGCCTGTGTGGTTCTGGTTTGATATCTCCCTCAGTAATGCCACTGTCACTGTCCAACATCCCTGCACCTCCATGGAATTGGCACCAAGGCAGAAGCCAGGGCTCTCCTAGCAGTCATTTGTTCTGTTTTCTATTGCCCTCTCAAATTTTAACAATTTTGTTTTCAGATTATTCCTAATTTACTGTTCTGTGTTCTCATCCTGCACCATATACTTAGAGGTTTCGCATTTTTGCAGCTTCCAGACTTTTTTACCCTCGTGTTTTATTATGGTTCAAGTGTGTTTTACCTTTATCACTCCTCAGTGGAATTACATTTTTATATTCTGAAGATACCACCTGCTGTAACTTTTACTGTTGGTCAATTTATGGGTTGATAAACCATATGTAACATTAACCTTTAATGAATCTCTAGATTACAGTTTCGATTTGCAATAATAAAAGTTGTGCACATCACGTGGCCCTTTTTCTCCGTGAAACAGAATTTTCCTTAATTCCAATTTACCCTTCCTTGAAGCGTGAAGGGGAAGCAAGTGTGGAAGGTGTTCTCAATCAGCTGGTCCTGGAGCATCTGCAGTTGGCTCCTCTCCAGTGGGGTGAGTGGTGTCAAAATCCATGGATGATCTATTTTAGAGAATGTAAAGCTCATGATTTTTAGCAGCATGAGAATGATAATGTTTTCATTTACTGACAATCTGTGATACCAGAGAATTTGATAGGAATTTTATTTTCCTTTAGCAGTTTTACTTAGCTGGAGATAAATGTAGAATTGATATCTGTTTTATTTTAAGTACCTGTTTGGTGATAGTAAATATGAAACCTGACTGTGCAATTTTTCCTGTAATTTTCAGTCTTAGTTGCCTTGTATGAGAGGTGGCTGTTACTTAATTTTTCCCTTTTCCTTACAGTGTGTGTTTTAAAAGTAATTTCTCTATTTTTTTGCTTTTGGAATGGTAATGTACTTGCGATACATTTCTTATTATGCTCTAGACAATTGCATTACCAACTTTCGAGGTGCAGAAAATGTTTTTACTCTGGGTAGCAGGCGAGAATTACTTGTCTCAATTTTGCATTTAGAATGATGTTCGCACAATGAAAAATGGAATTAATTTAATTTTGAAAAGTTGTAATAATGTGACTTCTGTCTGAGGTTCTCAAGAAGGTTTGTTCAGAGGCTTTGGGACATGAGATGTTTTATCCCCAACACTTCTACGTGAGTTGCAAGTTTCAGATTAAGTCCCCAGCTCATCAGAAATTCGTTTCCAAAGCTTTTGCTTTTAAAGGAAATGTAACTCTGTGCTCCATATTTTAATACTCTGATGACCTGGAAAGGACCAATATTGAGGAATATTGATCCATCACTATTGCCTGTGCTAATTAGTAAAACTAAAATGATCCCAAACTTTAGTATTTGTGTACTCTTTTCAGTGCTCAGGTTTTTTCAAGCATGTTGACCACACTCAACTGACATGTTAAAACCTCTGAGCACTTTATTTATTGATGAGAAAAGATTAAAATGATTTAAAGTATGGGAAACTTCAACCATAACCAGCTGCCTCTGAAATCATGCTTACCTGGCCTCAGTTCTTCAGGGGATTCAGGGATTTGGTAGCATTTTTTTGTGTGATTTATGAGATTTGGCCATGATAGCCCAGGTCCTCACCTGTAAAACGTGGTTTGTCGCAGGTGTGTGCTGTGAGCTCAGACTGGTCATTTCTCAGGTCTGCAGACTGGCTTTGGCCATCAGCAGGTTTGTAACCTGGGCTCTGGCTTGGAAAATCTTCCTTTGACACTTCTGCATTGGACATCACCCTAAGGATGAAAAACCTGTTTTTCCAATTGCCCTGTAGCCTTGGTTTCCGTCTTTTAATTTTCTTTTTATGCTGAATTCCACCATTTTCTTAGTGAAAGAGGATTTTTGAATCCCAGAATTGTGCCTGGCACTCCTGCCTGAATAGTGATATTCTTTGATGCACTAGTTGAAAAACATGAATATAGCTCTGATGTACAATAAAATCTCCTGTGGAGTTGGTTGTTTCTCAGTCTGCTGATTAGTTCAGTTAAAGAGTTTTCAGCCAAAACTTTCTGATATTCTCTGTTTCATAACTGCAAAATTCTTCTGAAGCACAGTCTGTTGACTGATGGTGTTGTTCATGTTAATTTTCTACACTGAGCAAAGCAGAGAGAGGAAAATCCCATGGGATATCGATTGCTTGGTTTGCCACCACTTATATATGATATTTCCTTGTGGAAAGTTCAGTTTCGCAGGAGTTCACTTAAATTTTTTGTTTCATATTTCTCAGTCTTAAGTTGCTAATGAAAGTTACCTGTTTTGTGTAACATACAATGTCCATGTAGAAGCTGTAGCTCATTGAAGAGACTATTAAAAGGACATTTTGATTAAATGCCTGATTTTACTTGAAAACAAAAGCAAAAATTGAAAATTAAAGACAATGGAGACATTGTAGCTTCTTTTAGTCAACCATAATTTTGAATATTCAGCAGTTAAATCTCTGCCTGTGTTGTAGCCAGGTGGCCCTGCAGTCCTTCCAGGCTCTGTGCTGTGGCAATTCAGGATGATTTTGTCTTTATTAATGTGTGGGATGGAGGAGTAATTAACAGATTGTTTTTATTGTTTGGTAGGTGGGAGTAATGAGGTGCTGTTGAAATGTCTGGAGAATCAGGGTGTTTGTGCCTTGTACATGCATGGAGACAACCTGACACTGTCTTTTGCACTTAAATTCTCTTCCAGTGCCAAAATATATTTCCTATTCCATTCTTACAGGCATGGAAACATGTTAAGAGCTTAAAAAACTGTAATATTGTAGTATCAGCCAGATTTTTTTCCTCTTAATTGTTGCAGTGTTTGTAGACACAACCTGGCTTTGTTTTGAGTTTTGATTTTCTGTATGTTAACAATGACTTGTGTTTTAATATGGACCCTTTAATACTGACCATCATTGGAACATAGTCTTTGCATAAATTGGCAAAAAAATTGGCTCAGTTTTATGCAATAAAATTGATTCTATGACTATTCAGGGATTTTGCTATATTGATGGTCACATTGAAGGGTTTACTTTATTATGAGTGCTCACAGTGAAACATGAATGAATATTTAACATGGTTTTGATTAAAAAAATGACTGGCTCTTATTCAAATTTGTAGAAGCTGTACTCCAACATTCCTTTTAAAATTGGCATATTTAATTCATATAAGAGTTAATATTACATCTCTAAAATTATGAAAGCATATTGAAATAATTTTTCATTTAAATTTGACAATCCTGTCCTTTTTTCATTAAATGTAAGGCAAAGAATAGAATTAAAAGTTGGTGACATTGAAATTTTGGTCTGAGGGCAAGCAGTTACCTCTGAAAGTTGTCAGAGAGGGAAAAAAGTGGTTTGTAGTGAATAGTTTGTTTTGATTTCATGTAATTAAAAGACTTGGGAAGGGAAAAGTATTTAAGACATGAAGAATCATAAAAAGAAAATATTTCAAAGGCTGAAGTGAGAGTTCTTAAAGTGTTGTTAAAATTGATTTTAAGATTTAGGACATCTCTGTAAAATGAAGTTGTCTGTTAGGCAGGTTAGTAAATCACACGTAATTGAAAAGCATCGTCTTGCTCAACCCCAGCAAGTTCAATGTTCCCTAAAATTTATGACATATTTTCATTTTATGGCTGGGCAACAAACCAAATGTAGGCATAGATGTGGTTTTAAGGTGAATATATGAATAAAATCAAATCAAGGAAACCCAGCCTGCCAAGTTTAATGAGGAGAACCAAAGCTCCTCGAAGGGGTTTGTCCTGGAAGCTCCTTGGTTGGGGTTGGAAATGATCTGCTGGACTCACCTGTGGCTGCTGCCTGTGCAGCACTTTTACAACCTTCATTTGATTTGTGTCGCTGGCTTTGCAAGCAAGCAAAATCCTGGGACTGAGCACTTATCAGTTCTGCTGGTGCTCTTCTGCTTTCCATAGCAAAATTCCCTTAGTAAAAATGCATGAGTGAGATTTGATTGAACTTGAAGGAGACTGGGTTTGAAATAGGCTCCTGGCTGAGCCTGGAACAGGCTGGAGTTGGGATATTCCTGCATTCAGAGGAGAAGTTCCTCTGGAACAAGAGGCTCCTGACACTTGGAATGCTGTAAACAATTTTCACAATAAAAACTTCTTTTGGTTTCTCCCACATCAAGCAAGATAAACATAACTTCCTTCACTGCCTGCGAGCACCAGGAATAGAAATCTTTTCCTGATGACCCTTGTGTCTATAAGAGGGAAGATTTATTAGAGGAAATTGCTTTAGGAATTTAGAACTGTAGACACTGAAAAGTGCAAGAGGTTTTAATATATCAAGCAAATGCTTTTCTTTCTCCATAGCAACTAACTGAATAACTGAAAATCAATGGTTATACTTGAATTCTAATATTACCAACAGTAGTGTTCCAAGAAATTTGCATTTGTCAAGCTTCACCATGGAAAAAGTCCAGAAATAGCTTTTTGCTTTCATTCATTCTTTTATTTCATTCACTCATTTCATTAATTTTTCCCTTCTCCATAAAAAATGTGACTTTCAAGACAGTTTATAATGTCTAAACGTTCTTGGATTCCTTTTCACAATGCAGTGCATTTTATTTCCTAGTATGTGATTCCAGGGAGAACTAAAATCACTGCTGCTGAGATCATGAATTAAAAAAGTGAAGGTCAGAAGACAAAGTCTTGATTATTTTCTTATTGGTAGGGAATGCTACAACCCTTGTGTGCCCACAGTGAATTCTGTGCCTACCTGCAGCATGTAGGAGTATTGTACTTACAGAAAACTAAGAAACTCAGAAGTGAAGGGGGTTTTAAATTGTCCCTCAGAGGTAGTTGGAATCAATAGATGATGTTGATTTTAAAAGGCTTTTGAAGTGTTTTATAAACATATGGTTCATGACAGCTTGTTTGGAAGTTCTGTCTGTTCATGTTTCACAAAGCATCTTATGGAAGCATTACTTTAAAAAGAAATGATCTTAATAATTAATTTTATGTTTTAGAGAGCACCAACTCGTAATCAGTTTCCACAGCTTTGTGTTTCATGGATATTAACATTAATTACTGAACCTACACACCCATTTTATTTTGTAATTTCCAGCCTGACCTTAGACAATAATTAAATCTTTCTTTCCATAATTCATGTGATTAACTCTTAGCGATTTCAGCAGTGTGAGATCACCTCATCCTGAAGACACAGGAAAATATTTTGTAGTATCTACCAGTGAGTAAATGATGTTTTGGATCCCACCTGGACAATCTGATAGCTGTTGTCCCCATGGACTCAAAATAAGCCAAACCTCTGCACTCATAACCACTGTTCACAGTTTGCCTTTATTGCAGTATTATTGCAGTCCTACTACAATATTGCTGTTCCCACATATTTGAGATTCCAAGGCTGTCTTGGATGTGTTTTCAAAGCCTGGACTTACTGGGAAACTGTAAGGAAGTAGTTTTACTTTCTCTTTTAATTAAAAAAAAACCCTCCTACGCCCTAGACAGGATAATTTATATTATACGAATACAAGCTTGGAGATCCAAAGAGATCAGCAGGGTAAAGGAGGGGGCTGCCATTGAGAAAATGGTGAATGTTACTGTGTTCATTCACCAAACTAAAATACTCTGCAATTATTTCTATTTTAGAATTATGGTAGTCTGGCCATTTTCATGATTGGAGAGATGAAACCAAGAGCATTTAGCCAGAAAATCTCAAGAGTAAGCTGTCTGTAAGGCAAAAAGTCACAATCATTCACAGGACGACCAAAACTGAGAAACAATCTGGTGATAAATGGATTTTGCAAGGTAACAGACCTTTCTCATCCATTTAAAAAAATCTTCAGGTTTTGCGTTTTTATTTTTAAGATCCAAAAGAGGTGGGAACACTTTCATATCTTAACAGCTTGTGTGAGGGCTGTTTTGGAGGATATTTTGGCAATGTCAAGCAAGCAACATGCTTTAGTTCCTGGGAAGTGTTGAGGGACTGGGGTAGTACACAGAAAAAATGGACTAAGTTGATGAAACTGGGGCAGCTGGCACTGGAATAATGGTCTCTCATGTCAAAACACACTATTGTGTGATCTGTTTTGAATCAGCTGTTGTTTCTAATTCCTACCCAAGCCTTGGTTACTCAGAATTGAAAAGCTTGTAGAGAAAAGGTTTCAGACACAGCCAGATCGGTAGTGATTTCAAAGGAAAGATGCTAAGAATAAAGAGATCACCCTGAAGTGAAAATAAATTAACAAAACCTCTTATGGAATGGCCTGAGAGAGGTTGTGTGAGGTGCCACTTTAGTGGTTAAATCATATCTGATTTCTGAAGGAACTGGCAGCTTCAGGTGCAGAACTTCTAAGGAAGCCATGCAAAGAGTGGGACGAAAAATGGGGTAATAAATACTAATGGAGAAGTCTAAGTACTGTTCTAGGATCAGCCACAGAGTTTCTGTGCACCTTGTTCCACTGTCCCACCACCCTCATTGTAAAGAATTGTTTCCTGAAGTCCAATCTAGACCTTCAGTTTAAAACTCTTGCCCCTTGTCTTGTCTTGGTCAAAAGTCTCCCTCTGTATTTCTTAAAATATTTCAATAATCTCAAAAACCAAGTATTATAAATGAAGTGGATGAAATGCAGTCCAGAAAAGGTGCTTATCTGCCCTGAGAGATGTAACACAGACATCTGCTGCAAGTTCAGCTGTCTGAAGTCATTGGAAATTATTTAATTGTTAATCTGTGCTACCAGAGCAATGAGCTGTGAGGAAAGGTGTATGTGACATTTGTCCAAGCCTCCAATGAAACTTCTTACAGAAGAGCTCAAATCAAACTAGAACAGGAAAATGGAAAGTTTTGGGGGTGATCTAGGAATGAAGACTATTAGCAGGTTTGTACTCTAAAGATACCCAGATACCACACTGGGTAAAATCTGATCAGTTCTCCAAAGTTGAGTAAATCTGGCAGGTGAGTTCTGTGTTCACTATTTAGGACATCTACAGTCTGTTTGCTTTGAGTTGCAATATCTCTGAGATGCATTTTTTTTAATTACCAAAAATCAAGAGTTGACTGATCTCCAGGAATCTATAAGAGGACCAAGAGGGAAGAAAAATTTGCTGAAGTAGGGCAGATTTTGGCATAAAAGCATACATTGTTTTCAGCCCAGTGTTAACTGTTTTAGAACAGTGTTACAGTAGAAATACTGCGGGAGAGGAAAGTACCAAACAGCGGTGTTTAATCAGATACAAAAGAGGGAAAGAAACAGGACATTGTGGTAGAAAGAAAATTAACTCATTCAAGCTTGACCAGGCACATGTGCCTAATACATTTGGTTGTGTTGAGTGACTATTTTCAATATTTCATTTGCAAAACCATTCTATTTTTAAAGGGGAAAAAAAAGAGCAGCCATGCCTTGTTTACTTCTTTATAGGAGTATTGCTTACGACATTTCAGTTAAGCCATAACAGGTGATTGAGAAACACCATAATGATGATAAATTGTTATGCAGTTATGCAAGGTGCTTCATTTCCTGGGTATTGTTAGAAGTAAATTGAATAATAGATTAAATGAACATCCAAATTAAAAAATGAAAAGCTCCTGTAATAATTATGACAGTGGGTTACATGTTCAAAAAGAACTCTGCGAAGATAATTGTAAGGAAGAAGATTGAAAAGACAAAAAAGCTGTCTTGTAGTTGGTGAAAAACTATCAGTGAATCCTCAGAGAAATATATTTCTATTACTTTGATGAACATAGAAGATATAATTTGAATAAAAATTCAGGAAAAAAAATGGTTCAGCTTGTGGACAATTTTTGAAAAATGGAAATGAGATCGGAAGATGTATGTATTAACAAGAGAAGCAAGAAAAATGCTTTGATCAGGCAAGATTTTAATTGCCCAACAATTAAATGAATTGTACAGTTAAGTGTGTGGAGAATGAGAAATGGAAAAATACGCTAATTGTAGTGGAGGACTACTCTGAACAGCCCATGTAGGACAGATTCAACACGACTTTGGTTTTGGGCAGTAAACAGGAGGGGAAGCCTTGATCCAGAAGGGCAAGGCTGAGCTTTCCTTCCCTGCCTTCTGACACTTCTCAGCCTTTGTTTTATTTCACTTGAAAAAAAAAAGGCACAAACTGAAGGCTGTGGATGCTGTAAATAAAAGAAATTGTCTCAGAAATTGGGATCAGACTGTTTTTCCTAAGAAAATTTGTAATTTGACTGGAGCATGATGTCTGCTCAGTAGAAGTGCTAATGTACTCTGCTGTAGTTTGAAACTTGTACTTCATCAAGATAAACTGAACATTTCCCTTTTATTACACTAAAAGTAAATTTCCCCAAGTGTCTGCATGAGTTCTTCCCCCACCTCGTGTGATTTGACTCACTGGTTGATGCCAGCATGACCTTCCATCAGTAGAAGTTCTCCAGATGTTTTGAGGGAAGGGAATTAGGCTTCATTTTCATTGCTCATTCTGAAGCAGTCCTTTACTTCATCAAGGAAGCAGAAGTGAATTAACAACTACAAAGACCATAAATCCAGCTCAATAAGCCTTGTAATTCTGAAATTAATAGCTTCCAACTGTCAAAACCTCAGCAGTAGGAGAAGAGAGCAGAACAGACAGATTTGTGTGAAGAAACATACGCTTTGACTGAAGTGCTCTCCGTCATGTTCTCTCATTTTCTCCTCTTTAGTCTGTCTCTCTCTCAAATTTGACATCTAATTGTCTGGTTTTTAGCATAGCAGATCTTTTTTTCCTCCATTTTGGGGTTTTTCTTAGCCTGTCGCATCTCCCCTTGTCCCTTTGGTAAAACAATATCAGAATTAGATATTACTTTTGTTTTTTATTTTCTATCCCAGACCTTTGCATTAAGAAATCATAAAATTTAATTAAGATAAAAAAATTTAATTTCATTTGGTTGATTTGAATCATTAATTGATTTGATTTTACAAAAGAAGCCAGTCAAACAGAAAATATTTTCTGAGCTACAATTCTGTGTATTTGTTCATACTGTATACTCAATAGGGAACTTAGACTTTTTATGAAATGTCTGTTTCCTTACTAAGCAGAAATTCAGGGTCACTTTAGTAACATTTCTCATTACCTGTGGATACATTAGACAAAGTTATGGAAGGAGCAGTAGTATTTTTTCCATTTCAGAGTATAAAAGCGAAGCTGAGCAAATGCCTTCTGTAGGATGGCTTTGTACAAAAGAGCTTTTGTCAAATGATACTCAAGTTGCTTTTTGTTACTCATTACATTCTGTGTAGTATCATACGTAGTTGTAGCTCAATAATCTCAGAAACGTCCAGAGCTGTTACAGAATTTCTGTATCGAGGCCAGACACATGAGTTGAAATAAGGCAGAGTCAATTAAAAATGTTAGTAGGATACAGAAAGGGTAAAATATCTTGGCGGTATCTGGAATTACATAAAGTAATTGGTTGCCTCATGTGAAAACTTCAGGGAAGAAACAAAAGGCAGCAGGAGCAATCCTCAATAATTAAAAGAAGTGTTAAAGGATAATTACATTTCTGTGCTTTGATAAAGAGTCAGCTGTCAGTTTTCTGAGTGAAAGATGGGGTTGAGTTGTTCAAGTCAAAGGCAAAACCCAGGTATTAAAAGTGCTGGAGACCATAAATCAGAAACTTCAGAGCAGAGCAGGTGCCACCAGCCTTGAATGGTTCTGGTGGGAAGCTTTCCAGCTATGGGAGCTTCAGTAAATTTGTTTGAGCAGGACATGGAGCCTCAGAGCTGCTTAGACTCTGCACACAAGCTGCAGACTCCAGCTGGAGACCTGCTAGGGTGGAATCAGCAGCTCAGACCTGACAGAGCTTCTTGGCTGGGCTTGGCCTTTCCCAGAGCTCAGGCTGAGTCAAACAGGACTTTGCAGCTCTGCCTTGGGCAACTTGGATTCAGAGCCCTTGTTTGAAATGAGGTATGAGTTGGTAAGGTGGTGTTAGGTCATAGGTGGGACTTGATGATCTCAAAGGTCTTTTCCTACCTAGTAAATTCTGTGATTCTGTGGTATTTATAGCTCTTTTCATTGTGCCCAGAAATGGAGGTCCACGTTTAAAGCCCCCAAAACAGGAGCTGACCCCACAGGGCTGGATGTCCACACTGTCCTGCCCACTGAACTCTTCATGGTGCTAAACTCCCAATAACTGCAGCACCTCCCTGTTCCCATACATGCTTCACTTCCAGAAAGAAAACATCCAGGTTTATCTCACTAATCAAATAGCCAAAAAGTGGTCGTGAAGCACAGAAAAGGAAAAATGACTGAGAAATGTAATCTAAGGTCTGAGACTGGGATGGTAATAAGATCAGTGAGCAGCTGTCAGTTGCAGTGAACAACCTGAACTTTGCCTGTTAAAGAGTCAAAATGACCTCTCCTGTTCTCTTAGCAACTATAATTTTGTGTGTATTTTTGCTGGATCAACCAGTGAGCTTCTGAACATCTGTTCTTAATGAAGGTATTAATCAGCAATGCGCTCACAATTCGCTAATTATCAACTGTTTTTGTTAAACATTTTGGCTGTGTTTGAAGGAGATGATTTCTCTTCATGGGTACTTAGTAGATAGTGCTTTGCCTGCATATTGCTTTAAATTAATCTCATAACATGAAATATACATCTTCATGTTATTTAATTCAGTAGACTGCAGAAAGTGTCTCAATATAATTCTGTTTGGAGAGCCTTTTGTAAACTTATTGAGCTCCGTCTGAGATCCTTGCTGTGAATAGGAATTTCAAGATTAAATTTATTTGTGACTCATTTCCAGCCCTTTTGTTCTCATGTCAATATTGTTCTTTAGTTTAAATAGCTTTTCTCAGTCTCTGATGTTTGCCTTTTATCACTCTTGCTCCTTCTTTTGTGCATCTTGAGACAGCAGTCAGGACTAACTCTCCCAGTCTCTTTGACAGCACAGGTTTTTTTTTTTTTTTAAATTTCTCACCCCACAATTATCTCAGTAGCCTTTGTCTGTGTCTGGTATAAAATGTGCTTTTTGGTGTCTTAGATCTGGTTGACAAGCTTAGATGTTCACTGGCATTATTCCTAACATGGTTCCTTAATGATCTCTACCTTAAAGTGAATCTGTGCTTTCATTTCTGAGACTCTCTGTTGTCTTTCATTAACCACCAGAGTTATAGTGAATATTTAGCATTTCACAGAACATGATGTAAGCTGTTGCAGCCAACATTGCCTGTTCACAAACAGGAGTTTGAAACAGGCAGTGATGGAGCAAATCCAGCTTGTTAAACCTTCTGGCTCATACCAGACTTTATGAATTAAGACCAATGTGAGTGTTGTTGGTGCTTGGTTAAAATACAGGGTTTAGCAAGTTGCTGTTGTCTCTCTCTAGTGTATCTCTAGTAGGATCTTGCAAGTTTAAGTTGTATAATAATGTAATCACATTGATTAAATACAGAATAATTAAACCGCCAAAATCTTTAGAAGTTAATTTTCATTAAATTTCAAGTTTCAGCTACTCAGCACCACGACTAATAGTGAAATGAAGCCTTACAGGCTGGAAATTCAACAGTTGTTAGCAACCCCAGATATGCAAGTGAATTGCAAGTTTCTGTTAGTTCTCATTGCACAATAATTGCATTTTGGGGAAGGTTGCAGTGCAGTTGTTTGGAGTCAGTAATACTCAGAAATCCCTGCAGAACCAATAGATACTACACAAAGGTAAAAAACGTGCCAGAATGGCACAAGGCAAGGAATGACAATGAGGCAATACAGGATTGCTTGTTTGTGAGGAATTGTTTTGGCTTTGTGGCTGTCACAGTACGTGGTTTTGTACCTCTGAGAAGGCTGTGTGTAAATCAGACAAGTAAAAATGAGCAGGGGGGACCAGGACTGTGACATGAAGTGATAGATGTCTGATAGGGGAGGCAACTTGTAGTAGAGGCTGGTGATGAGAATATGGGAGCTGTTCTTCAAAAGGCATGGTGGCAGACAATGAAATTCTTCTGTTATTTTGAGAGAGTAAAAAAAAATATCCAACTACTTGTTTGTCATGCAGAATTAACCTTCACAAACCCCTCTGTTAGTGTAAGAAATAATTTCTCAGGCAATGTATTGAGTGAAGTTACCAAAACCTCTGACATACTGTGTAACATCACTCTTAATCCTTCTTTTCTCCTTTAGAGGCTCTTTTGGATTCCATTGGTGCTGGCAACTTGGTAATAACTCAGTCATTTTACCTAATTCATGTAAAATCCCACAGATGGCATTTACCTCTGCCACTCATCTGGAGTTTTCAGGCTGTGGAGCAGTTTGTTTGCCAAAGTGCCATAATAATAAGCAAACCTTTAGTGAAGTTAGATATTTTGATGGTATGAACTCAGCAGAAAATTGCTACATGTCTAAAGTTGAGGGGACCAAAAATTGTGGAAAACCAGAGATGTCATTTAGCCCAGGAACTAGATTTTATTCAGATTTTGTGGCCTGTAGATAGTAAACCATTGCTCTTTTGGACTTTTGAAGCAGGTAGGTTGTGTCATTAGTTAGCTCACATTATAGTTTACATATAGCTCTAATTAGAGCCTCACTGTATTCTGTATGGATAGTGGACATTTCTCAGTTGCACAGATTCCAAGTGTGACCCTTGACTGTTCAGTTATTGTCTTTATTCTCAGAAGTTCATGCTAGGAGCGTTCATATTCCGAGGATACCATTAGGCAATACTTTTGGATAATATTATTTACACACAAACTTGCAATAATAAAGTTTTGGAACTACCTTTGAGAGGAAGCTTTAAACTGAAGTAATGTAGTGGTGACTCCTGTGCCTTTCCAGACATGCTAAAATCTGTAGAGCAGGCTGTGTGAAGGGGTTTTCTGAGATAAAACTGATGAAACACAAGATACATGTGCAGCTTCAAATATTTCCAGTGCTAAAGTTTCCGCTTGCTCTGAGCATTTCACTAGAAATTAAATTGGAGTGCATGGTGTGTGGCAATTAATAGCACGTTAAAAGTACCTTTAGAAGCAGTGATTAGGCAGTCTTTAATTTCATTACTTCATGTTCTGATGGCAAACTGAATTTATTAAAGTTTGCAAACACTGGAATAAACACAAGTAAATATTTTACTCTGTAAAATTTTACTTGTATGTAATAATGTCTAGGAGAAAAGTCACTGGGGATTCTTCCTGTCTTGAAACAGGGATTGAAATTAATCCAAGTCATCTTGCTTTTCATTAAGTAGCTCGCTCCTGCTTCATTATAAATAATAAGTGATACGATAGGAAGTCTTGTCATTGTTCGTGAAATTTGAATATCAGCAAGTAAGTTAGTAGATACAAATGAAAAATGAGCTATAATCAGCATAAAATGTCTTTGAAACTTTTGAAAACTGTATGGTGAAAATCAGGATTGGATACCTTCTGCTGGTAAAAAAGTGAAAATTGCCAAGTTCTACCTGGGGAGCTTTTTCCTGATTTTTCCCTTCCCGTATTCCATTCAAACTATGTATGATTGCCAAGACTAGAGAATACTTACTTTCTTCATCCATGAAAACGGGTGATTTTAAAATGTATATATAAACTCATTCTGTAGGGTCCTTAAGATGTCAGAAATAGCTGCAGACTGCTTCCCTTCAAGCCCTGTTAACAGAGAAATATTGTTATGGTGTTTATATATATATGTACATATATAATTTTATATTTTTTTTAATACATATATATATATATATCAGCATTCAGTCAAGAAACTATAAATAGATTCACATAAGACCCCAGCTGAGATCCGTTCCCCATTTTTGGGGGAAAATATCTTAGAACTTTTGTGGGAAATCCTGGGAAGTTAGAAGGACGATGCTGTCAGTAGAAATACATTGTTCTTTCTCCTCTCTCCCCATCCTCTCCTTTTCATTCTCCCGTGTCTGGATGTCTCTTACTGAAGAGAAATCATGTTTGTGATTTGGAAGATGTGTGGATTGAAATATTGTGGGCGCTGTTGGATGCCTGAAAGCACCAGCAACACGAGGAAATTTATACTTTACCCTGCTAATTGTTGGGAAATATGAGCCCTTGATTGGTATGCAATTAGAAGTGTAACATCCTGTTAAACATATCACACAGCATATGGCATGTTAGTAGCAAATCCTCTAATTTAAAATGAAAAAAAGTATGCAGTTCTGCATATTAGCAATTTTTGCAGGCAATCAAAATTTGCCATTTGTCTAAATGTCAGAGGGGGGAAAAGCCATCCTTAGTTATTTTGGTAATCTAAGTTTGGTTTATGTTTGATAAAATTTCAAACAGTAAACAAATATAAAAGAGGAAAACCCAGAATATAGTTAAATGTACTGTTGCTTCTAATGAGTCCGGACTGTGGCTTTTATTAAAAAAAAGTAATTTGAATAACATTACCACATCTGCTTTAATTCCAATAAATTAAAAATGCTGAAGCAAAAACATATTTGCAGAACCTCAGGAAAAAAAAAATCAAAAACCCGTGAGTGGAATTCATTGATGGGCAATCAGATGGTGCCCTGGTTTGTCAATTAAAAATGTAGAATGGCTCCATGGACAGATGTTCCTTTCTTTAAAAACCTCAGAGGGCTGAAGGCTTGATTTACCCTTTCAGTACATAACTTGTGATCACCTTCTGTTTGCTGGAGTGTTTTGGAATAACATGGTCGCATACATATGGAGGTGCTGCAAGAAACAGCCTTTGATTGAGGCTGAAATCTTGCTTGTGTGGGCTCAGGACTGAGCAGTTCTTAGAATATTTAGCAGCCCATTTGTGAGGCTGATTGTGAACACTGCTAATTGTTGGTTGCTTGGTGGGTCACTGAGAGGTGGCTCTGTAGTCCAGGCTAAGATGGGAGCAAGTAAACTGCACCTGGGAATGGAATAATTTCCTTTTTCCAGTGGATGGCAGGGTTACTGATTGTCTTCTACCACAGTCAGACTCAGGGGATTGGATTTCACTGACTGCACATTCACCACTATTTGTATTAGTGACGTTTAAAATCTCTGAATGCTTCACACACGTGTTTGTTAACAGAGTACTCAACAAGCTTGTCTTCTAATTTCTGTAGATGGTCAATTTGTCTCACATTTGGCAAGTAATGTTCATCTTTTTCCTCAAAGTTCCTGACTTCCTAGTCACTCTTTCACTGTTAGGAAACTAACACTGTTAGTTAGTTATCCATGTTAGGATAACTCATCACTAAAAATGTGCCTTATTTCTGCTTTAATTACATCTTGTCTCTGGTCTTCTTCCCCTGGCAAGGTGCTGGTGAGACATCAGTCTAACGGCTTATTTGCTTTATTCAGTGAAATGAGAAGTGGGATTGCCATCCTGCTGCTCCCTGCCTTTGTCACCCTCCTAGTTCAGTCCCCAAGTCCAGCCAAGCCACAGCCCAGCCCTGGGAGAATTTGTGTCTCAAGCCAGGCAGGAAAGGGAATTTTTCTGCTCTGGCAGATAACTGATCATTTGTTCTGCTCAAGCACTGACATCAGTTTTGTTGTGACTTTGTGCTCCATTTTGACATTGCATTATGCAGTTGATTTGGCATCGAACTGGAGAAAATGAGAATACCAGGAAGCCGATTCCTCAAACTATTAATTTGATATCAAAATCAGCCCTCCATGGAAGGGGGGAGGGGGTTCTTTTTCTTTCTGCTTTACTCACCAAATGGTGCAGTTACTTCAGAAACCTTAAATCGAGTACATTTAAAATCAGCTTGTGCTACAAAGCCTGAGGTTTGGTATCGGTTGTTCCTGTTGTGTGTTGTAGTCGCTAATCCTTTTAATGAAGAGCTTTTAGCAGTGAAGAGATTCTATTTATAGTAAAGCCATTAGAGCATAAAGCTCCTCATTGCTATTCTGCAGCATGGAGCTGTAATGTTTGTCAGTGGAGAAAAGATATTTTTAGCTGCAGCATTGAAAACCAAGGCTGAAAGGTCAAGAATCCTCAGGGGGATATGTTCTGCTACATCAGTGCTATCACACAGCTGCTGTTTACTCTCTTATCGTTCCTCAGTAATAAGAAGATATTTTTATTGTGACACTGAAGGTATAAACCATCAAAAGGATTTTGTGCATGAAATGAATACTTGGGGAGTGATGTATCCAATCACATTAAATGTTCTACTTCTTAGGAGGATGATTTTATTTTCCCAAAGACTTATCTCAGTGCCCATTCTTCAAAAGATTCATTCTAGGAAAGCTTAT
>VZRM01002149.1:175913-249435 GCA_013397955.1 Grantiella picta | reverse complement strand
TTTTTTTTAAAATTTTAATTTAAAGGGGAAAAGACCTAATGTGGGCAAAAGACAATCTGCTGAAATAGCGAAGGATTTCAAGCACACACATTTCTGTCTGACTTCTCCACCATTCATTTTCTTAGCAGTGTAGTGCATGAACAGGAGACATGAAATCAACGTGGAGTTTGCCAAAGGAAAAAAAAGCCTGGACGTTGCTGTTGGTAATGTGAGGAGCAGAATTGTGGGTGGTGGGTGATTACATCTGGTACAGGACAGCTTGCAGCACACTGGATAGGTACTCAGTGAGCACAAAAGGATCATGTGCTCCTATTGAAACGAAATATGATAGATGGTATGTGAAAGGGAGAAGGGAGAAAGGAGGGGGGGAGAAAACGGATAATTATAGGAATACAAGTCTGCATATATTAGCTGAGTCTACAATGTGGAGGCTTCAGAGAGTTTTCTAATATCTTTATATAAAAATCAGGGGGAAAAGAGATTAATTGCCACATTGAGAAAATTAGGGTTGTATGATCAAAGGGAAGGCAGAGAAGAAATGGCCTGTTGACAGATGGCTTATAAAAATGAAAAGATTTTTCTGAGGATATGAGTTTGGAGTTTTGTGCTGCTTGGGGAGACACACGCACTGTCATCATATTTTAATAATAATAAGCTGCTATGTAACCCTTTTTATTCATCAAACATGTAGCATAGGAAAAGTATGAGTAAAATAATACATGGATAGGTACACTTTCTTCTCAGCGTATAATGAAATTAATTGTACTTCTCTAAGAATTTATTCAAGGTCTTGCTGCTAAAGGTTCTTATCTTCTGACACACGGAGTTCATTATCCCATACCTTTTAAAACAGTTTCTTTCATATCAGGAAATTATTTTAATTCTGCTCTTTCTGCATACCCAAACCTGTTTTTAACACCATCTTTCCCAGGCTTTCTGAATATGCAGTATATGGCTAAACCCATGAGGTTATAACTGTTAAATTGTTCCCTCTGCAAGAATAGTGCCAGGCAGCAGCAGAGAGTGAACACATTAACAGGCAGCTCCTGTCCTCAGTACATAAATAAACCAAAAATTGAAGGATTGTCAGAAAAGAATTGGGGAAACGGAGGGGATCTCAATTCTACAATTATTTTCTTACATAATTGGATGAGATTTAGGTAAATGGGCATTGGCTGAAGGGAAGGATAGAGAAAGGGAGTGATGGCTTTATGAAAAGACAAGGCAGTAATGGTTTGTTCCTATCAAAACTGCCAGATGTTGCTTAGTCCCATTATCTCTCATCTCTCACTCTTATGGGAAGGAAACTCAAGTGTTTCTGGCTCTGTCACTTCATGGCACAGTGACTCAATTCAACTCACTGAAACAGCAGGAAAAAAATCCCCAAACCAAACCAGAGAAAAATAGTAACTTCTGGTTTTGGGTGGTTTCAGCTGGGAGGTTGAGTCAGTGAGTTCTGCACCTCCTGGGGTGGGCAAAAGGGGAGGGCAGGAGGGAATTCTAATTCAGCTTTACCATAATGGGAAACAGGAGCCAGACAGAGGAGAAGCACGAGGAACAGGGAGAATAGGTGGAGAGAGGCTCTTTTGGATTACAGAAGGAGTCAGCAGAGAACATGATAAAAAATGACATAAGCTCATAACCCATGATCTTAACTGCAGATCAGTAAATTTGTTGATGACTTTCAAATTTTTCACAGCTTCGTGTGTTTGTAGCTTTCACACTCCAGGTATTTGTGGGGGGAAAAGTAAGTTCTAGGTTACAGACTGATAAAATAATGTTTAAATTGACAGGTGATATTTTCTGTGAAAATGCATATGATTTTGGTGTTCTAGCTGCTAGAGTATTGCTGTATATGAGTTTTACTCCACCTCTCTAGTTAATATTGATGCTTTTTATACTAATTAGTTCTGTTCAATCCCATGGAGGTTTGCATTCTCTCTTGCTTTCTTAGACTATTTCACTCTTGCTAGGGCTTAGAATTGCTTTAGTGGTTGTGTCTTTGTTGAAATTTTAGAATCACTGTAGCATTCCTTTTTCCCCCCATAGTTACTGTTCTCACAGTTATCTGTTCACATACCACCCAATTTGGTTTTCTAGACAAACATTTCTGGGACAAAGGGTTTTTTTAATTGTTTTTTTTTACCGTTGATGATTTTGGTTAGTAAAAACAAAGGCAGGTCTTTTGGAGTCTAGTGCACAAATGCTCCTGCTTGGTTTTACCTTGGCCTCAAACTAAAGACTGGTAAATTTGGTATTTATTGCCGTTGAACTTCACTGTAAAGTTGTAAAATTCCGTACGAGTCAGTTGTTAAAACATTTGTTATCATTAAATTCTCCCCTGAATTTCTTCCTTGTGCAGAGATAGGTTAAAAATAATCGCAGAATAAAGACTTTCCAGCCTGTGTTGACACGGAGTCAATGAACATGCAGCAATTGACAGTTGTCTTTTACTGGTTTTACATTTTCACTTTAAATATATAGTTTCTGTGAGAGAGTGGAAATGTCAAAGCTGTGTCTGTAGTGAGGACAAAAATACTTGCCTGTAATTACTGTTCTCTGAATGATTTTCTTTTTCTGAGGGAGGTTTATCTGTTCTCCTTTCTGCTTTATCTGAGACTTGTATACTCTTGCCTTCATTTGTTTGTTAACCAAGGGGAATTTTTAGCTTCTTACTGTCGTGTTTTGAGATTTATGGGATTGCCTCTGATATGGATCTTGGCAAATCTTGGGAAATACAGAAATGTGACCTAGTTCTGACCTCATATACCTTGCATCTTGCAGTGATGCTCTTGGCATGTTTGATGGCTCTGCAAGTCCCTTTATTTGCAGTCTGTCATCACAAAATGCATTTGGCTCCTGGAAGTTCCAGTTTAAGGATCTCAGTTTAAATATCGTCGCAACATCTGAAATGTCAAGGGTTGTTATTAGGGACAGATTGAGTTGTTTCAGGAGGTGTGGGAAGACCAGTGCAAAGCTGTGTATGTACATCAGAAGGTGTCATCTTTTCAACTGCACTTTTTTGGCTGGTTCAGAGCAATATGTGGAGATAATATCTGGAGTTGATGTACTTGAGTTCTTACATTACTTCAGCTAATGGTGTACACCCAGGCTATGCTGTAGATCCAGTTCAAATTAAAACAAAATGCTAGGTCTTGGCACTTCACTCCCATCTGAAGCAGCAGTTGTTTGATGGTGGCGATGTTGGGATCACTTTTGCAAATAAGGCTGCAGGCAGTGGTTAACATTTTAATTGCCCTGTCCTTTGAATTTGCTCATTTTGGGAGTCTTGTCGATGCTAATTCTCTCTCTCTCATGCAAAGCCAGGATGACTTGTGATTCCAGTCCTATTTGTTAAGTGGATGTATTTCATTTGCAGCTAATGACTTGCTGCTGGTGGATGGTAAGTGCAAGTGCTGATTTGTTTTATTGGCTGTTTAAAGCTCTCATGAATCTCTGGAAGAGTCTTAAGATGCATTTTTGCTGTGGTTTCCTGCTTGTGGTTGGGTGTCATTCAAGATTTGTAAAGAATTAAGAGCTGTAAGGCAGCCTTGTCTGACTGCATCTCTGTGTGGTGTTTCAGCATTTGGAATCCAATGCAATTCATGCTGACAACATCTAAATTGGGAAACCTAAGGGTAAAAAAATTCTGGAAATGAGCTTTCTTGTTCTTCTTATCAATTAAATGGCTAAGTCTCAATGTAAAATTTTTCTCTTTGTTCAAGACTGTCACTTGTGTGCTGTTGACATGCTGGAAATGCAGGTAAGATGTGATAAAAGGTATTGTTACTATTGCCTGCCCACATACATAATTTGTTTGCTGCATGAGTAAACCTACAGCCTTGTTCCACACAGAGGCCAAGTAGCTACACAGAAAGATGAACTGGTTTGGTTAATTCACAGAATTCTTCTGTGTTGTGGTCAAGATAAATATAGATAAATCAGCCAATACTTCATTAGGGAAAACTATGTTTCTGCCAAGCTGAATGACAGTAGGCCAAAAAAATTCCTCCCAAAACATTCCTCAGCTGAATTCTGAAGGGAATACCTGTGACTTCTAACATCATCAATCTGTTCCTAGGGAGTAGAAGTTGAAGACTGAAGGATAATTTTGTCTTTTTACCCAGTAATTCTGAGTCTTAGAACTGTAAAATGAGTAATTCAAACAGGTTTCTAAAAACATGGAAGGAGAGTATTGGTGTGGTGTGGGGGAGCAAAACCTAGGAAAATGTCTAATTTGGACATCATGCTTTGCATCTAAGAACAAAGTGAAACATGAGCTAGAAACATGACTGTGAGCAGATAACATCCTTGATAGGTCTAGTTTCCAACTAGTTCCCAAAAGAAAATGTTGCAAAATTCTCCTGCAGAACTGCTGGAACTCCTCTTTCACACTGTGTATATCTGAAGAAATGTGTCATTATCAGTCTCTGCATTGCTGACCAAGGCTGCAGTGGAATTTTGATAAAACAAATGAGCAAGTCTGTTTAACAGCAGGAACAAATTCTATCTTCTCCATTTTATCTGCTTGCTTTCCTGAGCTTCTTCTTCCATGCCAGCTTTCCAGCTCAGCTTGTGCTAGTATGCTCCTACAGCATATCCATCTTTTTTTTTTTGCTTGTGTGATCCTCCCGAGCTGACAGAGCCCAAGTCTTGCTGTTCCCATTCCCTCAGGATTCGTGGGATGATGTGGAAGATTTCATCCCTTCTGGCTCCAGATTAGAAGTCCTGGAATAGTCAAATGGGTATCTTTTCTCTGAGGGCAGGATGAACTTCTGACTTTACTCTTCTGGCCAAGGTTATGTTTATATGGCTGGAAGCTCTCTTGGGAGGATTAAAAAAAAAAAAAAAAAAAAAAATTAAAATCTGCAAGAACTTGATATTGGAGAATGGTATAATTCTTAGTAAAAGTTTGTTGCAACTTTTAAATTGTCCAACTGCACTAGTACAGGAAGACAGTTGTTTTCCCCCTGTTGCTCACCTCTTGTGGATTTATAATGCTGTTTTTCTGAGAACACCGAAATGTTTTTTATCATCAGTGAACGAATGATATCCCTGTGAGAAGCATAATGTGCATATTACATATAGACAGACTGAGAAAAGATCATTACTTTGCCTCAGGCTACAAAATAAGACAGTAATATAGTGGGAAGCTCAGTCTCGCAGTCTCCTGGTTTAACCAGTGAATGACTCATTATCCTGGCTGAAAAAGCACCAGGAGTGAATGGTGGTGAATAAAGCTTAGAAAATGATTGGTCAGAACAGAGTGTCCTGTTCAGGGTTTTTTAATAACCTGTGACTTTCACACCAATTTTGAGATTAAACTGAAACTATGAAACTGTATTGTGCTTCTGGCAACATCCCTGATTAATAAGCAAAGCAAATGTTTTTTGCACTGACTTGCTGTCAGTATCTCTAATTCAGTGTATAAGACCAATCCTTTCAGTTGTGGTTTGGCTTTTTGGCAGTTCTTATTTTGTTGCTTAACCTGCCACTGGCTTGGCAATGAGGTGGCATTAGTCTTCTGTCCTTCTGAAAGAGAAAACTTCCAAATATCCCCCATCAGCATCACAGCAATATTTATATCCAAAGACCTTCCTGATCTTGGAATTGGAAGAAGCCACCTCTAGGAAGAGGTTTTGTTTTTAATTGCAGCTAGAACATCCACAAATCTGTGCTCAGTTCATTCCAAGCCCAGTTCATTCTCAAGGCTCAGAGGAACTCCAGACAGGATGTCAGATTCCTGGTGTCTCCTGACCCTGCAGGCTGCTGCTTTCCCTCTCCTTCCCCAAGTGTAGTTTGAGGAGGATTTTTAATTGACCTAAGATAAGGCCTGCTACAGTCTGTGTGCATTCCCCACTTCCCAGTTGTGTTCTGGGTTTTGTCTCTGGTGTTTGTATAGCTGCTGGCTAAGTCAAGTCAGGGAGTTGATCTCTCTGAACAGTTTTCACCCAGCACTGCCAAGTCTTCCTTCAGATGATTTCTTCAATTACTTTGTGTATTTTTACTACCTCATTTGTTGCAGCTTCACCTCTTGCCAAACTTCCCTTTACTGCTTTACCAGACCAGTCTGACAGAAGACAAACCCGGTGAAAAATGCTGGTAGTTTTCTGTGGCATCAGTGATAGGAAAGGCTGATGGGATGATTGCCTTGATTGCTTTGAGAATTGCAGGCTCAGATCTTCTGTTCCCAAAACCAGACAGGAAGTAGATTGCTAAGGACATGGCATCTCCTTCATTCTTATCCCAACCCTTCTTTATGTGATCCTCATTACAAATGATGTTTTTTGATCGATTTTCATCTCCCTGGGCTTCAGTGTGCCAACCTCAACACCCAGTGCTGGAGTACTGTGTGATCCAGGGTTCTTTCTGTGCACAGGAAACCCCAGTGCAGAGTATCCTTTGGTCTGTGTGTCTTTTCAGCTGGATATTTTAAAATACGGAGCTCTAAAGAACTGACTGCTCAGTTCTAACCAGAATTTGCGAATTATCTGAGGGTTTCGTTTTCCTCCAGAGTTGTATGACTAAACGCGAGAAGGGAAAACAGATTAATCATCAGTGAAAACAAACAAATAATGACTTAATAATCACAAATCTAACTGAGAAAGTGGAATTAATTATTCATAGAGGGTGATTTATCTTAAAACATACTGTTAGACTGGCAGCTGAAATAAAGACAGATGTTTCTACTTTGTCCCAGAGGGTTGGAAATACAGAACTGGAGTTAAATTTGATACCCACATAATGATGTGGGAGGTTATGGAAGTTTGTATAGCTGTTATTTGTGTATGAAGTTTGCTTTGAATTGCAGATGGAAACACTTTATTTAGTATCTATACTGTTTCTAGTTGCTTGGAATTGTAGAATCATAGAACGGTTTGGGTTGGATGGGAATTTAAAGCTCATCTCATTCCAGCCCCTGCCATTCCAACACCTTCCACTATCCCAGGATGCTCCAAGCCCCATCCAGCCTGGCCTTGGACACTTCCAGGTCCAGTTCCATTCTGGACATTATGGATGCAGCCACAGCTTCTCTGGACAGCCTGTGCCAGGGCCTCAGCACCCTCTGGGAAAAGAATTTCTTCCCAATAATCAATGTAAACCTTCTTCTCTGTCTTGTGTGGAGACTGCACTGTAACATCTTTCATTTAACACTCTTGCTGCTTATTTTGGAACAGATGTTTACAGGAGTAAAGAGAAAAGAAAAATGCTGTATTACAATAATAACAGATAGTTTATAATTAGGAAATCACTCCTAGGGATTACATTTCATTTTCAAAGTGCTTTGCAAACACACCTAAATACCATGAACCCATAGTTTCAGAATATAACATTTAGAGTAAAGGTGGAGGCCCTGAAGTAAAAAAGGAGTGAAAAGGAAGGAACAAATTTCTGACAAAAGCTTGAAGTTCCACATCTCAGAACATCTGTTTCTGTCTTGCACCTTTATTGTAAATCTGTTGGGATGCTTTGCACAGGTTGGTTTGGTTTAGTTTTGTTGTAAGAGGTATTGTGAGCGAGCTGTTGAAGTTTTAAAGAAATTGTAAAGCACTAACTCCATGTGGCTGGAGTGCAGCTGTGCCATCATCCATTCCAGACCTGCTCAGAGCAGGGCCAATCCTACTCTTGAAAAGAAATGCCAAATCAGGCCAGGTGTGAGTGGTGTCATTGCTTTGGAACTTCCAGCATCATCCCATGCAATAGAGCCAGGTTTGGTTCTGTGTTTCCACCCCAGCTCTCCCACTTGACTTGCTCAGGGATCTCTGCAGAGTCCTCTTACAGGCACTTCAGAAGTGACATTATTTATATGTAGAATTTCTTCAGAAGTGACATCATTTATATTTAGAATTTAAGGTGAGATGAAGGACTCAGGGTTATGGCGAGGAAAGGGAAAACAAGTTTTGAGAGTTAAAGAGCTTTTCTGGAGCAGGAGCTCAGAATCTGTTGCCTTAGTTTAAGGTGTTAACAAGGTGCAAGGTTAACACAGAGAACCTTGTTGGTAGATAACTGTTTTCTCCTCTTGTAATTCGATCTGTTAAAATATATGGCATCATCTTGGAAGTGCGACAACGTGATCTTTTTAAGAGAAACCCACAAAATAAGCCTTAATCCAAGCCATCATGTGTTGGTATTCAGTGCTTATACTACTGATCAGCACAAATACATGAAAATAATCCAGATTTAATTGAGAATATGGGGGAAATTTGTGGTATTTACAGTTACATGGTTGTATTTTTCATCGTCCCTGAAATTTGGGGTGTCTACTGCTACAGAGTTTATTATATAAATAAGTCATGCAGTACATGTAATAGCTTTTTATGTATTTTAATCCCCATTTTTCCTGGGCACCCCAAGAATGCTTTTTATCAAAATCTCCATCTCAGAGATTTTAATATTTTTTCTTACACATTTTCTTTAGAAAGTTGGTTCTTTCCTGGAAGCTTGTTGCCAAGCTAACTTCATTATGCTGTTATTGTTTAGCTTTTCCTTCCACGAAATAACACCAGAACTTCTAAGAACTTAATTTGGTGATAATGGTTGACCTTTCGTGGTATTGTAAACCCGCATACTTACTTTGGGAAGATGGCTGCATTTTATCTGTCTGGAGAGACTGAGAGAACTGCTTGAAAAGAACCTCTTCCAGCTACTTTTCTCTACTGATGCCTAAAATAAAATTAGTAATAATTGCCAAAGCCTCTTTGCATGGCTTAATAATAGAACCTGTGGCAGAACATCCTATCAAGTGATGGCTTCATTTATAATTCCAAGAGAGAAAAGGCACATGAAATTTTAACAGTCTCATGGCTTTTCAAAACAGGTGATTTTTAAAATTTTAATTGTCTGTTGAAGACAGTCACTCATTTTTTTTCAGAATTAGCAATGTTTGGATCCCTGACTTAAATACACCGCTGACTATTATTCTTAGCTTTTAGCTAGACTCAGGTTCCTGATGTCATAGGAAAAAGGCTTTTGGCTCCATATTATGCACATTCTTTTGTATTTTTCATGAAAAAATCATTTTGGAATTATGCCCACCTTTTCCAGGAACATACAACTTTTGTGTATGTCAAGTTGAAGCAAAGCATGAGGCTAATGGATATTTGATTTCCTTGGAAAAATAGGATTTTTACCACATAGTGGATTCTGGTAGAACAGAATTGCCTGTGGTTGTCACACTGTGGCACATATTCCTGCCAGCTACATCGAATTGGCCAAGGTAATTTGGGAATTTTCAAGATTTAGTGTTTTATATTCCTTTACCCTAATCATCCCGATACTCATTCATATTTCATCCTCATAAAATATGAGGATGTTCATATTTTTTGTCTCTGCTTTCACATTTTTCCATAAAACATGTTTGTTGCTGTTTCTATTTCTAGACAGAGTTTTATGTGTTTGTATTTATAGTTTTCTGTTACATGTTTATATGTACAAAAAATGCACTAAGGCTGTATGTAGGTCAGTTCAATTTGCATGGTCAGTGTGTGTTTGTGCAAAAGAAGTTGAAATTTGGAGGGGAGGAAAAGATTTATGGAACCCAGGATGCAGAAACGTGGTACTTTAGTCTTTTGAAGAAACAAGTGGTATTTTCACCCTGCATCCACTTGCTGAATATTCCATAAATAGGCTTTATTCATATCTCTCTAGGAGAAACGTGGCTGCAGTTTATGGAAAGCTCCTCATGCTTCATGGAAAAGCTGAATGCTGCAGCTTTCACTAAAGCTCACTGGTTCATAAATGTTGCAGTGCTATGAGCAGTATAGAAGTGCCTTTTTTTTTCTTTTTTCTTTTTTTCTTTTTCTTTTTCTTTTTTTTTTTTCTTTTTTTTCTTTTTTTTGGCCTTTCTGGCAGGCAATATGATTTTAATGCTTGAAGATAATTCCTGCAGAGTTCAAAGAGGAAAAATGTGAATTCTCAATGAATTTCTGAAAGAATTTGACGCTGGCTAATAGAAAGATTTTCAGAACAATCTGAGAAGATAATTGGCAGGGTGTGGCTCCAGTGGAGTGTGCATTTCTGTGGCTTCCACTCACACCTGTGTACAATGTCACAATCTAGTCAAGTTATCCATTCTTGATTTGCCTGTCAAGAGCTGAATTTCAGGGAGAAACTCATGCTGGGGCTCAGCTCTGGATGGCTACAAACCTCACAGCTTTCATATCTTGACAATGGTAAAAAAACTGATCACCAGAAAAGAGCTTTGCTGGGTAGTGACTTTTATTTCCAAAAGATGAAATCTCTTAGTCACAACAAATTATATTCTTCCCTTATACCCGCAAGTGCTTCCATCCTGAGTAGAAATACTGTGACAGTGGGATTGGTGCTTTCAGTGTCCCTGCAGTGTCCTTGGCAAAGTGCTTGATGGATTAGCAAGAGAGAAGTTCTATTACAGATTATGGGCAACTCATTCTTCATAATAACAGTAGATTATGGTGCATTGCTATTTACCATCCCAGGCATACCAAATTAAAGTTTGAATATGGTTATATTAAAGCCATCTATTAAAAAAAAAAAAAAAAGAAAAAAGGAAAGGAAAGAGGATTCACTGTAGTTTTAACTTGCTGGTTTTGTGAAGCATTTCCAACCTCAGGACCTTGTGTGGACACCAAGGAGGGAGCAGCTCCCTTAATTCAAATCTTGTGTAGTTAAGTGTAAATGACCCAGCATAAAGTAGATGTGAGAGTACAGAGTAGCCTGATTCTGCTTTAGGTGGGATGTAGCTTGCAACAGGTTTGTCTCATTCCTACAACCCAACTCTGTTCTTTCCTAAGCTGAAAATAGGATGTGTACTCTACTTATTGCTGTTGCATTTTGACTTTTCACTAAATGGAACAATCTAGAGTATCAGAAAGAGGTAAAAAAGCACTAAAGAAATACTGAAATTAATTAGGAAGGACTTTTCTTTTTCTTTTTTTTTTTGGGAGGGGGTGGGAAGTAATTAGGTATCATGACTATTTTGGTTATTCTGCAATAGGCAAATCCTTAAGGGATAAAAAGATGCTCTAACTAGCTGCTTTGCAAGTGTATAAAATTCCTAATGTGTTTGATTAAACTGCTGTATTGCTTAATTAAGCTTTGTACTGAATTCTGCAAACATTTCATAAAGAGTAGTTAATAAATCCTTTAAAGATACACCTACCATCTTTGACAAAGCCTGATATATGGCAGTTGAGAATTAAACAAGATGTTCAAAACTCAATAGAAAGTTAGAAATACTGTAAATAAACAGCTCTTTGTATTACTGGGACCTTGGGCTGTGTTAGGATTTCATGTTTTGGGATTTCATGTATTGTCTTGTATTTGTGATATTTCTATATTCTTAAGCATGCCAGAGATATGTGACAAAGGATAAATGGGAAAGCAGTGCTGAAGAGGGCAGAAAGAGAGAATTTGAGTTCTATACTGGCAACAGGTTTCTGAAGGGATATCTACTTGATTTATTTTAGTATTTTTCAAATAGGATAATTTACTATCTTTTCCTGAAAACCTTTAACAGAGCCACCATAAACTAAACTTTTTCTCCCCAAACTCTGAATCTCTGGGTGAGCAAACTGATGTGGTCCTTTCAGTGCAGGCACTGAAAAATAAAGTCGACAAATAAAGTAAAAAAATTAGCTTATAAATTCTTGTGCTGCACACATGAACTGCATCACATTTAAAGGTTGTAACAACGTCTTAAATAAAGTGAGTTTATCTAAATAATGCATGCACTGCAAAGGCTGGTAGTACAATGCTTTTCAATAACTTGTTTTTTGAATGATCATCCCTGGGTCACCTGAAGTACCCTTCTTTCCTCTTTGCTGAATTTTATTATACACCCTTGTGACTTGCCAGCTCAGAAATACGAAAGAGCCCTAATGACATTATTGCCCTGCTTTTTGTTACTGAAATTTTCTCCAAGCCCTTCAGCAAAGTGAAGCTGCACCCAAACTGGTGGCATTCATCAGCCCCAGTGAACAGGCAGGGATCACTCTTCACCTCAGAAAGAATTTTAATGTTGCATTGCAATCCAGAATTAGGGACCTGTTCTTTCCTCACCTCCCTCTCCCCAGTATATTTACTTGGCCATTCATATTGCTGACATTTGTGCTGACCTGTGTTCCTTGAAATTGTTTTGTAGCTCTTTAATTCTGTTGTTCCAAATTACTCTGAGGTAAAATTTTTGCTGTTCTCTTCAATGGCAAAGGCTGTTAGGATAAACAGCTCATCTCAGTATAAGCTTAATGTGAAAAATTGGCTCCAAAAGGAAGAAATACGAAAACAGAAAAATAGGAAAGTTGCACAATGTATGATGTTACAATTGAAGGGAAAGAAAAATCAGTTGAATATTTCCATATATTATGAAATCTGAAATCATATGCAGAAAAGAATTTGTAAATGGTAATTCTGCTTTAAGGTACATAATTGGAGAAGAAGAGGCTGATTTATACAGGTTTAAGACCCCGGACAAAATGGCAAATAAAATAACAATCAGTCTCCTTGCATTTCAGATCAAATTTAAAAAGGAAACAGTAATATATATGAACTTCAAACAAATAAAAATTCTATTTGAGATGTTTCTGAAAATCTTTGTAGTAAAGGCTGATCATTTAGCAGTTTCATTCAATATCTTTATTATAACAAAATCACCATATTTGATAAAATCAAGTGGGAGAGAAGTGCTTTAGTAAATTTTGGATTCCCAAATGCTGATATACTTGTGGCCTTCTTTTTTCTCTGAAATAGCCCCCCAAAAAAAAAAAGAAAAAAAAAAAGAAAAAAAAAAGGAAAAAAATTAAAAAGTCATTTATTTACCCTGGTCAAAACCAATCCCAGCTCTCCTTGTGCACTGCCCAGTGCAGCACTTGGAGCAGCCACTTCTGGTTTTCATTTTGGTGACATCCTGGCAGTGTCCAAGGCCAGGCTGGGTTGGGATTGGAGCAGCCTGGGATAGTGGAAGGTGTCCCTGCCCAGGGCAGGGGGTTGGAATGCGGTATCTTTAAAATCCCTTCCAAATTAAGTTTGGAAGTTGCGGATTTTACTTTCTTAATACAATTTAACGCACGGTGCTCCTTTTGAGCCAAAGTATGACCAGCAGCAGATCTAGAACTTGAGTTATGATGAAGATTTCTGAGAGATTTCTTTCTACCCCAAAGGAACAAACAGTTGCTTATTTCAACAGAAATGTAAAAATCTGCAGCAGCTGACAATGTTGGCCCAATCCTTTGATGAAGAGGGGAACATCCAAACCTTTCAGGCTTACATGGAGGATTTTTAACTATATTTACCAACCTTCACAACATCCTGCCATCAGGACAATCATCAGTTTCAAATGATAAATTTTATATTAAGATTTTCAGAGTGAGACTTGAGCGACAAACTTTGCTTTCGGTTTTCCTGTGAGGCAGAGAAGCTTAGGAAGAAGTTTGTGCTTATGAAGACAGATGCTTTCTTGATTGTAACATTTCATGTTGATTTTAGCTTGGTGTGATGCCTGAAGAATACCCTGAGCAGCTCATCTCCTTGCTCAGGAACTTAGTGGTGATGATGATGATGATGGAAAAGGAGCAGTGATCTGATTTTAGGTCAGAAATGTCTGGTGATTCTTGGTGTTAGATGCTGTGGCCTTTGCCTGCTGATGAGATGATGGAAAATGAGTTTTCATGTGTTGATGCTGTTTCCCTTATGGGTCACTTTCAGTTGTGGATTGCAGTTCCATCAGTTAAAAATTGTTTGGAAGAGAAGAATGTGGAGATTTATGAGTGGTATCTCTGTATTTTGGAACAACATTGGGGATTGTATGTATTGGAATGATTAATTTTCTTTGCTCTTAATTGCAAAAATCCATTTGAATTTAACCAACTCCTTATTCCAATTTGGCAATGCATCTGTCTGTGATGGCTACCATAAGTGCTTTTGAAAATACAAATCAAATTGATTAACAAGCATTTAATCTCAGGCAGACTTTTTCTTTTTCCTGAAGACTCTTTTTCCCCTTCAGCAATTGCTATAAATATTTTAAAAAACGCTCTCTTTAGATTAAATATTATGCATGTTTATGATGTTTATGGTCATATAGAACCAAAAAAAAAAAAAAGCAATGTCGTTTTTAAGAAAACAAATGTGATGCAGTTATAGTTACGACTTATTTTGATTATTTTCTAAACAATTTTATTTTCCACTACTTTTGCTTATACATTCCAGTGTAGAGCCATTGAGCCTTGTTGCAGAAGAGGAGATGAGCTGCATTTTCCCTGCTCACTATGTACTTTATATTTAACTTTCCACTTACTCTGGCTGAGTGGGCACCAGAATTTGTCGCAGTTCCTTGTGTGATTACAGGGAAGGAAGAAATGTAAAATTGTATTCAGGAAAGTAATTTTCAGTGAAAACATTTTTTACAAAACAACCATTAAAAACAAAGTGTAAAGTGATACACACTGAGTCAAGTTCCCCTGTGGTTTTTTTTTTTAGTTACATCCTCCTCTAATTTTCTGTAGTTCCTGTTCTGCCAAAGAAAGCATGCAAAATGAAGCCATTTTCTCTATAAAAAATACCACAGGATAGACTTAATTTGGGTTTATTTCACTAGATTTCAGTTGTTTACCCACTCTGGCTGGCAAGCATACCTGGCACACATTAGTGCAAGCTATACCATGGAAAGTGTATTAAAAGCATCCATGTTTAATTACAAAATGCTTCATATTGAGAGAGGTCTTAATGATGCAGCAGTTTTCATTTAATAATTGTATAGGAGCAATCTGATATTATCAGAGAGCCTTTAGGCTGCACAGTGTCTTGATCAGCCTCCTTGATAAACTTAAGAATATCCAAACCTTGAGTCCTTCTGGGTTCTGCTGATGTTTTCTAAGGGAAAATTCTGACACTGTGTCAAAAACTTCCCAAATTCTGCTCCAAGAAATCAGGAGCAGAGCAATAGAGTCCTTATCTGCCAGCTCCTCATTCTACCCCTTACCCTGTGAGACCAGCCTTTCTCTCATTTCACTGGAGAAGTTGCTTTTGCCTTTCTATTTCTTGCAGGAAAATTGACCTTTAGGAAATTCCCCCTCTGCTTCCCCAATTAATAAATCCCTGGTTTTGACAGTGTAGTTCTTTCTACCCTGTGCATAAACGGGGCACAGATCTGTAGAGACAGATCCTAAAGGAGACCTGTAATAAAATCAGAATTAAAACCAGAAGCAGTCACACACCCGAGTGAACTCCTTTCCTAGGGATGCTCATTCAGGCATCTGATCCTGTTGCACACTGAGCTGCTCTGACTTGTGTTGTCTTGGGCTTTTTTTTGTGGGCTCTAGGCAGGCTGTAACTGCAGCAAAACCATCACAAAAGGTATTTCTTTAGGCTGTGCATTTTACTTTTTCTGTCTGCACCAAATTCTTTCACGACATACCAGGAGAGCTTATCTTCTCTGCACTACTGCTTTCTGTGCCCAGAGTAAAAATAATTTCTGTGCCTACGGTTTTTTTTGGCCATTCTTCCTCTTTTAGGAGCTGAGCTGACAGACTAGGAGTTGAAAGTGGAAATGTGCAGAGTATCAAGAATCAGTTCTGACTGAAATATTTTACAAACCACACATAGCTGACTGTGTAGGGGATATAGGGTGAAAAGGGCACAAAGAGGTCCTGCTGTACTGTGTTTGTGTTGCCTGTGGAGTGAAACAGCAGGTGATTATTTCCAAACTTTGGCTTTTAGCTTATCCTTGCCTCCTTTGGCATTTTTTTCTATCTTTTCCCATCAAACTTACTAAGTTTGATAAATTTATCAAACGAAGCTCAATATAGCTGTTTAGTCCAGGACATAAATCTAGGCACCTGCCTAACTTTAGGAAGGTGGGGGTCAACAAAATGATATTTATTATATAAAATGCTCCATTCAACATTCCATTTCTCCTGCATTTTTAAAGTTAAGCAAAGGGCAGCTGTTTCACAGTCAGAACATGCTGGTGTTAAGCCACCAGGCTCTCTGCCCTCATTTAAAGTAGTTTACAAACATCTTAATTTGATTCAGAATCTTAATGAGTGACCACTTGACCTCTGTTTCCTCCTTTGGTCACAGTGTCTGCAGCCAAGTCCAGTGTTCAGACAGTGCTGTGAGAGTCCCAGAGACACTGGAACTCTGGAATCATGGAATGATTTGGGTTGGAAAGGACCTTAAAGATCATCCAGTCCCAATTCTGCCATGGCAGGGACACCTTCCACTATCCCAGCTTGCTCCAAGCCCCATCCAGCCTGGCACTGAACACTTCCATGTTCTCATGATGCTTCCAAACAAAGTCTGAGAGAGGAAATGAGTGTGTTGGTTGCAGATTTTAACATGCATTAGAGAAAATGCTGGGCAGAGACTTAAAGGGATGGAGAAAGATCACTCCTCTCAGAACATTCAAGAATGGGGTTCAAGTTGGAGATTTTCCTCCTGCAAGGGGGACAGGTAGAGAGTAGAAACTGCTGGAAGAAGGAGGAGAAACTCAGCCAAACCCTGCTGCTCAGATGGGAATGGACTCTGTTGCTACTCAGAACAGTGATGCAAAAGGGAGACATAAAAAAGGAAAGCAATTGGAGAAAGCAGCATGACTTATTTCAACCTCTGTTTCAATTTTTTTTAATCTAGTTGCTTTGAGCAAATTCTATTTAAAGAAAATTTTTACCTCATATTGTAGGAAAATGTAGTGTTGGTGTTAATTCCACCAGAAATGCGGAGGGTTGTGTCCTGTCCCATTTCAGCCTTTGCAATTGGATTTGTCTTTGCTTTCCCTGCTAGCTCCTGCAGCAAGCTGGGCTTTTATTACTGCAGCATATTCTTGCAATTTCACAATTTGCTATAGCCATATTTCATCCAAGACAAGGAATTTAACTGAAGAGGCTTTCAGGTGGGGGAAAAAAAGATTCTTCTCTCTGTTGTGGTCAGTGATCAGTCCATTCCCTTGTACAAAGCAACCCTTACTTTAGAGAAGAATTCCAGCGAGATCCATCCTTGTTGAAGTATCATGGACGTTCACAAAGCCATCCATCAATTGTTTTTGAGTTACTTTTCAACTTCTTTCAGCAATATCTCAGGTGGAAGCTGAAGTGATTTTGTTTTGGTCAGAATGTTAGGTGGAAAATGCTGAATTTTTGAGGTAGTTGTTGACTGTAGCTGATGTGCAGTGCAACATATGGAGGATGTCAGGGATCATTCTATTTTGGTGTCAAGTAACCATCCTGTCTTCTACTCAGGAATTTTTTTTTTTTAAATACTGGAAGCCTTTATAGAACTGTCAATATTTTAAACCTTATGTGTGTAGTCTGTGTCTGCTTGACAGTGTAGAAAAACAGAATGGTCATCATGGCAGCGCTTCCCTTCAGAACTGGAGGTTGAGAGCCACCAGGTACAGCTGGGGCTTAGAAATCCAGTCTTGCCAGGGTTATCTTTATTGGGCTCACAGTCAACCAGTTCTTTCCCATCAGAGCATTTCTCAGCTCTGGGATGGATCTGCTAGTGATGATTATTGCTATTCACCTGTGTTTTTCTTGTATTCCCTGCTCAGAAGGCTTTTCTTCACCAGGCAATGTAGACAATAGGGAGTTCTTCAGACACCAAAACCAGTGTATTCTTCCTGTTTTCAGGTTTAAAGTTTCACCACTGTCAGATGGCTCAGTGTCACTCCAGATTCATTCTGGTGTCATCACCAGTTAGGGACATGGTAATACAGCACATGTGCAAAGTTCTCTGGAAATGGCTGCAAAAGCAGTTGAAAGCATTAAAAAAAAAATCAGAAATTGCCCAAATAGCGATGAAATTGGCTTTAGATCACTGTATTGTGTTGGCTGGCTTCCCTGTTCCTGAATTTATGTCCCAAAGTTTTGACCTCAGTGACAGGTCCCCTGATTTCAATCCCACCCTGACACTTCTTTTGGTGCAGGACAATGGATTTACCACATTTCTACATGATCCTCATGCCTGAAAGGGGACATGTGGAGAGTTGGGATGGTTCTTCCTGAACACGTGAAACTGTGGAGCTGCAGCACTGCCAATCAAGAGAGAAATTTAAAAAAAGTAGACAATACTATGTATTTTAATACATTATTTTTTCATGTTAAATTGTATTTTTAACATTTATTTTAATGAAGCCATAGCAGTAAGATTTTCACTTTGGAATGAGAGTCTGAAAAATCTTTCATAATGAGACTGGAAGATGCACAGTTTGTTAACTTGTGTGCTATTTTCTGTTAGATGCTTAAAGTGATGTTACCTGGAGTAAGCATCAGTAGAAATAAAAACAATGTACTATAAAGTCAAGGGATTGAGCGGAATGTGGGAGCTGGTTCAGTCTCTTTCTGTTTCATTTGTGCTGGTTTTAAGAGGCATTGTAAGTGCTTCTCCTGATTCCCAAAGCAAATAGCAAAATCTTTCTGCTCATAAAATATAAATAAATTATAAATCTTTTTGTACTCATCCCAGTGGATGTTCCATTATATTATGTGTTCATCTATTTTTCATTATTTTTACCTTAAATTTGTCAGTGTTTGCGCTCCAAGGAAATGTGTGCTCTGGCAAGGGGAAAAAGGAAAAAGTTTTCCAATGTTGATGGCAATAGAAACGGATGAGATACACATTAATAATAGAAATAACTTTTATTCATTGGTTTCAGACCACTGATGTATTTTACTGAGGATTTCAGTAGCAAAGGGAGTGGATAATTTTGACATTAAGCAGTGTTGCCCTGGGCTCTGATTAAGCTGAGAGATTTGGAGACACAAAGCAGGTGGTGCTTGTGTACATTAATCCAGTTTTTCCTTCGCTCCACTGTCAGCTCCCTCACTTTGGGACTCTGGGATGACCCAAGGGGGAAGAAGGTGGCTGTGAGTGGCCCTGGTTTTGAGTAAATGTCAAATACAACCACAGTTTTAAAAATTGCAGAATAATTGATAACCGTTTATCCGTTTGGGGTGTCAGAGGGAAAGCAACGAGCCTGCATTTGCCTTGGCAGGTTTGCACAGCACAGAAAAAGGGATCATTGCAGAGGGCACTGTGTTCTTTGCATCCTAAATTGTCAGAAAGGGACAAGATAAAGGAATCCTGTTTTCTTGGGGAAGCAGTGCAGTTCTTTACACTTCTAATAAACCCCAGATATTCAGCAAAGGCTCAGAGGGGTTTGCAGTGCTCCAGCCATGCAGACCTGCTGCAAATTGTGTCATCTGTGTGAAGGGTGGCATGGCTTAGAGAAAACAGCATTTACTTCCTTATTTGAAAATCAGTTTTCCTAGGACCTGGAAGAAGGAAGTATAATTTCAACTTGTTTTCTGAGGTGTGAATTTGTAATGTTATTTTTAATTTTGACAAATTTCAAGAGGTTGTGAAACAATGCTGGTGGATGCTTCCCCTGATGATACAATTTATTATTTTTTTTCTGGGGAAAAACTGTTCTGCAAATTTTTCAGGTCATTTGGTAGTCTCAGCTCCTGAAATAAGAGTGCCCTTGTCTGCTCTGCAGGTTTGGAAGTCATCAGCTGCTCTGGGTCAACTGGCTTGTGTAGACAAAACAAAGATAATGTTCTGTTCTGGTTAAATCTGATGGTCTGTTGTGTGTATTGCTTTAAGTCTAATAATGTGTAATACACCCACACAGTGTCAAGTGGAATAATCCCTCAGTGAGTTCCAGGATGCTGAACCAGGGACTCTGAGCTGTCATTTTATTGGTGGGATGAGAGAACACTTAATATGTGGGTTTTATTTTCCAAGTGTTCATTAACATCATGAATTCTCTTGGGGAAAAAAAAAAGGAAAGTGTGAAGTGTTGACTTGAGAATATGTCATAAGGTGGAAAAAGAGTTGGAGCTGGAAATGTGAAATATTGCAGGATGCTGTGTTTAAAGCACATGAAAATATTATTAACTTACTGCTGGATGTTGAGGGAAGGAATCTCTGGTGTGAAAATGGCACCTCATACCTTGGCAGAAAGGTCAGCATCAATCACTGCGGAAGGGAAATTATCAATCGAAAGTTCTGCAAGGTTTCTTTCCCAGATTCAGGCAGAATATTGGCAAACATGACCTTGCTCTGAAGCTGCTTTTAGAAGAATGTGCCTGCCTATTGCAGGCTGCTGCTGGAATGAGCAGTTGAAGTGTTTTCTTCAGGACTGCTTTCAAAACTGTCCACATTGCATTCGTTTATTAAAATAATTTAGCTAAGTAATTTTATTTTGAAGTATTTATCATGTTGCATGGCAGTTGGGATCGAAATTAAAGGGATGTTGTCATGATGAAACGACAAAGGAAATGCAAATTAGGCATTTTAAAAAATGGAAGAGAGAGTTGCAATACAATGCGTTGATAATAAATACTTTTAAAAAGACTTCCCAACCGACTGGACAAGATTTAAAATTGATAACTAACAGAAGATATTAGTTAGTGCTAATTTCAGCACAGGAGGAGACAGCTGGCTGAAAACCAGCAGAGGAAAAGTTTTAAGTCCCACATCTTGTCTCTAGTTTTTCTGTTGGTTGTAAAGGGAAAGATTCAACATAGACTTAGAGCATAGAAATATTTTTTGTGATGTTGATATGCTGATTTTTTAAAATGACACAGGAACATTTTTTCCTTTAATTAAAAAAAAAAATTAATTTTCTTTTGCATTTGTGCCCTGAGTAGAAAAACAAAACTGAACACAAAAGTTGCTGTGGACTTTTCAGATGGTGTTTCAGACCTGAAGCAACTCTGACATTTCTCATTTCAGTTTTAGCCACTTTAGAAAACAAAACCAAAAAGCCACTAACAGCTTTTATTTGCATTAATGTAAAGCTATCTCTGCTTTGTCGTGCAGTATGCCAGAGTGCTCTGCACAGAGGATGCTGAGGTGTATCCCCAGGGCCATGTTGTGACATCCTGTGGGAGGAAACTTGTGGGGTGCCTGATTTTGGGAAGAAATGCAGATGTGGAGTGGGGCAAAACCATAGATCTAATCTAGCTGCTGGTCTTGGCAGTAAGAGGTCCAGGACTCCTGGGTACTGTGAAGGGCAGACCTCTTTAGACACTATGGGGAGCCAATTTAAAAGTTGTATTCAAAGTATGGAATTGAAAGTATTTTTTAATAAAGAATTGAAATTAAAGTATTTTTTTATTAAGATGCACTTAACATGCCAAAAATACAGTGTATATTTTTTTGAAATTCTGCAGACACAAATATAAGCCACTTTCTTAGGCAGTATTTTCCCTCCCAAGTTCATCCAGGTTGACTTTTCTAGTCAGGATCTGAGAGATTCTTGGTGCTTTCTCCTTGATCAGGCAGGAAGAAAAGACTTGGGGATGCCTTTTCCCTGCCCCTGGCCTCCTGCAGTCTTGCCAGATCTCTCCCTGAATGTTTTCCTTTCCTGTCTGCTGTAGACTCTAACCCACATTTTGCACTTTTGTCATTCATTCACAATCACCACAGCTGTGCTAAGAAAGCCAGCATGGTCTGCTGTGGAGCTTGATGAGCTTCAATTTAAAAAAAGGGGGAAAGGAAAAATTACAAGATAAAAGAAAGAGGGGGAAAGAAAGGAAAGTGGAGTTAAGATGTGTTTTTAGGCTTTTATATGAACAAGGGAAGATGCCAACCAGACATCTATTTTTTGAGAAGGTTTGACCAGATCTGATTAGTCAACCAGATTGGACCAAGAGTGGAAGGTGACATTTTGGAGATGCAGGGAGATTGATTTCTTTTTTTCCTTTGTAGGCAGGGATGAAGGAGGCTACTTGAAAACTGAAGTGTTGAGTGTAATAGCTAAAAGGTGTTTGCTTTCTCCTTGCATTTAGCTTAATAGGAGAACTGCTGAAGTTCCTCACCTCTATAACATTAATTTTTTAAGGAGCTCTTCAGAATATTACACTTTAGGACTCTGCTCATTTTGTCAAATTTGGCTGAAATAAGAAAAAGTACTTTTAAAAAAGTTACTAGAAAGGGACCACTTAATTTGGAGAGGGTGTGATTGACTAAACCTTCTTTTATTATGAAACCTGATATACTTGAGCAAATCTGAACCAGATCACAGAGAGTTTTGCCTTTTCCACTCTGCAAGCATTGTCATCACACTCAAACCTAGCTGGGTTGCTCCATGTTTTCCCCCAGTCAATCAATTAGCAGAACATTAACTTTTTATAAATGTCACATTGCTATAAAATCACTTTGTGTCAGTTGATTTTCCCCTGGAACTAATTTTTATGGCACAGGGAGAAGTATTGAAGTGTGTAATATTTTGTGTCTGAGCAAGATTTGTTAGAGTAGCATAATAACCATATGCTTTAAACCAGAAGGGGTAGAAGTTATTTTCTTTGGGGTTGCTTTCTTTCAGCACAAAAATTTTGATGAAAAATACGGTTGTTTATCAATAAAGTCTTTCTTCCCATCCATCCTGATGAGATTAATCATCGCATAAGAGAATCAAATCTCTATCACAGGCCGTCCTAAGCAAGTACTAATTGATAAAATTATTTCTTTCTTGCTACGCCAAGGAAGGGTTGGTGGTGTCTTGCAGTGTTAAGCTGTTGCTACTTCTATTTTGCTGTAATTTTTGCTTTGGATGTAAAAGAAAGAATTGGGGGCAGAAAGATGTGTAGATAGGCCATAATGGTTGACCTCTTTTATCAAACCTGTCAAGCTTCCCTGATTAAATTTTAACCTCTGAAATTCTGGCTAAGACATTTGGAATTTCGTTGTGATTACAGGGAAATATACTGATCTTCTTGACGTTTTACTTGAACATTTGTAACTTCCTGCTTTTGTAAGGTGAAGATCTTAAGAGCTACTGCTGAGCTCTTCAGCACTCTGGAATAAGTACGGAAAAACCAAAGCTGTGGACCAATATTCAGTGCTTTTCACAGACTTCCTCTGTCCTGCCCATGCAGTGGGAAGTGTGTGCTGAACAGCCTTCTGTCAAAAACTCTTGTCTTGAAGATACTCCCTTAGCATCTCACTCAGTATTCACTAACAAAACCCCCAAACTTTCCTTTCCTTTTGGTGTGAGAACTCCACTGAGTGAGCTTTTTTAAAGGAGACCTGTGCTTGTGATGTGCAAGTATAAAAATTCCCGTTTGCTCAGTTCTTAAAAGTGTGAATTCTAATTTACAAATGCAGGACAAAAATGCTTTTCTTCTCACTTCCATCCGAATTTCTGTCTCGGAAAGGAGTTTGCATTTTCTAAAATCTCTCTGCTTTCTAAAATCCCTGCACTTCTACAAAGCTTTGCTCACAGAGTTGATGTCTGTACAAGCAAGTTTTTGAACAGTTCTGCAATAACATTCCCCATTTCTCCTTAATATTCTCATGCTAATTTATCTCTACAGTGAATGTAGAGCTGCACTCACCTAGGGAGCTCCAGTTTTTGAACTAGAATGTGTCTACCTGTTTGTGCTACTCCTGCTTCTCAGTCTCTTTGATTTTCTGTTTCAAAACAACCAGCTAAAAGACACTCGGTACTTTTTCACTAAGAATCTGATTAAAATATGGCATTAAAAAGAAGTAATATGTCAGGAATATTGAGCAGCTGTTCTGGTGCATATTTGCTTGCAGATAAGGCAGCTGGTTTTTGCTGTTGTTAGTTCAGGAACATAAATCTGTAAATCTTTTAAAATAATGCTTTGTTTAGGTTTGGTGTATTGTGTTCATTCTTTACGACACCTATATCAACTTGAGGGTTTGTGAAAGTACATAACTGAAAGAGTGGGCTGTTAAATGCACACTCAGCCACTTTAATCTGCAGTCATTGGCAGACGAGAAACCTTGAGTCACAAAAATATCAATGTTCCTATAAAGCCATTTATTACTGTCTTTTTGAATAGTGTCATGTGGCAGAGCCACGATGCAAAAGGAAACATAAACCAGGAATCCACCAAGAATGAGCACTGCACTCACGCTTTAAAGTGGTCAACAACCTTTTTGCCACAGTTGGGTTGTAAAGAATATGATGTGTGCCATTTTTTCTACTCTTTCAAACAGCTGAATTTGCTGGGTGGAGTTGGTTTTTGGCACTTCTGGTGGATTTTCTTTGTGTGCTGCTCATCAAACTGACACTAATGCAGTTTCTGATACATTGGTATGTCCACCCCCTAATTTGGAACTATTATACAAATTGTTGTTATCCTTTTGAGGTGAAAAAGACTAATTGAAGGCATTAATACCCTCAAACTAGACAATAAAGTTAATGAACAGGAAGTGGTTAAAAAAAAAAAGTGTGGTTTTTCAGGAGGAAGTGACAATCCCTAAGGAGAGAGAAGAATCAGTAAGTTCTATATTTTGAGGAGTTTAGTAAGCTTTTTGATATTCCTTCTCATAACACTTGAAGCTGAAGACACATAGTTTAGTATTCTTCTGTATAGGAATGCAGCACTCCTTGAAAAACTTCACCTGGAGAAAAGTTAGGAGAAGTTTGTTGTGAGACTGGCAGGATGTGTGGAATGGAGCTCAGCAAAGACCATTTCTGACGTGTATTTTCATTACCAACCCAGCTGGTGGACTAGAAGACATTCTTACTAAATTTGCAGGAAAGCTGGGAGGGAAGTTACTTGAAGAACTGGACTGAAAATCGTAAGGATTCTTTTAGGAACAAGGACAAGCTCCTGAGTTTAGGAGAGAACCCTTTGTGGATTCTCTTGTGTGCCTTTCCAGCAGGTACAGAGAATTCAGAGTGCAGGCATGGTTTTGGTCAGACATCCACACAGTGTGATCTGAGAGAAGAATAAGAGAATCCTTTTTTTGGACATGACAGAAGACCAGGAGGTACAAGACAGCTTCTGATATGTTACTTCTTGTACTGGTTTTGGCTGGGGTACAGTTAATTTCCTTCACAGTGGCTTGTAAGGTGGTTTGTATTTGTCATGAAACCAGTGTTGGTAACGTGGGGATGTTTGAGATGTTTTAGTTATGGCTCACAGCATCAAAGCCTTTCCTGCTCCTCCCTCTGCCCTTCCAGAGCCTGGAGGTGCACCGGGACCTGGCAGGGGACACAGCCAGGACAGCTGACCCTGACTGACCCCAGGGATACTCCATATACCCTGTGCCAGGTTGTGACAGTGACAAAAGCTGAGGGCAGAAGGAGGCAGAGGTGATGTTTGCCTTCCCAAGTCACTGCTCTGCAGGATGGAGTTTGGCTTTCCTGAACACCTGCAGGTCCATGGGGAGTGCTGAGTGAATTCCTTGGTTTGCTCAGCTTTTGCCTTCCATATTAAACTGTCTTTGTCTGAAGCCACTAGTTTTCTCAGTTCTACCCTTCTGGTTGTCCCCACATCTCAATGGGGAGGGTGAGTGAGCAGCTGTGAAGGGCTGAGTTGCTGGCTGGGGTTAACCACAACACTTCTGTTGTAAAAGGGGACAAAAATAACAGATTTCTTGTTTTTCTGGTTAAAAAGATAGAAGTGGAAATAAAGTTTTATGAAAAGTGGTTTACACAGTGTATTTAAAAAAAAAAAAAAGTCACGAAGTTATGGGAAGAGGTTATCTTGGGAGGCCATGGTGGCTTCACCATGGAAGCCTCTGAGATCCAACAAGACAGAAATGTCTTGGAAATTATTAGGTGTAGCAAGATGCTCATGTGGGAAAAGGAGATGGAGCAGATGTCTTCTTCAGGATCATCTGATTTTCATGACAGCCTGGCAAGGTTGTCCTGCGTGGAGCACCAGGAATCTCTGTGATCATCCATCCTCACCATTTTAATTGGTGGGTGTGTGTTCAGGCATATAAACTTGTCAGGCTACATCCTCTATTGTTGATGAGTGAATAAATTAGCTGGTTTATTTTTACATTTATGAGACTATAAAGGCTTCCTTCGCACATCAAAACAGAAACTTACACATTTCCTAATGGCTTGTAGGAAGCAAATGAAGCTTGAATTTGGTTCTTTTCATTGTGACAACTGTTATTGATATGAAGTGTAATGAAAACAGCCTGTTGGTAGGCTTTTAGTTATTTGGTATGCTGTTTCCAGCCTTTAATTTACAAGGATGAAATAACTGACCCTGTGTCCTTACAGGGCTGACTGGGAATTAGTGGCTGCAGTTATGTTTTATTTAACCAGTAGTGCTGAGCCTGTGAGAATAAATGGACACCTGTCTTTAATAAACACAGAGGATGGGCTGGTTAAATGGTTAAAGATTTTTGGTGCTTGATAACCTTCTGATTGCACAAGTATGGACTGAAAAAGCCTTGTGAATGATGAGCAGTGATAAAGTCAAAGGAAATGAAGCAGAAGATATACATTAATATAACTGCTGCTGAGTTTAGGTTCTCATGGCAAATTCAGAATATTTTGCTTTACAGCTGCACCTCAAGGTACTTGTGGAACAGCATGATTTTGGGTGTGATAATTGGAATTGTTTTAGTGATAATATTGTTTCCTTTCGTTGGATCTGGTAAACACAGGTCAAAACAACTTAGTAGTTGTTATCATCACCGATGTGAATATCCTTTGAAGAGAGTTTGAGGATCACTGCTAAATATAAGTGAACATTGCAGAGCTCCCAGGGCATAGCTGAAGAATCACAGCAAGTTACTGGCTTATTTTTTGTTGTTGTTGCAATTAGGTTCAGAATTCTATCGATTTAGCAAAATTGGATTTTGTGTCAGTCGTATTGCTTTTAAATTTCGGTGAGAAGTTTACATGAGCTCCATGATTGGCAGAGTGAAGGGTGTGGCCTGGAGAATTTGAGATATCAGAAGAAAAACTTCTTGCTGACAATGTGTATGAACCTGCCCCTCCTTTACACACATTTTTAAGCTCTTCTCCATCCTACAGCTCTGGCGCACAGATCTTATTTGGGTATGTCTAATCAGAATTTCTATATAATTATTTTTAATTACTGATTTGGAGAGTTATGTAAAGAGTGGATTTTCCTGTGTAAGAAAGGTGGTGGGCAGCTGTCCACGAAGAGTTTTGCTAAATTCACTTTGAAGAAAGCCCAGCATGGTCACTAGGCAAGGAATAATTTAAAATTAAAATCCTAAAGATTATCACTTGAAGCAGCAAGTTGCCTCTTGCCATTCCATTACACCAACATTGTCATACATATTTCTTTCATTTTGACTTGCTATAAACTATCCACATTGTTGACTGGCAGTTTAATCCCAGCCTTTCCCATTTGCTCCACAGCAACCTCCCTTGCTCCCTTCTATGATGTCACCTCTGGTCTTATTCCCCCTTGACCCCAACTACTCATCCTTGTCCTTCCAAGTCCCCTCAGCTTGCTGTGCACACTGCATTTCCTTCTTTCTGTGCTGTTCCTGCCACCCCTATTTCAATGTGCAGGTTCACAGCACAGGAGAAGGAGGTGGGTACAGCCTGCCATGGGTGTCTTGCTGCAATATTTGTCACTCTGGGTGTCATTTCTCCTTTGTTCCCAGGGACAATGATCTATGCAAGGTTATTTGCCCTATCAGTGTTTATTTTCCTTTTTAAACAAGCAAACCCATCCTGGATGAAGTGTTGGGAGTTGTCTGCTGGAGCTTCATCTCCCACCTCTTGCCATGCATCTGCTCTTCCTCTTCAAGTCTGCCTGCTCTCCCAAACCCCTGCCCAGCTCTGCAAACAGATTTATTGCTGAAATTGTATTATTAGCATGGTACCTAACACAAAGCCTCTGGGTGGCACCACAACATTGCAAATGATAATTATAATGAGTTGAGTCAGCCATTAAATCACTTCACCTTCAAATCTTGGCTATGTGTGGAGGCCTTTTTTATTTCTAGAGCTGACTTCTTCCAAATCTAAAATTCATTACTCAGTGCATTTTTCATCTCCACAGACGTGCTGGTGCTCAGAGAAAATTGGGCTGCAGAAGGAGACTGAAAAAGCTTTAATTAAAAAGCAAATAGCATTTTTCAGCAGAGAGAAGAGGTGGTGAGATCTCCCCCAGGCTTTTCTTACTATAAAAAGATCCTTCTATTTTTGTTTCACTTGCCTTTTAGAATCCACCACCTACCTTGTTTATTCATTCCCATTTGGAGTTTACTGATCCAGATGTAAGAGAGGTGTTCAAAATTAGCAGCTGTGCTGTGGCAGCCTTAAGGGGTATATGACTTCCTTCTGTAAAAATAAAATTGCAGACTCTGCACATTACTTGTGCAGCTACTCAGCCAGGGGGAGGAACCTCTAATAGTGTCAGTACTTTTTATATTCAATATTTAATTGGCCAGTGCATCAAGATGGATTACTTTTGGCAATAAGTAGAGCAGGTAAAATGTGGGGGGGATTAATTATTTTTTAAAAAATTTTTTTCCAGAACAGACCAGGGTGATTGAAGGAGAAAAAGTGAAATGCTGTGGTTAGTATTTTACTGCAATTTTCAGAGCTTCATATAGAATGGTGTGGTTTATCAACCCTACTATTTCTGTTTTGAGGAGAGTTAGTAAATTCAGCATATGTATCTTTTAAAACATAAATCACATTATGGTGTTTAGGACATGGGTTAGTGGTGAACCTGCAGTGTTATGTTAATAGTTGATTTTAGGGTTTTTTTCCAACCTTCACGATTCTCTGATTCTATGAAAAAATAATGTACTTACCACATTCCCCAACTGGGCAGAGTTGGCTGACTTGTGGTACCACTTCTCTGAAAGCTTTTTTCCTGCAGTTTACTCTCTTGTATTCAAAACCAAAGCAATGAAAGCCTGTTACAATTTATTAGCTCTTTGATGACCAATTTGAAATGACATGTGATCTTGCTTTGTACTTCACAAGAACATATCTTGTTCTGCTATATTTAGCTGTAATTGGCATCTTTATTGGCAGTCTTAAGAAAATGAAATGGTGAGGTGGGTCCTGGGAGCTGATTAGACCTTGTAATTACTGAATATTTGTACTCCTGGGAGACACTCAGCTGTGGCTATGGTGAAGGGGAACTTTGCTGCTCCTTTTTATCTTTGCAAAGTGCAGCAACTGATGCTGCTGAGCTTTCAGTCCATCTTCCTTCATGTGAATAAAACCCAGGAATTATTTTTCTGAAGCAATTCGAATTTCCATTTGAATATTGGACAGTGTATTTCTCAGTGCTCCCTCAGGTGCTGAATGTTGCCCTGTGCTGGAATATGTCATCCATCCCATGGTGTAGTTTTGAGTTCTCAAAGTCCTGGTCTTACTTTAGTTGTTAAAAATTTGATGTTTGGGTGAGTGATGACGAGGATTTCACCTTTAATGTCATATGTTAAGGTGGCCTCGCCCTCAGGTCATGTAATGGAAGTTTCCTGGATTTAGAGAATAAGAGATCTTTAGAATTTTTTCTTAATTAACATTAAAATTATTACAGACTTACACAGTTTTCTCTGAAATTATGGTGTAAAAAATTCAGGAATGACATATAAACATTGACTCCAAAGCAACTGCAAGCTATAGCTTGATTATTCTGAAAACTATACTGCTTTTCCAATAATGTTTGGGATTTTGAGGATTTCTTCATTAACAGGCACAGTTTGGTCGCTGTGGAAAGCTCTGCTCTCTCTGTAAATGTTTAAAATGTCTCTGTGCACTGTCTCTCTTGAGAGAAGATTTGACTTTTTAAATGTGTCTCTTTACAGCTGTTTTGGAATGGAGAATTTGCACTTCCCAACATTTTCCAAGCAGCAGGGATATTACTTTAAAATGTCCCTTTTTGAACAGCATAAACTCTAATCAGTCAATCAATCAATGAATCAATCAATTATTCAATCAATCAGTCAATCTCTTCTTCTACAGCAGGACTCTTCTTCACTCTTGTAACTGAGAACTGGGTTAGTCCTTATGATCAGAATATGCAGTTAGATAAAACTGCACCTGGAGGTCATTTGACAGCCTATGTTTTTTTACTTTATTTTTGTTTTAGCTCATTACTTTTGATAATCAAATATAAGAAACCTTCCCCTTTTTATTAGGATGTAGATGTTTAGTATCAATCCTTCCAAGCAGTCTCTTCATAGCTATTGTTTTGCATTTGTGAAACTATAAACCCATGAGAGCTGGAAAGTGCTCTTAAACCTCCTGCCACCCAATGTATGCATAAAACTTTAAGACCTGTGATTTAAAATCTTTTAGCCATATAAAAACTCCTGAAGTCATCAATTTTATTATAGACCTTTAGGTGCTTTTCAAGTCTTCTGAGAGACATTACCTTTTTCCTGTCTGGTGCTGTGGAGTGCCTCTTCCTAAAGTCCTTTAGTACATAATTCTTAGTGGTTCCAATGAAAATTGCATCTTGATTGATGTTCTCATATTGAAGACTGCTGATAAAATGAATTTTGAAATTGTGTGATGAACAGTGTTGAAACAAGTAACTGTTCAAGTTGGAAGCTATACTCAGAATTCTTGGAGTAATGGATAATATATACTTCAAAAATGTTTTTTTCTTATCCATGTTATAAGATGATGGACTTTATTATAAAAATAAACTGGTACTGGATGTGTTGAACAATAGAGTGATTTATGTGATTAGAAGTAAGTTTTCTGTGTTACTAGATGGAGATATTTCTAATCTATCTCCTAAACACTTATTGGAATTCTTTTATAGTGATCTTGGATTCACAAACACGATGTCAGCTTGAATAATCAGATGGAGGCTTTAGGTCTGCCTCTGATGTTCCTCATTTTCATTTCCCTGCCATATAAATTATATTCTCTTGGCTTATGAAAGTTTTTCTCATCTTGTAGTTTGGAACAGACTATTCTATATATACTTCGATTTTTTTCATAGTCCCTTGGTTTCTGGATTTTTAGGCAGTGTCCATCACTTTTGTTACATCAAGCTTCTTGCCTTTTTCTTTCCCTGCCTAGCCATTTCCCCTTATCTTTATTTCATCTCTGACCAGGCCCTTGCCTACTTTCCTTGTAACATTCAGATCCCCTCAGAAGATTTATTTCCATTATGATGCTGACAAAACTGTAGACAAATTATAACAGAGCATTTTATAGGCAATTATTTATTTTGAAGGCATTTACTAAAAGGAGGAGCATAATCGCCGTGCTTGTTTTATTTATATATGTACCATTTTTTTCTAATTCTCATCTGGTTTTAAATGCCTAAATTTGCATATTGATTGCAAGGAGGGGAAAAAAAAAAAGAAAATAATGGGAATTTGAGCATTCTCCAAGCAGCTGTCTTTTAATTGTCAACTTTTTGAAGTAGTTGCCTACAGATTACCTACAAATTGTTCAAATATCTAAACTCAACTGCAACAGTAGGAATCATCCCCAATAGTGCTGGCAGACTTATTAGGCATTAGCAATTGTACTGAAGAGCTGGGAAATGATACTGTAAAATCATCTTTTGTAATTTAAATATTATTAAAGGAAAAAAGGGGGAAGAGATAAAGTGTCAGCAGAAGTTAATGATGTGTAAGGTATCCATGTTATTAAATATGTATCACAGGTTTAAAATTTTCTTGGAAGTTGTCATAATGGAAGTACCCAGCAGCAGAATTTTATATCAGTACTTAAAAAAAGTATTTTTTACTGGTTGGGAACAGTGATCTCAGCCTCTCAAAGGCTTCAGCTGTTAGACTTGGAAACTCATAACAGCATTTCTTCCCAGTGATGAATGACCACTTAGACTTTCCTTTCAGTTAAAATTACTTTTGTGTAAAATACTGTAGATTTTAAACTGGGAGAGGAGACTATTTATCCAGCCCTTGCTATCTGTTGTATTTCTCCTTTAATATTTCTTGGGAAAATGATCACCTTTACACAGAAACAGATTGTAAACATCAGACTATTTGGTATCATAAACTCCATTTCTGCCCTTAAATATTCTCTGGGGAAAGAAGTGACCATCTGAAGTTCTCCAGGAGCAGGAAGATATATCTGTGATATCAGAGATCCAGTAAATTGAATAGGAAGCTAAAAGGATCACACAGCACTGGAGTACTTAAACTTGGAGGAGCTGTGAGGTAACTACTCAGTACATCAAAACTCAGATTCTCCTTTGCAGACAGGAGCAGGGAGGAGGAGGAGGAGGAGGATGGGGTTTGTGTAATGTGTCCTTTCAACTTTCCAGGTAAATTGTGTTCCCTTTGGGACACTCCAGGTCACCTTCTGCAGGGCTGAGCCTTCCAGCAGGTGTTTGTTCCCCAGCCCTGCAGCAGGAGGACACAGATTTATGTCTTCCGATGGCACAAGTTGTCTTCTCATCCCAGCTGGTGCCTCAGAAGGGAGTGTAAGGAGCAGGGACAATGCCACATGATCCTTCCCATAAACACATGGCCAGGATTTACATTCCCAGCTTCTGGGAACGAGCAGGTTCAGGACTTTCTCATCTGCAGCTGCAGTGAATTAATAGCTGCTAATGGGGTGATGCTACAGAAATTGGTGTCTTTTTGAGCTTTTGGGCTCATGGTCCCTACAGCACCCTGTGGTGGTGAAGTCCCACAGCTCATCTGTGCTGTCTGAAATGTACTTTTGAGGGTTTGCTTTACATTTTTAGCTTGATTACTTTATTTGTGCCCCAGTTGTGTCGTGTGGAACTGTCGAAGAATCACTCCCTCGTCATCTTTATTTTATAATCCGTGATTTCATACATCTGTATCAGATCCTGTTTTACCAGCTGTAGCCTCAAAACACTTGTTTTCTTGTCATGTTGAAAGTGCTGTAGAATTTGGGGTTTTTTTGGTGTTTTGGAATTTTTTTGTTTGTTTGATGTTTTGTTTTTGGCTTTTTTTTTTGTTTTTGGGGTTTTTTTGTTTGCCTTGTTTTTTGTTCATACCTTTTGAGTTTTTTTTGTTGTTATCGTTTATCTCAGCTCTCTTTATTACTGTCTGGCAATAATAATTCCCTTGTCTTGTGTGCTGAGGTGTCACATTTGCTCTCACAGAGCTGTTGGCCACATAGCTGAGGTTGCTTTACAGAGTGGTGATGAGTAAGAAGCTGTCAGTGCTTGCCTTGCACTCAGACCTGTCTGCTTCCCCCTGCATCCCAGCTGCTCTTTTATCACCCCAGCTACCCCTCCGGTGGGTTATCAAGGTGGGCTGACCCTGGTGGGATACCAGGTGCCACCAAAGCACTCTTCAGCTGGAAGGGAGAGAAAATAGAACAAAACACTTATGGGGTGAGAAAAGGGCAAGGAGTGAACACTCAGCTGCTACTGTCATGGGCAAAATAGGATTAAGTGGGGGAAAATATGTAATTATTTATTACCAATCAATGCATAGTAGCATAATAAGAAATAAAAGCTAAATCTTAAAACACCTTCTTCCCCACCTCCCTCCTTCTTGGGCTTAACTTCATTCCCAAATCCTTTACCTCATCCCCCCAGAGGTGCATAGGGGATCCCATTTCATCTCCCCATCACTTGGGTGCATTTTGTGAGCACACAATTTTTTGCAGTTAACTTTTTATTTTGATTATTCTGAATGATTTTCTGTGGTCAGCAGACTTCAACCCTGTGCTAGTCCATCATTTTCCAGATCATGTGTTAATCTTTTCAAATCCACGGGTCTCCTGTGTGTTTTCCTGCTGTGGAGAACTGATAAGTGAGCTATAATTTTAGAGAACTATGATTTTTTTTTCCTGCAGTATCCAAACAGATCTCTTTATGAAGCTTTCCAGTGAACTGCATGAAAAGAATTTGGTGGTCTTTGGTCTTCTGCATGTAACTCTCAGCACCAAGGTGCAACAGCTGAGCAGAGACTGAGTAGGTGTTGAAGGAACCTCCCTTCACCTTTCACCTGCTCTGTGCCTTGTTTGGTTTGGAGGGAGGCTCATTACTGCCTGGACTGGGAGAGATTCAGCCTCTCTTTTGGGATTAGATGGACATTTGAGGATGAATCACCATCAGCCTTGAGGCATTGCCCATAAATGAAAAATGCCTTTTATTTTTTAATTTTTTTTTTTTTAGGAAAATTTATGAAGCTGTGCAATGATTTTTTGCTGCAGCCATTACTATGTTATGAATCTTTAGACAGAAAAATAGCGAGCAGATAACTATTGATCATCTGATAGTCCCCATATTTAGATGCACATGAGTACAATTTCCCTTTGTTGTTTTGCTCTATGGCCCTAGTCTGGCCATCAGAAGGAAGTAATGTTTACATATTTCAGTTTTATGGTCCTTTTTTTCAAAGCCAGAACTGTCTGATCAATGCAATGCTGCTGTATTTAATATCATTTGCTGTATTTTCTTAAGTTGTATGATAGTGTATGCTGCCATGGTGGAATAAAACTCCAGACAGCACAATGCATCAAAAGTTTCTATTGAAATTATTTTCAGTCGTATTCCAGTGATAGATTTTAATGGCCATCATGTGAGCTGTTTACCAGATGCATTGACATAGTTAGATTGCAGGGTTTTTTGTTGGTTTTTTTGTTCTGATGCTTTTTTTTTTCTTTTTTTTTTTTTTTCTTTTTTTTTCTTTTTTAGAAATGATGGCAGGCAGGGTGCCCTGCCTGGGACACTGCTGTGAGACACACTGTGAGTGTCTGCTGGCTGATTGTAGCCCTTAAGCTGCATTTTAAAGTAAACACCTCCTAGTATTTCCACAAAAATTGAAGAATAACTGCGAAAAACATTTCTCCATTATCAGGTAGAGCTGACTACAATTCTGTAGTTGACCATGCTCTTCAGATCCAGGGCTGTTTGGAATACTGTGGCTTTATTTGAATTTATTTCCATCAAGCTTTGGTGGGTAACAGCAAGGTCCATTTTCCACACAGAATTTCTACTGAATTTGCTACAGACCTGGAGTGAGAGGCTTTGCTGCTGCTTCTACCTGCTCCAGCCACAGTTCAAATTCATTGAATGTGTTATAGGACACGGGAGAATCCAACCCAAACCATTCAGTGACTCTACATTAATTAAGGTATTCCTGCAAGTGGATGAGGTGCAGGGTAGCAGTAAATCAGCACATTATTTGTAAGCTAAGATACGGTATTATATGGCAGATACTTAACCCTGTGGTGCTAAATTCAAGGAATCTCACAGAAATTGGGAAATTTAGCTCTCTGCACTGGCTTTTCTTTACTTTGGTACTTTTTGTGCAGTTACAAGTGGAACCCTTGGAGACTCTGCTTATTAGGGTTAGGGGTTGAATTTATATCTTCTTGGACGTGGCTAAAAGAAAAAAACAACAAAAAATGAATGTGTGAAATATTTCATGAAAAAAAGGAGAAATATTCAGTATTAATGGTCTTTGGTCTAATAAATAATTAGACCAAAATCCACCTGGATTTTGAAGACTGGTACATTTATTAGAGTTTTGGTACAGAGGAGCTCCAGTGTGGAAATACACATTTTGAAGTTTATGAAGTTAATATCACATTTTACCTAAAGCTTGAGAGCTCTTCTATAATATGAAATGGCATGGAATTTCTAATGGCTGTACATTAAAATTGTGCAGGAAATCTGGCAGGAGTCACACTTGTGACACTTCTGGCAAATCCCAACTGCTGCTGTTTGTGTTGAGGATGCATTCTGTGAGCTGCTTCTGTGTATTTGCTGCTTTCACTCACACTTAATTTTGGTTTGCTGATGTATTTGGTTGCTCTTCCCTGTACTGGAGATTAGGATCTTAAGAGAATGAATGAACTTGGCAGGGTTTTGGTCAGATGAGCTGTGAAGATGATTTTTCAGAAGAGTCTTGAATCAGGGTGGGTTTCATTCCCCAATTGCTTCCTTCCCTTGTATTAATGCTAGTTCAGTCCTTTCTCTTCTGGAGGTTGTGATCTCTCAGCTCTAAAGGGCTTTTGAAAGAAGGGTTCATGCTGGAATCGAGGGGGAAAAGCTTCAGGAGTATTTCTGAACTGCACTAAGAAAAAATTATTGGTACACAAAATCGGGAAAACTGATTTTAACGATGAAATGGAGAGGGCTAAAATGGTGTATTTTTTAGACACATTAAAATCACAACATGTCTTACTGGAGAAGTGCAGAGACAAATTAGTGATGACACCTTTCTGACACTGTAACGTTTGTCACTTTGGAGTGAACGATTGAAAAGTTGATAGTTTTAGAGCTGTTCATTACCCTATGGACTGAGACTTGTGAACTGCTTGTTCTGCTGCAGCTCAGGCAGACGTGTTGCTGTGGATGTGAGTCCTGGTACAGATGAAGGTGGCACTTGCCTTCCCAGTCCTATCAGCAGTTATTTTCCAGCAGTTTCACTCCACTGTTTACTCAGTTACCTGTTAGTTGAGTTGGCAGCTCTTGTTTCCCAGGACTCAGTGCAGTTATTATTTATTAGCTGCAGAATTCGTTCCAAAATTGCTTTCAAATGCTTTCAAGTCCTTTTTTTTTTCTCTTCTCACCAGTCTGGTTGCAGAGCTGTGGTTAACAAACCTCATTGCAGAACATGCTGGAAATTGTTCTGCATTGAGAACAGCAGCAAGGAGGCAAGGGGGAATGGCTTCCCCTGGATATACCTATTACCACAAATTGGAATCACAGCTTGGAGTGATTTCCACACTTCTGGAGGAGGTCACTTGTTTCTAGGTACTGCAGGATCATCCCTGCAGTGAGCAGGATGGCAGGAAAGCATGTGCTTCTCTAGAAAGTAATTTCCTAAAAACCCTTTGTCCTGCTGCAGATTGCGTGCAAAGTGAGTAAGTGAGAAAGGAGGGAAAGACAAGAGTGGAGGGGATGCTACTGTCTACTAATTTTATTTTCTTTACCTTCCTTCAAATCACAAAACCTGAATATTGAGTTGTGCAGTAACATTCTGCACCAATTTTCAATATGAATTTGTTTGAAAAGGGTATCCACAGTGCAAGGTGTTGGGCTCTTGGGGTAGGAGGTCCTGGCTAATCAAAGTGGAGCTGAGTCAAGAATCCTGCTAAAAACATCACTACCATGACATCATTTGATTGTATTGCTGTAATGTACGGATAAGTGCTTAAAAACTCATTTAAAATCATAAAAGCCAGCATTTTGCAATCTATAGTTAGCTTGGTGCCTGGGTAAATAAATAATTGAAAGTCTAAATAAATAAACAGCTTTCAATGAAGCTAAATCCCAGTGGCTTCCATTGACTCAATAATGGTTGTGGCTAAATTCAGCTCCATGCCATTACAGGTGGCTTGGACTCCTTAATTCATTAAATTCCAAATCTCAGAGAAGATTCAGCAATTAATAATGTATTTGCAGGGCTGGATGAGATTAGTCTGCACTTGCATGTTATTTTTCTTCCCTAATAAATTCAGAAATTAGTAACTCTGGCATATCCAGAGACCCTCAGGAGAAAATATCCCGAGGAACAGAGGTTTCATAGCATGGGGTGTACTCATTTAATTTCTGGCTTATAGTGTATTCAACAGTGATTTTCTCAGAATTTTCTGGGTCTTCACAGTCAGACTTTAGAAAAAGAGAAGAAGATAGATTTTTGAATTAGAAGTATGTAAAGACTGGAGGGAGGGATTTTTCATGAATTTTATCAGGATGACTGTGCATTTAGACACAGATATTAGAGCCAGCGCTCGCAAAACCTGCTAAATTTGCCAAGAAGCATTTAGCAATTAACGTACTTAATTAACAAGAAGCTATGTTAAAATTAGTTTGGGGGGAGAGGGGGGAGAGAGAGTGAATTGTAATTAGAAGAAGGAATCACAGCTGCTATTTGGAGGATTGGTAGGGAAGTTCTCAGGTCTGGCTGTTGCGAGAGGCTCTGCATTGCGGCTCTGCCTGCTTCATTCATTACATCCTCTGTTTTCTAGGAAAGCTCTTTGGGGTTATGTATCACCATTTCCAAGCATTATTGACTGCCGTAATCAAATTTAACTTCTGCAGGATAACATGCTAATAAAAAAATAGTACTTCTTTTTTTGTTTTTTTCTCCCCCAGAACTTCTCAGAAAGGTGAGGCTCTGAGAGTTTCGTGAGCATCTAATGTTCAACAAATTATGCTGATTTTCTCCAGTTAGGGTTTTGGGTCCTGCTGAGTAGAATTTCCTCAAAGAAAAATGCTGCCTTTCCCAGTTTCTATTACCCTGCATGCTGTTACTAAGCAGTGAGGAAAAATCAAGGCATTTATCTTGGCAAATTGAAATGAGTTTCAACCTAGAAATATGTGAAAGTTGCTAATGAAGTAGTGAATGTCTTACACATACCATTTTATTTTCTCGGTGAAGAATGAACTACAATTAATTCAATAGATTCTTGAATAGGCCTGATGTGAGCTCAGGGAGTTTTCAGGTCCTTCTCATATATATTTATTTCAAAAAGAAAATTGAGCATATGGATTATGATGTGTGAAGCAAGCCTGAATTTCAGGTTCACTGTGGCACAATAAAGCACATGATCAATAGTCTACAAATCTTTTAGTGGGCTGCTCCCATGGTGGTATAGAGGACATATAATTTATCCTGTCAAAAATTATTCTTTCTTGGCTAATATAATTAAACATTTCCACAAAACTTACATAGAAAAGTACCCTCTTATCCATGTGCTCTGCATAGAGGGGAAATTATTTCTCTGCTGTGTTCTACAGTCAGAGTTAGAGTAAGATCCATTTAGCTTCAAGAGGAAGCAAATTCCAGCCTTGCTGTTGAGACAGATTTGAGACCTCAACAAATGATAGTCTGGACTCACCAGCCAGGGCTGTTGTGACCATCCTGAGGTGAGCCAGGCTGGGTTTCGGTGCTCAGGGCTCCCAGGTTTCCTCTCCCAAGTGCCATTCAGCATTCCAGCTGAGGCAAATCCAAACCCTGTGCTCCTTCTGCATTCCCTTATGGATGATCCCCACTGTCCTCTCTTTATCCTGGGTGTGTGAGTGCATCTGAGGTGTTTGTGCCAGGGCAGACCAAGGGTTGGATGTACACCAGGTCAGCCATGCTGCCTGCTGGTATTTTTTAAAGATTCACTGGCAAAAGCTTTGCAGGGTAGTTTAGGTCACAGATTTTGATAATATTTAAATAGATGGGGCTGAGTCACCAAAGGAGTGGGACCTGCTGTTTGTACCCAGTTGGTTTTTAAGTAGCATCACCGAGGAACTCTTCTGTAGATCTGGAGAGACAATACCTGTGCAGAGCTCTGGTTACTGTATTTATATTTTTAGTACATGAATGAGGAGTCTGGTATCTTTGTGGCTCTTGTGAAGTCCATACACAGGTAGTGAAGCTAGCTTGGTGTCTTCTAAACATCTGAAATCTTATTGCTTATTGCTCTGGTTGCATTCAAGAAAGGTTACAAGAGATAATATTTTTTACTCTTTTTAAAAAAGATTGGCTTTTTAGTTTAACATAACATTTATTTGACTTTTTGATGCATCAATACATCCCAGAAAGGTCTGTATGTACAAGCAGTTCTATTTAAGGATTATTAGAAATGACATTAATAGCAAGCCTTGAAGCTTCTGCTTCCCATTCTCCTCTAGAAATCATGGTCCTTTGTTTTTGCTGACGTAATTACCTCCATATGAGCCAGTTCTAAGAAGGCAGAATTAAGAGTTCACGTTATAAATGAGCAGCAGGAACAGATGGACTGAAAAAATAGTCAGGTTTCATGCAAATATCGATAAAGCTGATTAGGAAAGCAGTAGAAGCATGTGGCTCGTATGTTCCTTTGTATAAATAACTGGAAAAGGAATGAGGCCAGTTGGTCTGGAATGTGAGATGTTCTGCTTCTGCACATTGTAAAGCCAAGTTTTGGGTTATGAGAAGATGTCACTGTCCTGAGTGGTGTCACACTGCCAGGCCTAATGCTAAAATTCATCATTTTTTGTTCAACTTAAAGGCTGAAAGCACCACATTTGGTCCAGTGAATCAGATACTGAGCGGAACTTTGGTTAAAACACTTCTGTGACTGGGTAAAATGGGACTGGGGCAGTTTTTGCATGGGTTTCACTTCTCTGGTTTGTGAAGCTCCATGTGCAGATTGCCCTGGCTGGGAGCTTTCCTCCCCTGCCTCTCCTCACTCTCCTGGTGGGATCAGTGTCCTGCAGAGCTTTGCCTTGGCTGTGCTGTGGTGATGCTGCTGCACTCCTCTGCACCCCAATCTGCTTGTCCTGCAACCATCAGGAGCCAGAGAGGAGAGCAGCAGAGCCTCTGGCAGCCCAGAGGATGGGGAGCAGCTGGAATGTACCGATCAGATGTACAGCACATGGCTACAAATTCCCCTACAGGATTCTTTTTGAGAAATGTACAATTTCATTGTACATGATGTTTTTTTACATTTGGGTGTTGACTCTCAGGTCTCTGGGCTCGTGGGAATCTCAGCACACGCTTTTGGATGATGTTTGCTGGCTTGTGTGGAGTTGCTGCCCGTGGAGTTGATGTGCACATGGCTGGGGGTTGAATTTCTGGACAGACAAATGGAGTCAGTAGCTCAGACTTGCCTTTCAGCTGTCTGGAAAAATACCTCAGAATTTACCTGAACATCATTTCCTAGCAGAGGTATCTGGGAAAACCTCATCAGGTCTTATCTAAATCAGAAGGTTAAGGCTGCCTCCCCCTTTTTCTCACATGCTCAGAGTCACAAAAACATAGACATGTATTTTTTGTGGGGGATACTAAGTGTATGTGTAAAGTGCTATATTTACCCCCAAAACAAAAGTCATTTCCCAATCAGATAAAGCACTGTATGAAAAGGCATTCAATGATGTTTTTCTCCTTACTTAATATTTACTAATGAACGAACACTTGCAAGAAAGTAATTCTTCACTTAAAAATTCAGTTGTAAATACAGGAAATGCTCATTGCTCTAAGTGAGTCCTTAGGCAGAGTAAAGTGGTACAGTAAGATCTTTGATGTCAATAGGCTTTTTCATTGAATGTTTTAGGTTTGCCTTCCTGGAAGAAAATCTCTTGTGACTTTCCCTGAATCAAGTATGTATTTCTAGCTCTAAATGTGGGGTCTTGTGGTGAATTCAGAGAGGCCTTTAAAAAATAATACTGGAGTGCATTTGCATCTCTTGTTATCTTTGAGTCACTTTGAAACACTGTACATGTAGTTCTTTTTTCTTTTGCTTAATAACTTTTTTTCTCCTCACTATTGACAATTGCTATTAAACCTTGGCTGTAACCTTGCTTTCTTTAGTTTTGCTGTAACCATAAGGATTTTTAGCCAGAGCCCAGTCTCCTTTATGCAGGCTGCTCTGGGAGGACAGGAGAGCTTTCTCAGCTGGAACCAAAGCCTCATGCATTTCACTTAGCTTTTGATCGATTTTGTTGCCTCTCTCTGTTGGTACTGTATTGAAATAGTATTTTTATTGTTGTAAGCTCCTCTGTGCTGTGGTGCTTGGCAATCTAGAAATGTGTTAAATAATATTGATTTTTTTTTTTCTCCCCACTTGGCAAGCATCTCATTCCACTCTATCTCTAATACTATTTTAAGTATCATTTACTGGTTCTATTTTGTTTCTTATTTATGACTGAGCATCTTGCAGAGCAAGGGGCTACCACAGTGCCTGGAGAGAAGTCCTGAGAGAGAGGGCACTTATAAAATAAACCTTCCCATTCTGCTCCTAACTACCTTTATATAACAAGACGAGTTTACATATTTTATTTCCGTGACATCATTCAATAGTTGGTGTGTGTTAGAAAAATAAAAATTACTTTGCTTTTCACTGCAGTGCATATAACCTGTCAGGTTGTCACCCTAAATGACAAACACACTTCCAGAAAACATCCAGGTGATAAAGCTGTGGTTTCTAAAAGTGATTTTCATTGCAGCTTTTAAGGGAGCACAATGGCCTTTCCAGCTATGGTAATTGTCTCTTTCTGTTGAGACTTGTCTTGAAGTGATAGCAGGAGGTCAGTTTTAAATCAGAAAGAGGTTAATGTGGTGGTTTATTGTCACCATTTATTTGTTTCACTTCTGCCCTGTACAGATTTGCAAAGCTCTGAGTTATTTCTGGCCATGGAATGTTTCTTTAATAAAAAGTGCTTCTATCCCAAATTCCACACGACTGTTGAAGCTTTTCATACAGGAGCTTCAGTCCTCAGGTCAGCCTGTTTTGGTGTCTTCTCCAAAACTCTGGGGGTGTGTGAGGGGAATGGGAGGAATATCTTTCGTGAAAAGATTTCTTTACTTTAAAATTCTGGCCAAAAATTTTCAGGCTGTATTTCCTAAGCATGGAAAAATACTAGCAATTCTTTTTCCATTAGAAAAGCTTATGTCTTGCTGCTTGGAAGGGGATAAAGAACACTTCCAGGGATGGGGCAGCCACAGCTTCTCTGGGCCAGGATGGTGCTTCCCCATCCTCACAGCAAAGAATTTCTTCTCAATACCTAACCTAAACCAGCTCTCTTTCAGTTTGAGGCCATTCCCCCTCGTCCTGTCACTCCATGCCTTGTCCAAAGTCCCTCTGCAGCTCTCTTGGAGCCCTTTAGGCACTGGCAGAGCCTTCTCTTCTCCAGGTGAACACCCCAGCTCTCCCAGCCCGGCTCCATAAGGAAGATGCTCCAGCCCTGTGATCATTTCTGTGTCAGTGGGGTTTTTTTCCTATAAGTCAGCATTAGCTGAAGTGCTCAAAATTCATCTCAGCCTCCCAAGTAATGAATCAGGCATTTGAAATGAAATATCTCTTCTCAGTAGATACCACACTTCATCTTGCTGAGGTCTTGTATTATCTGTGTTAGAAGGCGAATCACTGCTCAGACAAGTTTGTAGCATCACATCTGTGTGAGTTCCATTCCAGTTACACTGATATCTCAATGCAAATCTCACTCCCTTTTACTGATGTAAACAGAGCCTTTTTCTCAGCTCCGTTGTGCAGCTCATTTACAATTTTAATGAAGGCATGTTGGGGGAGTTAAATTTTGGAGATAATGTTCGTGCAGACTGTTATTTTTGTCTGAAGCTACAGTTGTATGCACGAGAATTTACACATGAATGTAAGACATGAATCCTAATTAACTTCTAGTCCAAACTAAACACAATGCAGGGTGCAGTACTGGGGCAGTGAGCAAAGGGGAGAGGCAAAGCATATGGTGACATTATGATAATAAAATACTGTGACAAAGGTCTATTTCCAGTATCCATTTGAGTTTCACTGACCTATTTTCTAAACCAGACCTGCCCCTTGGAACTGTCAATAACAACTCTCGATGAGTCTTTGCCATAGAATCTGTTTGATAACCTGATTCTCCTCAGCCAATTGATTCCTGACCTGACTTCCATTCTTGTTTCAAATGGCTTTCCTTAATAGCTCAGCTAACTACAGTTGCCAGGAATTGATACTTATTAAGCATTTTCTTAAACATACCCCAGCATCTTCCCACCATCTGCTTTTAAACTGCCCATTTGTGGGGTTTCTTGGCATAAATACTTTGTGGTTCATTTGATTTTCTGCATAATTAATTAATTGCTTCTCACTTAGTTTTCTGCATAAGTAATCTACTGCCACATAATTAACAAACTCTTTAATTCCTTATTAATTATTTGCTGTTCTTTTGAATATATGAATTAATTGACTTTAAATTTGCCGCTGTGGTGTTTTGACATCTAGTTAATTGTTTTGATTAATCAATTAATTAGCTGCCTAATCTCTGCTTAAAAGTATAACCCCATGACTGCCTTGCAAATGTTCTAGCATCCTTCCCTGCTCTCTTCTCATTCAGTGCTATCATCTCATCCCCATCTGGATGCTCAAATTATAGTCCAGACATATGGACCTTTTCAGTTTATGTGTTACCCTCTGATAAAGCCATCTCTAGACCCCAGTGATGCTACTTTTGTTGGATCTTCCTCCAAATAATTCTTTTTTTCTAGTTTTTTTACACTGGTCATGCACTGGAACCTCCAGAGGGATTTGACTCTGCTTAGTTATGCCACAAAGAAAAGGGGAGAATCAGGAAGAAAGGCATTAAAATATGGAGGTATGAAGACCCATGAAATGAATGTGATACAAGAACAGACTTTGGGAAGTTCTGTTGCACACAGAATGAGGATGTTTACGATTCAATATAACTGCTGAAGAAATTTTTGGTAAATTGATGTGGCTGATAAAGTTCCTGAAACTTTATATTTATGTATAACTCTTTCACTAGACCTTCTTTTTCTCTGGTTCTTTATGGTAGAAAGGAACCTTTTCCTTCACACTTTGCTTTATTTATGTGCTAATCCTGGACTTAAGATTTCACATCTGGTTGCTGTAGAAACCACTGTTCTCTTTGAGAACAGGACCTTTAAAAGAGGTGTTGCCTGAACAAGTAGTTTGATGTTATACATCGTGAATAAGCCAACAAAACCCTGTAAGTGACATGATGAAAACTCCTTCAAAATAGAATTTTTTTTTTAAGTTTTCCACAAGGCGCCAGCTGTTCTTTGAAGGTATTAAATTGTGGCTTCTTATGCAAGTGGAAGAGTGGGATGTAGAATGGTTTTATCAAACATGTAATGTGAAATACAGGGCATATATTACATTTAACAGCAAGGGAATAACCAGGTGAGAATCTAAATTGGCTGGACTCTTTGTTATGTTTGATGGGCACTGTCCAAATTTATTGTCTGATGTTGATCAATCTACAGACTTAATAGTGGGAGAAGTTGCCAGAAATAAAATACTTGTGAAGCACTTGAAAATGTAGTAAAACTGCTAACAATTAACATCGTCAAATGCACAATAGGATAGGTTAAGCTGGTAAGTGTGTCAAAAGTTGCACAATACATGATCTGTATGTTATGATATATCCTAAAAAGGACTGTTTAGGATGATCAGGTGCCTGCTGAATATTAGTAAAGTATAGCTGGAGGGGGTAGAGCAGTTCCCAGGAGCTCCTCCTCCTCCTGCAGTCATCAGCTTTGGCAGCTCCATCTCCATTCCATGGGGCTGCAAACACCAACTGGATGTTGATAAACCCACCTGCAGCTGACTAAATTTAGATGTCTCGCTCTTGAGCTGAATGTTACCCCCAGGCAGGATTTTGATTAAGCACTTTGGTAGGAAGGCACCAGCTGGTCCATGGAAAGTCACCTTTAGCAGTGTTCTCCATGCCCAAATGGGTGGGACTCTCTCTCCTCTGCTTGAAAACACTGGGAAATATGCAGAAGTTGTCAATATTTCAAGGGAATGGATGCAAGAGCCTGCTGATCTTTTTTTGTCTCCAATTTCTCTGAAACTGATTATTGTGAAAAGACACTTGGCAATGTGCACAACCTATGTTTGTGTTTTTGCTGGAAGTGTAGAGGTGAAGAATTTAAAGCAATTTGCTTTTCTTTATTTACTTTAGGCAATTTAACTTGAGGCTTTTTCAGGGCTGTTTTGCAACATATTGAGTCTAATTCATAAAGAATCTGAAACAAATGGATTCCCTTTACATGTAGTGAATAACAATGAAAAGCTACAGTCGAGGTTGTTGTTATTGCATATTCTGATGCTGTGTTAGTGTGATACAGTGAGTGTGCTGCCAAGAATGGATCATCTCTTAGTCCTGTGTGTATCATATGAATATAAAAAGTTAGATAGACCCAAGCCCTAACAATATTCATATTGGAGATTTGCCTTTGCAAAATGAAAAAAAAATATATTTTGAGAAGAGGTGCCATCTGAATGAAAAATGAGCTTTAAAAAAAAATTAAATTGCAGGAGAGATGTCATAATGCCAGAGAAATATGTAAGGAAGTGATAAAGGGGAAGTAATTAAAATTTTTATCATCTATATATATTTATACATTTACACTTCTCATCAGCATTTCTTAGTAGTGAGAAAAATATGTCAACAACTCAGTGGTCTACAGGTATTATTAGAGAAGGTGAAATAGCTGAGCCTGCAGGAATATAGTTCCCATTCAGCTCTGTCTCATTGCAGTTTTATGTCAGTATAAATTCACTGATTCAGTGAAATTCAGCCCACACCTTGATTTCTGTGTCTAACTAAAGCTGTGCAAGCAGAAGGCTGAAAATTTCTTAGTTTGTTTTTTATTTACTGCTGACAGAGTATTGTTCTAGTGTGGTACAGAAGAAAAAATGGTTATTCCTTTTAATATTTTATTTGTTTAATAACCAGAACTTCTTCCTTGACTTCCTGTTTGTTTAATAGCTCACTCTCAAATTAAAGGTTACTTTCATAATAATGTATTTCATTTGAATTTCAGTATTTCTTAGTCTTACTTTTTAAATGTAGAAGAAACAAGAGAAAAACCCTGTCATTACTGACTTGTTTAAAAATCTGTCACAGTTGTGACATGTTATTGATTTCAACAGCAGAGTTGACAAACAGCACGTCAAATAAAAACATTTAAAACAATGACTTCTCATGTACACAAACATGTTGAATACCGATTTCTTCTTTTTCCAGGTGTTTACCTTTCAGTCTTTCTACTAGAAGCAAAAGGCTGTGAAAATAGGTAAAATGTAAAACATAGATCTGTCTTTTGGCAGCATTTGGTGTAACCATGTGTGATTGAGTGGTTGCGATTGACAAAAAGGACAGAGGCAGAATACCAGAAGCCATTGATCTGTCAAGGACCTGTGTTGCACCTGAGCTTCAGTGGTCTGGTTTTGAATCATTATATGTACTTTTTAACGTCTGAAAGCTGTAAGAGAAGATGCAGTGTTTATACTGGAAGTACATCAGCCTAGGAATTAGATTTGCATTGTTTTAGCAAAACTTTGGGAAAGTAATTTTAAGTGTTAAATGCAAACTGGCTTTCTTTGCTCCCTGCTCCTCAATTAAGAATTTATTTAGAATTTCTATTTATTTGAAAATATGATATGGGAGAAGCTCAATGTTCAGCAACCTAATACTTTAAGTACCCAATATTAAATTTTCTTAATTATAGAGCAACACATAGAACTGTTTGACATGTGAATAAAACATTACCAGAAGCATGCTTTTACATCTAAAGAAAAAAAGCGGGTTATGAGACATTTAAAAATGCTCAGACATTTGAAAAAACTGTTTTGAAAGACAATGGAGGGTTTTAATGGAAGCTTTAGAAATAATTTAGCTGTTATTATTCAATTTATGTAAGAATCTGAACAGCAAATTATTTTTATATCTGGGTATATGCTGCAGTACTTTCAGCAAAAATACCACAGTCTGCCTCTGAATTTGTATTAAGTAGCCCAGTGCTGTCTTACAGCTTTCCTGAAATTAGGGAGTTGCCTGTGCAGGCAACCAACAGCATCACCTTTGCCCTGCTGCACTTGAGCACTCAAATCAGCTAAACTAGAAAAAAAAAAAAAAAATGAAGGTCTATATTGAAACACTGAGCTTGATCATAAAGGGTTTCTTTTACCCAACTCTTGCATGGAGCATCAATTATCAGAATAAACACTTTCCTTTTCACAGTGTTTAGAGATTACTTATTCCTCATAATTCATATGCATGGAAGAGGAGGTAATCGATTTTCAAACCTGTGGAGGAAACCAAAAAGTGCCCAGAGAAGCTGTGGATGCTCCATCCCTGGAAGTGTCCAAGGCCAGGCTGGATGAGGTTTGGAGCAACCTGGGCTGTTGGAAGGTGTCCTTGCCCATGGCAGGGGGTTGGAATGAGATGATCTCTGAGGTCCTTTCCAACCCAAACCATTTTATCATTCTGTGAAAAATACTGGAGCTTAATCAGAATGTTTTGGTAGACTTGTGATTTGGGCATTCCAAAGGACAGCCACTCTTCCATGTAATACAGGAAGTTGGAGTAGACTTCTCCCAGGTCACTTCTATAGGAGATGTAGTACAGTGTTGGATTAAAAACACTCCTGAGTTGCACTTGGTTCTGATCTGAGCTTCAGGAAATGGAGAAATCTGTTTCCCTTTAATTTTCCTTTCCCACTGTCAGGTGGGAGCTGCAGAAACCAGAATGAAATTGGTCCTTTAGGGCTCTGTCAACCCTACCTCTGAGTTCCCTCATTTTCATCAGTGTCTTTATAACCACGAGGCTCCGGAAGGACACACAGCAGTGCTGGATAAATGAAGCTCCACATCAGTGATGTTCCTGAGAACTTTGCTTGCCTTGCTTAAGAAGATGAACTAAAGCACAAAGGAAAACCTTCCAGCACAGTGAGCAGCACCCGAGTTGTGCTCCTTCCCTCTTTGGCAGTGGTGCGTCAGTCCCAGTGTGGTGGTTGAGCTTCCTCTGCAGCCTTCTCTTCCCTGGCTCTTTCCTAGAAATGACAGATTGCACCAGGAAAAGTGTCTGTGAAGGAATTAGGGAAAAGGTGAGGGGAATGGCGTAGGACAGAAGGCCTCAGGGAGGATTTTTTTAACAGGGGAAGAAAAAAAGGTCATTGAGAAAAGAGGAGGAACATGGGGTTTTAAGAGTTTTTACAACTTGACCATGTGCTGTATTCAGAAATAGATTTTGCTTCTTAAATAGTCATACTATTCAAAGCATGCTGCTAAATTTTAAATTCCCGCGGATAGGATCATCTGTCCCTTTGATTATTGTCCTGTTAGCTGAAAAAATTGGAATTTGAGCCCTCAGTGGATGGACGCAGCCAAGTATCAGCAGCAACAGCTTCTCCCCGTGTCTGAGGCACCTTCTCACTTCAGCTGAATCTTGGGAGCCAAGTGCTCTCTTGGATCTGAACTTAGTCCTTAAATCCCTGAGTGTAACACCCTGGCCCAAAGTCAGTGAGTGCTAACTTGCTTTTGAGATTGCTGCATACAGGAAACAACATAGCTTTTACTTTTATGCACATAAATAATATTTGGCAGAGCTATCAGCCTGAAAGTTGTTGGGTTTGACATTGTCCATTAGGATGACAGGATTGATTCTTTCCTCTTTTTCAAGATTTTAGGTCTTTTTGTGAGACCTCTTCCATCCTTGAGCCACTTCTTGAACTGTGATGATTTTAAATGGAAAAGGCATAGCAAAACTGCTGCTTTTCCAGTTCACTTACAAGTATTCAATCTGATTTTCGTAGCTGTTATGTATGATAAGACTAAACTAAAGTAAATGGTTTAATGCTGTTAAGAACTGTTCTTTTGCTTTGATTCATTTTACTAGCAATTTCCAATTATTTTGTATTCTTCTTCCAATAGATATCCTCTTTTTGGTCCCCAAAACATCTTCTGAGCTTCAGTTGCCCAGTAGGTATTTTCTTCATAGACAAGTTGGCATTGCTGGTTGCTTTCCTGCTTAGTTTTGCATTTTAGCACCAGCCTGTCTCAGTAACTTTGGCTTCTCTGTGCCGTTTTGTTCTATAATTGTGTTCCAGCAGAGCTGCAGAACATGTATGTCTTTATTTTAAGCTGTTAATTAGCAGTGGAAGCAGGAATGTGTAGTAAGCTTTACAAATTTAACAGCTAACTTAAAAATGGTGAAGATATGTTTCAGGTTCTGCAGAATATAGAAAAAAGGAGCAATAGAAAGTTTTTATTTTTAGCCTTTCTTCAGCAACTGCACGCTGAGGTACAGGAAAGTGCCCTGGATCTAAGTATCTAAGGATAAATGGGAGAACAGGAAAACAAAGAACTCCTAAGCCTCATCGTGTTGGAATTTAACAACCTGAGATTTTCCAAAGACTCTGTTCTAAAATTTCCTTCAAATAATAGCTTAAGACTTGCTGAGAGCAAGCATGGCCACATCTCTGGCAGCTTGCATTTGAGTGACAAATGACAATACAGAAGATCTTGAAGCATTTAATAATCTTAGTTGTGTTTGCTTGTTAACACTCCTTTTGTTTATTTCATAAAAGTCAGTTGATATTTGCATTTCCCTCAGCATAATCAGGACCATATTTAAAGTTGCAAAATTACTATTATTAATTTTTTGTCTAGGCCAGCCTGGTGCAGCAGCCTGTTGGAAGGATTTCTGTCAGCTGTGATGCTCCCCCCCCCCAACTGTCCCTTATTGTCTTTGTCAAGCTGTGTAATATTTGAAGATGATTGTCTTAATTACGGCTGCTCTTACTATTATTTTGATACTTTGCATTGATAGGAAGGACCTGAGCTGAACCATCACACATTCTTACTTTCCTCATTTTTCATGTCTGCTTTTGCAGCCCATATACCAGACTTCATGTCTTTCATACACCCATTTGCCATCACTAGGATTAAAAGCACGCAACAAACCAGAAGGAAAAGTGTGGTGATAAAAATCCCTCCAGCACTGTAAGCCAGGGAACATTCACAAAATCATACTGCTTTTTGCAAGCAAATAATGAAGAGATTTTATATACCAGCCTTTTCTACAACAGCTTCTACTTTTGATTTCAAATTTCATCAAATGCTAACTTTTTTTGTTCAAATCAGTTTCAAATCCTGATGGCTTTAACTAAAATGTTCAGCTTGTTCATGTTCCCAGCATATTCACGTTTTTGCTTCTGTGCTTCTCCTGCTTGCAGTGCAGTACATTGGAACTGTGTGTGTATTCAAGACCTCTTGATTCTCCTGCAATTTCATAAAGCTAAATAAAAGGACAGTTTTAATAAGCTGGGTACATTGTCATTACGTTATGAGTAGTGCTTTATGCAGGTTTTTTTCCTTATCAACATGAAAACAATGTTCTGGGCTTAGTGTGCTCATGGCAACAAGTTACGGTGAAAACACCCAAAAAGGAGAGACTTAGGAGCTACTCTTCCATTAGGTGATGATGCAGTTTTATTTATCTCTGTCTGCTTTCTTTTTGCTGGTAGCCATTTGCTGTTCTGAGGCGCTTGAGAGCTGCCTCTTGTAACATGAAAAAAAACCAACCCTTTTTGTTAGTCCTGTATTTTAAATCTCACATCCTGTGTAAGTTGAAATGATCTTATTTGCACCATAAAGGACATAAAGAGTTTGCACAGCATGGGGGTGTCAGGTAGCTGTTGGGTGAGGAACCAAAAAGCACTTCCTTTACAATGGGATGTTGTGTTACCAAGCTGTGTCTTCTCACTGCTAGAGAAAAAGCAGTTCTGGTGGATCACTCTGAGCTCTTTCAGTGGTACAAAAGGCCACATTCAGACAGCACTTGTGGTTTGGAGATGGAAAAGGAGTTCTTGTCTGTGCTCTCTGGCTGATGCTGTGATTCAGTCATGCTGTGAGAGAGAGGTGAATCAGCCCATGGTACAACACCACTGAGGCCAGCCTGGACACTGGGAACAAGATTAAAGTTGCCTTTGGGGGTCAGACAGGGTGAGAGAGTTGGGAATGTCCAGCCTGGAGATGAGAAGGCTCTGGGGAGACCTTAGAGCTCCTTTCAGTGCCTAAAGGGGCTCCAAGAGAGCTGGAGAGGGACTTGGAACAAGTGCATGAAGTGACAGGGCAAGGGGAAATGGCTTCAAATTGACAGAGGGAAGGTTGAGATATTGGGAGGAAATTCTTTGCTGTGAGGGTGGTGAGGCCCTGGCAGAGGTTGCCTAGAGAAGCTGTGGCTGCTCCATCCCTGGAAGTGTTCAGGGTCAGGCTGGGTTGAGCTCTGAGCAGCCTGGGATAGTGGAAGGTGTCCCTGCCCATGGCAGAGGGATGGAATGAGATGATCTTCGATGTCCCTTCCTACCCAAACCACTCTGTGATTGTATTATATATATCTGTATGTTGGGTTCCTATCACTTTTTGGATGGTGGTGTTGACTCAAAGTATGAAATGAGGCAGTGGCAGCTCCATGGGACCACGAGGTTTCACAAGAGCCCAAGTAAGTGCCTTTCTCCACTGGCTGGAGGAGCAGGTGTTTTTCCATGGGAATCAAGCCCTCTGCCTCTGTGGAACTCTTATTTCCTCATACAAATCCTATAAATATATCCTGAAGAGGCAGTTTAACAACCTGAATGTGCATCTTGTATCCTATCTAGCAAAAATGGGCTCTAAAGATTTAGATTTCTGTATTTTTGATACTTCACTACTAAATAGCATTTTTGTCTTCAAAATATTTTTGAGACTCTGTGTAGCTCATGCGCACAATTTTTGGGATGCAGCTGCTGGGAAAATATTAAGCCAAAACTGAAAAAGTACATGGAGTTTGCACCAACATTAGGACTCAAAAACCCTCCCTTTATTACTCTTGTTTTCCATAAGGAAGAAAGGGAACAAGATTTACTTCCATGTGATAGGCTGGATATTTTTGGTACTTATAAACCATCGTTCCTTTGAGAGCTATGTGATTACCCAAACAGTAAAGAGAGATGGAAATTTTGTTTAACTCTCAGCAGGTGGGTGTGCAGTGCCCAAAAAAAGTAAATCACCTTGAAATCACAGAGTTAAGCAAGAGCAGTCATCACGCTGCTGTTCCGGGCTGTACTCTCAGAAATGGGAAACAGGATGATAGCTCTCCTTGGTTCAAAGCTGAGCCTCAAACTCCAAGTGTCTCAAGGACTTTGTATGAATTTGTGTATCTTTTATGTGCAAGGTACTTAAGGATGCTTGATGCTTCATAAAAGCCCACTGCTGGGCCTTCAGTATTTAGCACCTAAACTGGAAAAAGTTTGTAACAGAAATGCCACAAAACTCAAGTTCTTGTCCGAAAAATGGAAGCAGGCAGCATGAGGAAGGAGAGTGAAACTGGTTGAATTTATAATGTGGATTACTAATGTTTGCCTGGTCCTATTCTGAAGAGACAGGAACCCTTGATTCTGTGGTTGAGGCTGGTCTGAGCACCACTTTAGGATGAAGAGGATTCTCCTCCAAATTTTAGAATCACACAGGAATTCCCCATAGGTCACTGTCTAAATTTGCAGAGCAATAAAAGACTAAATAACACTGTTGAAGAGGCGAGCAATTTTTTTCTACTTCTCTTAAACCACAGAACTGTTTCCATATTAATATCTTTCAGAACCTGAGGTGTTTTGTTTTTTTCTTTTGTGTGTGTAGAGTGTGAATCAAGGGTTCTTCTTGTAGCTGTTGTGGGGTGCAGCTACCTCAGCTGTCAGCTGCGGTCTGGAGTTAAGAAAAAGTGATGTTTATATGGAGTGGAGATAAAGTGATGTTTATACATTCTCACTGTTAATGAAAAAATAATCAAAGAAGGATTAAATAATCCAAAAAGAAAAGAAATTGATGATGTTCTGTGTCTGTTCCTTAAGGATGTTTCCAAGCCATATGGAAGGTCTGGCAAAATGAGCTTTGATATCTCTGCTGGTTCCTTGAGGCTCCATCCTTCTCTCAGTATATATAGGATGTATATAGTAGATAGCAGGAAAAGGCTGATTTTGGTCCTTGCAATAGCAGGGAAATAGTTCTGTGTCCTGCCTAAAACTAAAATTTGAAATGGTTATTTCTTGATTTCTCTGTCTTAACTATTTCTCTTTGCTGTTCAAAACGTCATCCTTTTCAGGAAAAGGTGTGGGTCCTCCCAGGGGTGGCAATGCAAGAAAAACTCCTTCCACTGATTCTGGAAATGGTGCTCTGGAGAGTCTGTTCCTCCTCCTTCCCATACAGGGATGCTCAACTCCTGCACAGATCCTCAGGTGCAGAATCATTCACACGTAATGATTTCACTTCAGGATGCATTTTATCTAACAAATGCAAACCGAAATTGATTTTATCCCATCATTAAAACTTAAAAGATCAAAAAGTCTCAAAGCCAGCAAGCCAGCCTTCTGAGAGAAGTTAACTGTGCTCATTTTACAGCAAGCAGCAAGTTCCCCAGTGTTGAAATTTGCTTGCCTAAGGTCGAAGTGAATTGACAAGAGATCCCAGACCAAGACCTAGAAACAGGGCTTCAGTGCTCTAATTACAGGCTGGAAAGGGAGTAGTTGTCTTAAGCTGTTTTATTGCATTGCATCGTTGACCTGAATGTAGTCAAGAAAAATCAATATTTTCCGTAGACTTCTGGAGTTGGCCTTGTGGGTGGATGAGGACAGGCTGCTTTATTTAATGAAGCTGATAGCATGAAGTAAATGCTGTCACAGAGTTTGTCACCACATATTGGAGGGAAAGCAATGATTTCTAAGGAGGCTGCTATTTGCACATTTATTGATCTCGTGGTGGAGCCGTAGCTACCGGTCCTTTTGTAATGCCAGATTATTTTATCAGTGACACATCATGTGTTTCCTCCTCAGTCCATTTATATTCCCCCTAGGCACTGGCAGAGCATGGCAAAGCAGCCTCAATTTTCTGGCAGGAGGTGGCATTTTCTTTCAGTGTTGGAGCATTCACCCTCTATTTTTGCCATGCTAAAAATTTTTAATAATTAGAATTTCTATAAAAATAATTTAGAGCTGATGTAAGTCTGCGTATCAAGAGGCAGTGGGTTCTGACTGCAGGCTCTAAGGTTGTTAGTTTCTATGATGGGTCTTTCCAACATAAAAATAGGGGAGTCTCAATCTACTGTTCAGTGAAGCAAACACTTCTCAGGCACTCAGAGGATCCCAATAAGTCACAAAAGGCTAAATAAGAGAATATACATCATTGTTCTTGACAGCCATAAAAGACAATTTATGATGAGTTTTGGCTCATGAATTTAAACGCCAGTGGAATTAAGAAAGCCTCTTACAGTGCTACCAGAATGATGATTGCCAGTTGCAAATGACAGGGCTTTTTAGATCTGCTCGCTGTGCGATGCGAAGTCACTTAGAGAAAGATTGACTTGGTGGGGTATTTTAATATTGTTAAACAGCTGCCTGGATGGTATAATGAGTCCCTAACCTTGTTTGATCAAAGTGAGTCGAGCAAACTTGTTAAAGTCCTTAAAGTCTCATAATTTATGAAGTTTAAAAATTATTTTAAAAATAGAGTCTAATTGAGGTACATATTGCCATTTCTGTTTCTTCATGCTCCACAAAGCCAATTAATTCTCTGAGCAAACCAAATGTGTGACAAGGAGGAATTGAGCACAGCTCAAGGGTACTCACATCTTTGAAGGTTTATTTTTGGATGGGATGCGGGCAAGAAACTTCTGAGCCTGTGAAATTCCAGAAGTGTCTAGGTGGCACCATCGATGTCTGAGCTCAGGGAGATGGATGGGAAGGGGACACTGTCTCAAATGGGGATCTGGGAGGTTGGGTGAGCTGCTGGAGGTCATTTGGTGGTGTCAGTTGACCATGCAGATGTTGGTATTTGCAAGATCATCTGTTGCAGCAAAATCAGCTTTTTATCTTGAGCGGGCAAGCGCAGAGTTTTCATGTGTGACATCTCTTTTAAGGGGGCTTGGAGAGATGCAAATCTTCTTCTTTTCTTAAAGTGTTTCCAGCTGCCACTGCACCCCTAGAGGGAAAAGGAGGATGGCCTGGGGAAATCCTGATCCAGATGGCTGGTGGAATTTTATGGCCCAGATTAGAGTGGTGCAAAAGGTTACATTATCAGCAAGAACTTGCTGCTTTACAGACAAGTTTGTTAGTTTTTCTTTAATATTCATAACTTGCAGAGACTTAGATCAATCCTCCTAACTCAGAGAAGATAAATAAAACAATTCAACAGTGGCTTATTAGTGACGTGTGGCATCATCTTAATCCTTTCCCTCCTCGGAGAATTAATGTTTGAAAAACAAAAGTCCCATAAAACATTAGGCTTGAACTCTGGTATTTACCTAATAAATATTTGTTTTCAGTTCCTCTGTGTCTGTTACCTGCAGATGGTTGTATTTAAACCAGGAAAGTTGTCTATTTACAGCTCACAGGATAATTTCTTTCCTACCTGGCAGAATGATATTGGTCCTTGGGAGCAGAATAAAACAACCAGTTGCCTCTCTATCCTCTGGTGCTCTTTAATCAGTTTACCATCCTGTTTTCCAGCCAGGGTTTTCTCTGTACTACCACTCTGGTTCTCTGAAGATAGTTATCTTGTTTTGCTGGTGTATCTGTAAAATGCCTTGAGCACAAAGTCGTTATCTGAGAGCTACAAACTAAAATTGATCTGGTTTGGGCTTAGCTGAATTTCCATGTCTGGGCTGACCTGAATGGTATTGTCCAACAGGTTTCTGAAAATGTCAAGAGCCAGAGGGGAAGTCCCAGTGAAACTGAAGTTCTTCCTTCCCTCAGAGTAACTGAATTTCCAGTCCCCAAGCCCTGTAAATAAAAGAGAAAAATTGGTAATAAGAAAGGGAATTAATAGGATAGTCTGTCACGATTTATATAGCTTTCAAAAACTGTTGCATTATTGTGTTTAGAAGTGCTGGTCTGCAGCACTTTCATGCTAGGAAGATAAGATTAAAAACTTGAAGGGGCAGCTCTGGGAATTAGCAGCCAGAAGAGCTGATGGATTTGGAATGAAATAAAAGCTGCTATTGGGGAAAATTTATTTTGAAGCTAAAATAGTGCGGCTGCCAATAAAGCATTCAACAGACCCGAATGTTTACCTTAATATTGATGTCACATTTCCATTTAGCAGGCAAGTACTTCTTTTCAGCTACTGTTGTCATTATGGAAATCAGCTGAATGAATCTCTGCCATGGAATCCATTATGGAGTAAATTGGAATCTGAGGGGAAGTTCCTGCTGGGCAGATGTGAAATCCTGTTGGGATGTGTGTGCAAAGTCGTGTTATTGCAGCCTCTGGAATGCACTGCACTGGGATGGCAAAAAACTCCACCAGGAGTTAGAATGGTCTTGTAATTAGAAGGAAGAAAAATGAACAGGCACTGATGCATCTGCAGAGCATCTGTCTTTATTAAAGATTTCTTTTTCAGGGAAGCTATTTATTTTAAACTTGTAGAATTTATCATGAAATACCTCTTTGCGGGGAGTTTTATTTAAGGGAAACAGGGCACAGGTTCTTGTATCAGAGGTGTTTTTTTCACCCCTCATGGCTTTATTTGTAATTTATTTCTGTATGTCTATAAACTCCTCTCTTTCCTTCTCTCAAATGTGTCCATATTCTCATTTATTCGTGCTGTGAAAATGGCTGAATTTGCAGCCATATGCATAGAAATGTTGTCTTATTTACAGTTTTACTGAGCAGTTCATGCATTGGGGATGAGATAGGGTGGATTGCTTCTGAAATAAGGTACTACTGGAGCATTCCAAGCTGCTACAGCTTTCCAGCTTTTCCAGTTTTTCCTTTGAGTATGCATTTGCAAAAAAACCCCACTTTGGTTCTTTATTTTGAGCATTTCCTGCATGAAGACTCATGCAAAAGGGGTCAGTGTTACTGAAATAAGGACAGGAATGCTAATTACTGTTTTTAAATGATTTTTGGTCTTTTCATTGGAAACTTTCTTTTTTTGCCTACAGTTTGCTGTAGGGAGTTTTTTGCTACGGGTTTCTATCTCCTGATATTGTTGAGGTGTCTGTCGTACTTTTTTCTTCCCTTATGAGAGCTTTAGAAGTTCTCTGGGCAAACAAATTGATTGTTACACTGCAGTGTGGGAGGATTTTGTATTGCATTTGTTTGAAAATGTTATTGCTCCTGGAGCTTCATGTTAAACTAACAAACTTCTGTAGTCCCTGCTCTGTTTTCTGCTCCATTTGCATTTTTTTTTCTGACTCTACAGTAGTGCTAAAGGAAGTTAATGAACAAAACATGAGAGTGCTGCAGGAATTAACAGTACTGTGAGTAGGAAATGCATATTCTTAGAGAAAGTTTGGTGTCAGCAAAATCCAGGATCACAGGATGAATTATTCCTTTTCTTTTCTTTTTATTTGTTCTCAGGCTATTTATCTACAGTATTTAGTACAAAAGGAAACAGGATAAAGTTTCTACCACAATTTCCAGAAAAAAAAAAAGGACAAGTTTTATTTTTGCCTATTTAGAAACAAAGTCAAGCAGAAACATGTAAAGCAGATTGGGCCTAAAGCCTTTTAAAAGTTAACCTATTTTTTCTGGGACGTAGCTGTTATGCTTTTCACTGATAATTAGCCTAGTAAGACCATATAGAATACTTAATGTTAGAAAGAAGTATCTGTAGGTGTGTTTCACACCCAACAGTTCCTGAAGGTGCAGTGGATATTATAAAATACTAAAATGCTCTGCAAATATCTGTGTATCTGAGCATGAATTCCACCCACCAACAATGTCCCTCCATGGCACTCAGCTATATTTTGTGGCATGGGCCACGAAGGTGATGATGACGGGGCTGGAGAGAATTTCCACTGTGGATTCAGAGAGAGCTGAGGCTGTTCAGCCTGGAGAAGAGAAAGCTCCAGGGATACCTGAGAGCTCCTTCCAGTGCCTAAAGGGCTCCAGGAGAGCTGGAGAGGGACTTCGGACAAGGGGTGGAGAGACAGGACAAGGAGGAATGGCTTTAAACTAAAAGAGAGATTTAGATGGGATGTTAAGGAGAAATTCTCCCCTGTGAAGGTGGTGAGGCCCTGGCAGAGGTCACCCAGAGAAGCTGTGGCTGCCCCATCCCTGGAAGTGTTCAAAGCCAGGCTGGATGGGGCTTGGAGCAACCTGGGACAGTGGAAAGTGTCCCTGCCCATGGCAGAGGGTTGAAACTTGGTGATCTTTAAGATCCCTTCCAACCCAAACCACTCTGTGATTCTGTGCTTTTTCCTGAACTGCAGCAATTCACACAGAAACACAACACAGCACAGAAACAGAAGGTCCTGCTGACCGCAGCTGGTGTTTGGAATGTGTATTGAAATCACCAAATAATCGCAGCATATGCTGGAGGAGGGAAAGCACCCTCTCTCCCACCTCTCAGACACCTCCCCAGCACTGCAGATGCATCACCAAATGGAGGCTTCACATCAGTGCCAAAAATTAAGGACTGAATGCAGCTCGTTGGTTCTTCTTAAAAACGATCCTCAGCGCTCTCTACGGAATCATGAAATTAGTGTTTTAAATGTGGGACTAACCCAGAGACCCAGAATGCCAGGTAAGGAGCAGAGGAGGTTTGATTCCTGTCTATATGAAATTGCTTCTTTCTCCTCTCTGTTGGCATTTGTCACCTTTGTCAACAGGACAATAACCCAGAGCTAATTAAGAGTTGTGTCTCTGTTTTTGCTGTTCTTCAGTGTTTTTCTTGTAAAGTGCTGATGCTGAGGACTGTTTTGGTCCTGTATCTTTGCCAGCTGAGGAGAAGCACCATAGCTGCACACCACCAGTCATGGAATCGTGGCATCGTTTAGGTTGGAAAAGACCCTAAAGATCATTGAGTCCAACTGTAAAATTGCCATATTGCTCATAGTTTACTCCTGCACAAGCTGGTGCTTTTCAAAACGCAGTGTTTGCATGAATAGTTAAATCCATTTAAAATATCCATTCTTCAGGCAAGTTTTGAGTCAATTTTGTGTATCAGCTAATCCTAAATAAGGCAATTTGTAGATGGCAACACCCCCTGGAGCCTCCATTTCTGTGGGCTGTTTAATGGTTTTTGGTAATCATGTACATTTTTTTTCTGGTCTGGTGTTTGTTTTGGTTAGGTTGGGGGATTTTTTTAGTTCAAATATTGATCTTACTGTGTTATTTGGCTTTGCCTGGATGATTTTCAAGTATGGAAATCAGCCCCAAACTAACTTCAAATATCAGAAATACTACAGTGGTGTGTTAGTCGTAAGGACTCCATTGGTAGCATTGGACTTTTTAATTTTACTAATAGATTAATGTAAATCAGTGTTACCAATATTGTAATGCTGATTTACAAGTGGAAAAAATCTTTTATGCAGTGAGGTTGCCCAGGGATTTAAACAAAACTCACCCAAAACCCAACCCTGTGCGATTCTGTTCCAGAATTCATGTAGAAATTATGGTCAGTGCAATGCCAAACAGTATTTTGGGACTTGCTGGATGCCCAGCACTTCAGACTATGAGGTGATTTATCTAATGTTTAAAAATGAAACCAAAGCCTTTTCATTTTTCATTTGAATTTTATTAAAAAATTGTGATTCTTTAAAAAGATATTAGAGTCAGGAACCCAAACCAAGACAGTTAAAAGCCCTTAAATGTCCAGAGGAGTGGGACTTCATCCTCCAAATTTATCCAGGGACCTCTTCGTGTGTTCCACAATTAAGCAACGACTGAATGAAGCAAGCAGGCTGTGTTTAACTCCCCTGTGGACACAGGGATGCTCCCAGGAGGAAATGAGGGTGCCTTTTCTGCAAAGACATCTAATTGTCCTCTACATGTTGCATCCAAGCCTTGGAATCCATCATGTCACCATGGTTTATGCCCTGGCTCTTACTCTAGAAGCAGAACTTCTCCCTTTTATGAAGGGAAAGGCAGAATTTGTTTTATAGTTTGTGCAATCACTTTGAAGTGCCTAAAGTGCTTCAGAACTTGTTTCCAGTAAAAGTTCGTATAAAATGTAAGAATTTTGGCATTAATTTCTTTGTCAACGGCCTGAGAAGATGGTAAAGAAGAGTCCTCATCTGATGGCATGTACATCTGCAGGGGCAAGAGGACAAATTGGATATGGATAGGCTCTGAAGTGCTTTTTGTGCCTCTCCAAATCTGCAAGAGAGGCTTGGAGAAGGCTTGGAAGTCAGCATAGTCTGACTAGCTGAGATATGTAAATGAAGCAAGAAGAATTGTGTGTATAGAATTATGGAATAGCCTGAGTTGGAAGGGATCCACAAGGATCATTGAGTCCAACTCCTGGCCCAGCACAGGTCACCCCAAGAGTCACACCTTATGCCCAAGAGCATTGTCCAAACACTTCTTGAGCTCTGCCAGCACTGGTGCTGTGACCACTGCCCTGGGGAGATGTTCAGTGCCCAAACACCCTCTGGGTGAAGAACCTTTCCTAATATTCAACCTAACCGTCCCCTGACACAACTTCATGCTAAACATACTGTCATGCCTAAAAGTAGCCATCAGTGGTTTGATAATTTTGACGTTGCTGTGGCATCAGCAGCTCTGAATTGCTGTGATTAAATAAGAGAGTATTGTCCAAACACAGGTAAAGTGTTTCATCTCAGCAGTGACTCCCAAAGCAGGGGTGTCCCATGTTTGTGAAATGCTCCCCTGCATCCTGGCATTTCTCCAAAGAGAACTGGGTGCTTTAGAAATTATTATGTTTTTAATGACTTGGAGGCTTCTTCAGCAAAGGGATGACAAAATAACCGATTAGAGAAGGAGAAAGTCCATTTCATGGGACATCTGACTTTGCTGTAGTTGGGATGGAAGTGTTGGCCATGCTTTAAATATTTAATACCTCCCAGAATGAGATGAAAAAGTAGATGTTATCTTGCTGCTATGTGGCACACACAGGCCATGCATTTACCCAAGGTAAAAGGTACATGCAGTACTTGTGCTTTTGTCTGGAAGTGCTGTTGTATTCTTAGTGCTCAGTTTTACAATGTAGCAAGAGAAAATGTATTTGGATTCAGAGTAAATCAAGCTATACTTAATAAAAAAAAGTTTTTCTGGGTCTGGGCATTCTGGGTAGCAGATCTAAATATTTGCACCCCAGCAAAAAGAAATTGTGTGCCTTAGACTGTCATCTGTGCTCAGCCCTTCTACCCTTCCTGCTGAGAATATATTCTGTATCTGAAGCCGCAGGCATCACTCTGACTCCCTAGAAATTATTCTCGGATCCTGAAATTTTCAGCCCTTGTTATCTGAAGGAACTGGTAGTCACGACCAGAAGATGATTCCTGTGCTTGGATTCTGTACTTTAGTTTTCAGTCATTTATTATTTGTGCTGTTTGGTGGTAGAAATAATAAGTATATTTGGCAATTGCTGCTGTCACTGGTGGTTTTTCTGACAGTGTACCTGGTACACAGTGTTACCTATCTCTAAATTGATTATCCTCTCATTCCCACTTGTCTTCTACTAGAGGTTTTCATTGCTTTGCCCTTCTTCCATCTCCTGTTTGTTTTGTAGATGATCTTCCAATTGAAATTTGGATGTTCCACCCCTGAAGCCTTGAAAAGATTACAAAGAGATTGCCAAGATGATGAGAAGTGTGAATTGGGATGGGAGGCTTTCATGGGAACCTCAGGGACTTGGGCACTTGTGGCAGTGCTCAGTCATCTCTCTCTGGGTGAGAGCCTGGACTAATCCATCTCCACACTCTGGCTATTTTTCTTCCTCTATCCATATGAAGTTGTTTTGGTAGTTTGGGTTTTCTCTCACTAGCAAGAAGAGCAGAGTTCAAAGTCCCCTGAGGTGTATCAGAGGTGTAGGCAGAGAATGAGCAGTTGTGGGAGCTCTGGGGACTCTGCTGCCCAACAAACTCTGCAGTGGAAGTGCTGCTAAGAAGAAATTGAGGTTTTGTTTAATTATAGCATAGGATGTAGTGGGTAACCTGTCCCTCTGCGGTGATTTCCCATGCATGTCAAAAGTTTCAACATTCATGAGCTCTGAGCAAACTGTGGGAGAGTTGGGCACTGTACTAAATCTTCATAAAAATCAAATGCAGACCTAGCACTTGCAAAGAGAAAACCACCACCTCAGAAAGCCATCGGGGGGATATTTCACTGCAGACATGTGTTCTTTGAAATCATGAAATGTCCTGAATTATCTGACGTGCTGTGATTAAGCACTGGCAGAGGTCACCCAGAGAAGCTGTGGCTGCCCCATCCCTGAAGTGTCCAAGGCCAGGTTGGATGGGACTTGGAGCAGCCTGGTCAAGTGGAAGGTGTCCCTGCCATGGCAGAGGTATGGAATGATCTTTTAGGTCCCTTGCAACCCCAACCATCCCAAGGTTCTGTGAGTGCATGATCTCCCAGACTGGCAGAGCACAATGAGCTGTTATGGACCAGCAGATTCTTGGTGATGAGAGCAGATTTGCCCAGAGAAGCAAGCGAGTGGCTTGGCTTGTCCTTTGGGCAGAGCTGGACTCCAAAAATGAGCTTGCATGCATGATGTGTCACTTCCTATGTTAGACAATTCTATAAAANCCTGGTCAAGTGGAAGGTGTCCCTGCCATGGCAGAGGTATGGAATGATCTTTTAGGTCCCTTGCAACCCCAACCATCCCAAGGTTCTGTGAGTGCATGATCTCCCAGACTGGCAGAGCACAATGAGCTGTTATGGACCAGCAGATTCTTGGTGATGAGAGCAGATTTGCCCAGAGAAGCAAGCGAGTGGCTTGGCTTGTCCTTTGGGCAGAGCTGGACTCCAAAAATGAGCTTGCATGCATGATGTGTCACTTCCTATGTTAGACAATTCTATAAAAATAGCCTTTTCTTTTTTATTTTTATGGGGTTTTTTTTTTGGTAAAGGAAGCTAAAGCTTTCATTGGCTTTAGAAGAAAACAAAGTCTGCATCATATGTATTCTGAAAACGCACAAGGGAAATAAAATGCCTGTCATGGGGAGAAATGAGAAAAGCATTTTCCTTTCCTTGATACAGAAAAAATTCAAACAAAAAAATCAGTATGGATTTTTTTTTTAATCTAACCTTGATAATGTTGGATTTGAAGAACTGGATAAACTGTGCATCAAGCTAATGCTGACGATAATTCCTCAAATCAATACTGAAAATACCTTGCTTATTTAGTAGAAATGTCTTAATTGGAACATCTGAGGAATAAAAACAAAATTAACCACTTCCTCTCCAAATATGTTTTGAAAGGTGCATGTGTTTTCTGACTAAAGTGATTTATGTGAGAAGGGATTTCATTTAATGTCAAGTCTTTAGGCAATCATCTCAGCTGAGAGCAGAATCCAAATCTTGCACATCTGTACTATGAATTGAGTTGTTATTCCCTGCATTTATTTTTGACTGATCCCTGTGGAGTGAGGCTTTTGCTTATCTCTGTTCACCCCCACTATGTTCTAACCTATTGGGTAACGGAGACCAAATTTAAAAATAGTGGAGGAGGACTCAAATGTCATTTAAAGATCTATCAGTTTTACAAAAAAATTGAAGAACAGGACCCTAAATGTTAGTGAATTTGGGAAGAATCTGGAGAACTGGTCTGGTTTGTGTGGATGTGGAGTTTAGGGACATGGTTTAGTGGTGAACCTGGAATTGTTGGGCTGATGTTTGGACTCCATGATCTAAGAGGTCTTTTCCAACCTTAATGATTCTGTATGTGGCAGGTCCACATTAACCCCAGTGCTTAATTGTTTTTGCTTAGTGAAGGAGACCTTGAGATGGAGAGGACGGAGGGGCAGAACACAAACATCCTTTGGCATTTTTCCTGCTTGCTCTGGTGGTTTTTAGCAGCTTGGACAAGTTATTTTGTGTCTCAAGGCAAACTCTGAACAAAAGGTGTAGGAAATAGCAGCTGGGGCACCTGAAGTGCATTAAGGACTTGCACAAACCACTGGCTGTGCTTTACTTTCTTCTCCAACTCCTGTTTTTAAAACCAGTTCACTCTGCTGGTTTATTACAAGATGCTATTTTTGTTTATATTACTCAGCACAAAGACTGGTTATTGTTGTGGGTAAATGCTGAACAAAATTATTCCCTCAGGACTGATCAGCAGCATCCGATGGTGAAATATCTCTGAAGTGTGTCTTTAAGTACCTTCTATACCTACTTAAAAACTGAGCAAAACTCACATTCTAAAGCCTACTTTAGAACTCGGGTACATGCCAAGAGCTGTTTTGCTTGCTCCTGTCCTTCAGTGCAGGCTGAATTAGTTGGCTTTGCTTCTTGATACTCCTCTTGGCAGTAAAGGATTGTGCACTCGAGTTTGTTGGGGAAAGGAAGCTTCATCCTTTACACCAGTGTGAAGTCATTGGTGAGTCTCCAAAGAGCCCAGCATCAGAAAGACAGTCTATTAGCAGGAAGGTGAGATCAACAAATGATCTTTTGTGATGGATGTGGAGTACAGAATAACAGAAGATATCTGCAGTTCTTTGCCAGAACAGTTACATTTTATTCTTTACTAAATGTTGCTTTTAAAAATCAAAAAAACCTCATCAGTTGTTCTGAATTTTGGTAAATAACTCAAGCTTCTGCTGAGATGACAGTAAGCTGTACTGGGCTGGTGATGTACATTAATTTCTTGGCTGGTGTAATGAGGCATAGAGTTGTCAATGCAGGGTCACTCTGGGCATGGGAAATCGTGCCAGTCGGAAGTGATAACTTGCATTCTGTCCTGCCCAGGTGGAATCACAAAGATTTGGCTGCACCAGCCCAGGCTGTAGCCAAGAGCTCATCACGCATGCAGGAACTTGAAAGATCAGATGGTGCCTTCTGTGAATGGCAGGGGAGCAGAGATTAGTCAGGAGCAGATATAGTTCGTATGTCAGCGTGTTTTATGTTTCCATTCTTTATTCTTCATAATTCAAACCCATTGATATCTATCATGCCATCTTCTGCTTATTTCTTCAGCTCACTTGGCTGCATTTTAGACTTCGTTGGTATTGCAGTCCTTCCACTGCTGTGCTCTTGACACGAGCCGAGGATGCATCATTTAGCAGGATCCTGTCTTTTGCTTTGTTCAATGAGATGACGACAGTGGGATGATGTATGTCGTGCTAAATATATCCTCAGGGTTTAAAAATGGCATTTGGTTGGACATATGGGGCAGTGCTGAACGGCATCAAAAGTCATGCTTAAAAAGATCACGCTTCTTCATAAGAATCATACATTCTGGCAGTTCCCAAGGTGTGCTACAGACCCAGTTATTTTTGTCACTGATGTGAATTTCACAGCCTGGTTCCTTGGGACCTGACCTGAACTGTCATATGTGGTAAAAAGATGTTCAAGCCTGCATGTCGAATACTGGAGGACATTCATATAATCAAAAACAAGAGGTCTCTTTAGTTTTAAAAGCAAATCAGGGCATTTTCTTAATACCTGTTTAAGAACTTGGTCATCTGTTAATTGACAGACCATAAAAAAGGCTCTGATTTTTAGAAGTACTTTAATTTTCTTGCCTGATTGGTCGTATGACTTTGAGCTGTCATTGAAAGGCTTCTTTGCTGGAATCAGTGATTTAGTGAGACTCAGTGCAATATGCTTAAGGTTAGTAGAATTTTTCCATTTCTCGCTTATCATAAAAAATGTAAGGAATTCTTCTTGGTACTTTTCGTAGTGGAATGAAAAGAATGACTGTTATTTCAAAGGCATCCTGCAGTATTGATGGCTAATCACAAATAGCTATTTTGAATTTAGAAATAAATTCATAAGGAAAGAAAAACCCTGTAAATCTATTTCCCAGTAAAATCCAGACTTAAGGATTTGAGAAGATGCTCCATGTTTCCTTTCATGGGCTGCACACAGCTAGCACCTGGCTGTTCACCTGTTCAAACGCTTTTGAATCAAATTCATGTGGTTTTTTTTCAATGTAATTTTAGTATGTGCTTGTGAGTGAATTGCTTATTCACTGGTGTATGAGGACATTAAATGCAGTTTAGAGGTGCAGAGTCAATCCTCACACACTTGCTCAGCCACAGTGGGATACAACAGATTGGCAGCACGTGCAAAGTTATTTGGAAATAGTTTTGGCTTTTATCTGAGCTACTGGGTTATGATGAAGAAGGATCAGAAAGAAAAGATTTTTTTTTTTTCTTGGTCAACCCAGAATCCTTCATCCCATAGTGGCTTAGAAGAAAGCATGTTATCCCTGGAGAAATAACATGGCACACTGGAATGGCAGAGTCACTGAGCTGAAGGCAAGCACTGACATGGTTCTAGCTGGGGAAGACAAAGACACAGTGAAAATAAGGAAAGGAGGGAAAAAAGGCTTTTATTCCCACAGAGAGCCTGGCTTTTCAGCTTGTTTCAACAATAGCAGAAATCAGTTACTGCAGAGCTTTGGGGAAGGTATTCTGGTGAGCTGTTTCACTGCAGCTCATGTGATGGCTTCATCTCAGGAAGAAACAATTGCAGGAATGAGTGGCAAGTAGAAATAAGCTGTTCTGAGACTGGCAGCAATCATTACCCTGCTTGAAGCTGTGTTTGAAAGCTCCAGTGTTCAGCAGGGAAAAGGCATCCAGTGACTACAAGGTGAGTGAGATCCAGTGAGAGTCATCCTGATTTGTTTTCACTCAAAGATGTTTCCTTGAAAAAGATGCCTGTGCCAAGCTGATTGTCCCAAACAGGCTGAAGTTTCTCATCTGTTTTCCTCTTCTCACCCTTCTCCTGTTGTGGTATTCATGTTTTAAATACTTGTATCCTTGTACTTTGTCCATTTAAAATTTCTGCTTCATGAAGCAAAAGGAGAGTTTTTTCTGTCTTACATGAGGGATTTTTAATTCCTGTGCAGAGGACAGGTCAAAATTTAATTTTAGTTGCTTTATCCTTTATTCACATAGAAAGGGAAGAGTGACACAGTCAAGTTTATTCATTTCTAGCAACAGATCGAAACTATAGTGTGGTGATGAATTGAGAAATCATTTAGTCAAACTTTCTTCTGATGGATTTTCCTGTGATTTGTTATGCTTAGGGGCTGGGGGAAGAGGAAGCAGGAAAACTTTAGCATATAGACTAAACTGAATTTGTGAGTGCTTAAAAATGGGAAAAAAGTTCTCTGTCAGCCTTTTTGTAGGAAGTTAAAGAAGCCCCAGGCATGTTGAGCAAGCTGTTGAGATTACATAGTAATGAATAATACATGTGTACCAGTGGAGAGATCTCACTGCTGATTATTTAAGTGAATACTTTTGTGGCCAAACTACTTGTGAAATATGCAGAGGATTTATTATTAGCAGAAGTGATAAAGAGAAGATTGGACAAAGCTGTTGAATGGTGGGAACAGGAGTGATTTGTCACAGGAGTGGTTAACCAGTTGCATGATTTTTTTGAAGACTAGCCATATGTGTTTGCAAGCAAAATTGTTATCATGAGTCACAGTGTAGAGATTCTTCAACATACCTGGCTGGGAGGATCTTGTCTGGAAGGCAATTCAGACCATCACTGCAATTTTCATTGTCTTTCAATTTTATCTTGAGTAATTGATGCTTTATTGATCCCAAAACAGATGCAACAGTGGGAGAAATGTGGGGCTCCTGATACAAATTTTTCATGCTGGGGGAAGTGGGAAAGGCAGACTCACACATTTTAGGAGCATCCAAGAAAGGCAGAACCAGTTCTTCACCCTGTGACTGTTTCTTCAGGAAGACTGCCTCCTGTATTTCACTCAGAGACAAATCAGGATTGTGGCTTTCCGTGAAACCAAACTGCTTCCCTGCTGTCTGAAAAGGTTTTGCTCTCAGTGAGGGGTAGGATGTAAATATGCACCTGTCACCTCCCAGCTGAGCTGAATGCCTCCTCTGGAGCTTCCCTGCATCTGTGAAATCCATGCAGCAGCAGCAGCAGCTCACCAGTCCAGGTGTCCTTCACACCTCCCATTGCGGTGTGTGACTCCAGCCAGTCTGAAATTAGATGATGAGAGGAAATACTCTAATGTGTTTGTATTCGAATCTCTTTATAGTTGCCTTCAAGTACTACATCAAACAACAGCACTGAGCTGAGTCTTTAATTTTCATTTATTTGGACTTCTTTTACAATTAAATGTGGACACTGCAATAATCAGCTGAAAACAATTTACATGCTGGGGGAATGGTTTTATTGTAGTTTACTTGCTGTATCTCTTTTGGACTCATGTAGCTCTTAGTGAAAAGACAGAAAATGCATTTAAGGTTCCTTATTTAAGAATCCGACTTTGGTTTATATTAATGACAGAAGCTGTGGGTGCAGTAGCTGAGCAGTCTGAATTCCTGTCTTCATGAGCATGAACAGCACAGGGCACACTCCTTCTGCACAGCAGAGCAAGCATCCCAAATGCAGCTCAAGGGGAGTAACATCAGCTTCTTTCACATGTGGATTTTGATTTGGGCCTTTGATTTTATGTTCAGATGCCCTTGTGTGTTATTTCACCCAGAGTTATTTCAGCCCAGCCATTGGATGCAGGATGCAAGACTTTAGTTTGTTGGACGGATTCAGGACAGTGTTCTTCAGCTGCTCATAAATGCTGTTAATTGACCCTCCTGGCACTTTTTGTACCCTTCTGATGAGTTTTGAACTGAAATCATCGTAGTGAACATCCTTGCTCGTGTATCTGACTGTGTCAAACATTTCACATATGGCTTCCAGTTCATCATTTGATCAGGTGACGAGAGCTTTGGCTTCACTTCCAAAACTCTGTGGCTCTCACCTCTCAAATCACGTTCCACATTCTCTGCTTTGCTTTAATTTTTTCAGCTTTTCAGCTAATTGCCTCCTTTTTGCATCTTATGTGACCTCTAACGTGTATTGGAGCACTTCTAGCTCACATTTAAGTCCATGTAGATTCCTTATCACAACTGTTTTGTTTAAATTGAGATTAAGAGGGGGAACTTCCTTTCCTGAACCTCTGTTGACCAGACTGTAACTCCATGAAAATCCTGTACCAAACCTCTTTTGCTTGCACCTCACTTTAGTTTGTGTGCCTTGGCCTCAGCTTTTGTGTTTCGGTTTTGATTTTGATTCCAGAGAGCTTCAGAGGTTTTGAAGCTAATTTATAGATTTGCTTCATCTTCAGAGTGTTTGCATCAGACATTGTCACGTTCTAGTAGCAGAAGACTTAATCTTGTGGATTGTTTTTAGTTAAATTGTGATGTTACTGCTGGGAATTCATTTTAAAACACACTGCATGTGATTTTTCTCAAACTCTTTTTACAAGTATGACACAAAATTCTTTCTAAAATTGCATCCTGAAAATGTGACAGTGACCAGGAACTGGAAATTCAGTTCTTGACAGAGATGTGGCACTTTGGCACTCATTGTCTCTGTTCATCACTGCATATTATTCATAGCAGAATAAATGCCACATTGGTTTGCCATGGTTCTTACCATGTCTGGCTTCTTTGATTTCCCTTCCTCTCCTGTACATCAAAAGCAATGCACAAATAAGCACAGTTTATATAAATAGAGTGAAGTGGAAATAATTGGTGGGACTAGGGGAAGAGTTTTCAGCATTATTGATTCATTGGTGACAACTAGATTTAAGTTCAAGAAAAATATTTTTAACAAGTATCTTTGCAATATTTTCCCCATTGCTGCCTCCCCCAGGAAATGCCTTAATACTTCAGAGCTTTCATGTGCTCTTCTGTGTCTTGCTTTTGGGTGAATTAAAGGAATTTACCCTGTAATTTCATTCAGCAGATATATTGCTTTTCTGTTTTATTTAAGTTATATGCAAGAATTGAGGAAGGAAAAAGCTGTGCAGCCTTTTTGGGAGCAGAGATTGTTAGAGGCACAAATATTCCTAGAATTATGCCATCATGATAGTTTATTTAAAAGAACATGTCATTTGTAATGGAACCAAGACACTACTTGATATTGATTTTTTTTTGCTGCTTGCACATTATTTAGAGTAGCAAGTTTGTGGTTTGTTTCTTTGTGGTTTTTTTCCCTTGTTCTTTTGGAGTTTTCTAACAATATGTTTGTAAATGAAAATAGTTTTCAGAGAAATACCGTAGAGAGATGGAGACATCACAGTTAACTCGATGTGTAAAACAGATTTAAATGTGGCTCACCGAAAGGATGGATTTAAATCATCCTGCTGATAAGATTTAGGCATCAACATGGGACAGAAGGTATTTTTGGGAACAACAGCAATAGAGCCTAAGGACCCGTTTGGTTAATTCCCTCTGTGGTTTTCCCGATTGCTTTGTCCTCCTGACCTTCAATATCACATGGTATAGAGCAGCCTTTTGTATGAGGCTGGAAGAAGCTTTTGCTGTGGGTATTTGTGAAAATGTTGATCTGTTAATTTAATTTCAGCTTCCACTGAGCTGCAGACACTTTGGTGGCCCCATGGTGGTCATGCAGTCCCATCTCCCTTTCAGAGAGAGGTTGTTCCAACAGCCAGGTCAGATGTCACTTGTCTGCTGAAGGTCTCCTCTTGAAGCTCCATCCTTCCAATTCCCCATCCCTGACCCTCTGAAAGAGCTCTTGGATGGTGTGTTCTCCAGCTGCTCACGCTGATTGCAGAGTTGAAGGACAGCCTGGCTGAGGCCAACTGCACCCTCTGAGTGCTTCAGGACACACACGATGTGCCAAGCACCAAGAAATAAACATCAAGTGCCAAGATTGGAGCACTAGTGAGGAATTGATACAGCTGAGAGAGAACCAGGTCATTTGCAGTAACAAGTCATGTCCTGTGCTGCAAAAAATCCCCTGAGAAAATAAATCCAAAGATCGTCCTTGCAAAAGATTGACTCCCATCTCCTTAGAAAGTCTGATTCATTGGATAGTGCCATGCAGCAACCAATGGCCACTACAGTAACATGAGGCAAATTCAACTCTTTTTCACCCAAAACTTTATGTTCTTTTGCTCTGCTTTTGCTCTCTAGCCCAGTTTTTCTCACTCTCTGTAATAATTCAGAATAAATCCTCTGAGAAAAATTTCTTCATCGCTACAATAAGACCTGGATGACAGGAGTCAGTTGACAGTTTTAGAGATTGCATGACAAAAGAAGGGTTATACAGAATAACAAAGAAGGTTTATATGGAATAATAAAACCAAAGAATATCTCAAGGTGGAAGGGATCCATAGGGATCATTGAGTCCAAGACCTGCTCCTTGCAGAGCTACCTAAAACTGAACCACCTGACTTGACTAAAAGCACTGCCCAGACACTCCCTGAGCTCTGCCAAACTTGTGGCCACTTCAGATACAACTCCAGTCATCAGCTCTAACAATAAAGATGGGGGGAAAAAACGGCCTCGGTGCCCTGCAAGCAGAGTGTGATGGCTCCAAGAGGAGGTGCAGGAAAATTTCACAGAGCAGTATTTTCCAAGACAGTGGCCATCTGACAGCTGAGTAATGAGAAAGCAGCTGGGTTTTGTGAGGGTAACATGCTCCAGGTCTACTGGAAGATGTAACTTTGTACGAGGTGAACTTTCCTTGGCTGTTGGTAGATCGCACTAATTTGCATTCACCCTGGAAAGGAGGCAAAGCTGTCCCTTCCTGCTGTAGCACATTCCTAGCATCCTGTTGCCTTGGAAGAAGTAAAGTTTGGAATCTGTTTGGCGTTGCCTGCTCCCCCTTCCTGGTTAACCAGGGGCTGACTGGGATGCTTGTATGGTCACAGCTGCAGTCCTGGGAAAGCTTGCTACAGGTTGTGGTTAGAGAAATCAATTTTCTCTGGCAATACGTAACAAAGTGAAACATCTCTTCCGAGAGCCCTCTGTGATCTGTAATCATCCTGCTTGTCTGTGTCTGGGTTTTGCTGTGCTGGAAGTAGGAGGCAGCACTTGAGGTTTTAATTTTGTGCTCTCGGGAGAAAGCAGTCTTAACTGACGTGTCCAAAATAAAAAATTATGAGGAACTTGGAGCCACTGGGCAGATACTGAGCAGAAGCAATTGTTAACATTTCCAGATTATTTTATATTTAGAATCTCAATAAGCTAAATCCAGGATGAAGGATTGCAGCAGACCTTTCAGATGGAACACTACAGCAGTCCCTTTTTGAAGAGATAAAGAAAGTGTAGTTCTGATAAGGTTTGCATGCGGAATCCTAGAATCTTTATGCCACTGCAGATGACAACTCAGTTTATAAGGAAAAGAGCTAACGTAAAGAACACTCCCATGTGTCAGAAAACTGAGAGAGCAAAACATATTCATAGCCATTCATAGTCATAATGTGTTCAAAGAACTCTGTGTACATTTGTAAATTGTCTTGAAGCTGGAGAAAATTAATCTGTGCAGCTCCTGACCGTGCCTGACGCATTGGACAGACGTCAGGCTTTTCCACTGACTTCATTTCTCCCTGTCTGCACTCTTGATGTTTTCATTTCCTTTAAAGTAAACTGTAAGTCTGAATTTCCTGACTTTCTAATGTTTGGAGTCCATTTGGTGTATCACTGCAGTTAAAACTCACAGAAATTTTTAAAATGTGCATTCAGGCTTCACTTTGTCTTAGCTTTTATTTGCAGGCAAGTAGCAAATGGTGCATCCTGGTGGTACTATAAAGTTCAACTTTGAGCAAACACTAGGCTTTTATTTGTAAACATCTCATTTAAACAGCAACAGGCAGAGTGAAAAAATTTAAGTACCACTTGAACTTTCACTGGAACATTATGAAAAATGGATGAGACTAGAGAAAATAATAGGTATTGACAATTACCTCTTCGTCAGATTGTCCCCAGAAAATCTCCTTACTTTGCATGCTTTTCAAGGGAAGAATATTTCTTTTTCCTTGTCTTTAGTCCGTATCATTTAATCTTGGCTTGTTGTGTACCAGCTCATAGCATTTCAGTTATAGTTCAATAGCTTTTGTCTAGAGCTCGTTATCTGTAATTGAATGTATGCACCAAGCTGAATATGTTTATTTGTAACTTGATAATTAAGCTGCTGCAGATGCTTATTCTGGGAGGAGAGGCGACAGGCAGCCTGTGATCCCACAAATGCTGCTCTGGCCTGGGATGGGAAGAGCAGGATGTGTTGGAAGGGAATCCAATTCACCTCCCAGCATGTACAACCCCTGCACACACCTCTCTGGAGTTATCTCTTTTGTTTATTAATTTTCTTGTCTCCAAAGTAAGCGAACACTGAAGAAAAGAGGCTTCCCTGTTCTCTTAGTGGATGGTGTTGCCCTGGTTGTTGAAGATCAAGTTGTGGTGCAGCCCAGCTTTGGTCTGCAGCTTCCTCTGGAGGGGAAGGGGAGGGACAGGCACTGACCTCTGCTCTGTGGTGACAGTGACAGGAGCCAGGGAATGGCCTGAGGTTGTGTCAGGGGAGGTTTAGCTCTGATATTCAGGAAAAGGTTCTTCCCCCAGAGGGTGTTTGGGCACTGAACAGCTCCCCAGGGCAGTGGTCACAGCACCAACCTGACAGAGCTCAGAGCATTTGGACAACTCTCAGGCACAGGGTGGGATTTTTGAGTCTGATTGTCCAGGGCCAGGAGTTGGACTTGATGATCCCTGTGGATCCCTTCCAACTCAGGATATTCAATGGTTCTGTGTTTCTATGAATTTTTACCACTGTAACTCCTGGTTTTAATGTACCCTGCAGGTTAAGGAGTGCTGATTACACAAGTTCTCAGGGAAAAAAGGTAGGATATGTGGGGGAACCTTGCCATTGTTGCAGCTGATGCTGAACTATGTGAAGCTTCTATTAAAAATAAAAAAAA
>VZRM01002149.1:143950-175867 GCA_013397955.1 Grantiella picta | reverse complement strand
AAAAAAGAGAGAGAGAAAGTTTAATGGGAGTGTATTGCATTTGGGTAGTTCATGGTGATGAAAATGAGAGCACACTGACATCTGGTAGCTATGGTTGCTAACATTTCAGGAAGCACAAAAGCAGGGATGAAAGTAAAAGTATTTTTTTTTTCTTCCCTCAGTTCTTCTGAGGTTTTTGAATAAATCAGACATATAGTGGCACCTTAATTTTTCCTAAATATATCTAGGTTTGCTAATGCTTTCTGGGAGCAGACCTGAGATGGCATTGTAGAACATAACTGCTTTGTTTTTGCTCTAGTTACCCTTATGCATTTTTTACAGTAGAGCATGTTTAGTTGAATTTTTATTTTCTGTCAAGTGTAAGAGCTGCTGCTACATTAAGACCCCTTAATCATCTTTTAAAAATAAGTCCAGATTCTGAAAGGAAAATCACTACATTCGTTGATTGACTTTCTGGGTAACAAAACAGAGAAAATTGCCTTGGGAAGAGCTAAGATGCTGCAAGGTCCTGATCACTGGTCACATTCTTGCAATGTAATAAAGGACATATTTAATGTCTGTGCCTAAGTTGTCCTTCTGCGGCCACTAGGAGCAGAATTGCTATGAACCTGAAGAAAAAAAATGCTGTGACTCCTCAGAGAAGAATTTGCTGCACAATTTCAAGCCATCCTTACACACAGTGTGCAGAATAATCTGAATACACACAGAATAATCCCAGGAAGAAATTTCTGTCACTTGGTTTACCAAGCAGTCAGTCTGAGGAATATCCTTGCAAATAGTAAAACACAGCAGAGATGAGTATTTTAAGATGGGAATGTGATCACTGAAATCTGATTGCCAGGTATGCCAGGCTGTGCTGGAATTGTTGATTTGGGAACCTGCAGCTCTTCATTTTAAGCTAAAATGGGCCCTGATACATTGATACAGAAGGTGCTGAATGCTGCTGAATGGCACCTGTGTGCAGAACATCCCAAAAAAGATTTTGGTTTCAGGCTGAGCTCCTGCCAGACTTCACATTAGCCAGGTAAAAACTGGTTTGGGATCTGTGCTGTCATTGTTTATCAGTTTATTTCACAGGAGTAAAAAAAGCTCAACAGGTCAGAAAGGAACAGATGTTGTGCAAATGAACGGTGGTTTTAGAGCATGTGACAGAAACTGGACGGATTTTTTGCTAAGGTTTGTGGGGTGTGGATGTACAAATATGCCCTTGCACAAAATTGCACCATATTTTGTACCCTAAGGCAGGGTTTGTTACCTTGCTTTGGTTTATTTTCTGCTTGGCTCTGGGCAGCTGGAGGTGCTGGGTGCACTCAGAGTTGTGTGAGGTTTTATCCACAGCTTGGTCACCTCCTGGGTGCTGCAGCTGCATCTGATGATGGCTTTGGTCCTCTGGGTTTTGATGACAGGACTGCTTTCTGCCTATTTTCTTTAATAGCTGTTGTTTGGGGTTGTTATCCGTGTGTTTTGAGCTCAGGGATGATTGTTTCGAAGCTAGCCAGCTTCTCTTGGTGTTTATTTCAGTTTTTGAGAAAAAATGTAGCCAAAAGTCATTCTGAGTTAGAGCATCTTTATGGATAAAAAATGCAAAGGGCAATTGTATGAGGCTGCAGATGGATTTGTCTCTTTAGTTCTCCATTAGAGACCCAAAAAATAGGCATTAATGTTAAATTGTTGCATTTATAATCCCTTAGAACTAATGTAATATTTTGAAACTAAGTGGAATATAAGGAAGAATCCAGTAGCTGCCTCTAAATTCACTTTTCTTCCCTCAAAGCTATGTACTTGAGTCTCTGCCTGGCACTGTGTTTGAAAGATCATTAAAATCATCCACTTGATATGCTACTGTGAAAGCTTTTTTAATTCTGAAAGGTTGTGTTAATGCAGAGACATGAGCTTAATATATAAAATGATTAAAACTCCTGAATTTGTAGTATCTTTGAGTACAAGCAGAATTTTACCAGGAGTGACCATTGCACCATGCTGCTATAAATTATTCAAGTACCTAGGAAATGTTTTCTCCACATGGATTTACCACCCTCAGTTCATCCTGTAAAGTCATTGCTTCCTTTCCATAGAATAATTTCAGTTCCAAAGATGGCACTTTCTGGAGGTCATCTCACCCACCCTCTGCCTGCACAACTTCACCAGTCTATATATATATATCCAGATATATTCATACATAACAAAATTATTGTGTCAGTTTAAATAACTTGGATAAGAAATCTCTTGTTTCCTCACACCTGGATTTCCTTAATGCTAATCTTTCACAGAACTTGTCAGTGAAATATTTTTCAACAAGTGTCTCTGAATCCTGTGGCTTTCTTGTGTGGTTTTATGTTCCCCATGTTTTAAATAGTTTTGAATGTTGCTTCTCGGTTCATTTCCACTTAACCTGAAAGTCTCTGGTTTTGCTGTTTAGTATTCTTTTGTGTTTGGAAATGGGCAAGCAGTTAGGACTTATTTGTGGGTGGGAGTCAGGAGTTAGCCCATGGTGGATTTATTTTGCCTGTTTGAATGCAGTGAAAAGAATTCACTGAGGGATTGCTGAAGTCTCGGGAAAAGATAAAAAAAATAAGTAAACCCTTTGAACATTTTCTCTCTTTTCACAAGGATGCTGTCTTAGAGACAAAGATAGCATCCCACCCAAACACAGCAGCATGTGAGCTGAGAGCCTAGAGTGGAAATGTGTGTGGAGATCTTTATTCTCTCTCTGTATGCATGTGTACACATCTGTGTGTGTATTTGAAGTTGTAGAACTCACATGTCCACTTCCCAATCGGATTCTTCATGTCACACACCATTATTTAAGTGCCAGCATGCATAGTAAATTATATATGGTGATGTTGTGGTAACAAATCAGTGAAGGAAATGCTTTTAACATCACCAATCACCTTAATTTTAAAAATCCATGAGTATTCCTGAGCAGTGTTGTCTCTCTGCTGTATTTTCTTTTACTGTTGACTTGGTAAGACACTGCAGCATAGGGGTGGTGAAGCTGCCTTTGGGGTGGATTTTAGGGTTAGGAGGACTTGCTCTGTGCTCCTTTCCATTTGAGGGGGGAGCAGAATGTGCCACAGCTGCAGCCTTTCAGCCTGGAACCTCTAAAAATGCCCACAGTACACAAGAAATCAGCTGAGATTGCTTCCAAAGGAGATGCTTTGAGTCCATGAGGCTGCAAACTCAAATTAGCAGACAAAATGCTTGACCAGTTGGCTTCATAGGCATCTCATAGCCCTGTATTTGTACAAAACCGGGGGGGATTGTTAATTTTATTTTCCCGTCTGCCCAAACAAATGCTCTGGTTTTGTATTCTTTCTTACTAACAGGGCTAAAATCTGTTCCCCAAAATTTCCCCACTCCCTGTGAAGTGTAAGCAACTGAAATTGGGTTTCTTGCCACATCTCTCTTTTGCTTTAGTCTCAGGTAGACTGTTGCAAACAGGTACGTTGATAGCAACTGAGCCCATTTTTTGTTATTTTTTTTACTGAATAATAATGAAAGTTGGATCTATTTGATGATTCTTGGATGGGCATTTTTTTCTTGAATACTTAACCTAAGACTTCCATGGGGGCTGCTGGTGATAAAACACCACCACCCAAAAAATCCCAGTGCAACAACCACAAACTTGACTCTACATGAGCCATTTTGCTCATAAATTATGCAAAAGGACATTTTGTGTCTCTTTGTGTTGGATATGGGAAGAGAGCAGAATGAGTTGCCCTTTTTTGATCTCACTGTTGGAATGGATGTTGCAGATTGGGATGAGTCTGAACAGAATTTTCAAATGAGAGGGAAGAGCAACTTCCAAATCCTCCAAGCAAAGTTGGGGTTCCTCTTGAATTTTCTGGCAAACTACTAATGGCTAAGTTTGGAGGCTTTGATAGCTCTGTACATACCAGAGTTCACAGTATATTTTCTGGTCCTTTTGGAACAACTGTCTGGGTTTCTCTACTTACTTTAAATGCAAATGTTAAGATGTATTTGTTGCCAACTGACAGAAAGCAAGAAAAATTATTTTAGAAGAAAGAAATCAAGCGAGCAAGCATAGCCATTCATTATTTAAATGACAGTGTTTCATGGCAATTTTGTCTTGAAATAACCTTCTGGGTTTGTAAATTGTGCAGCACTATTTTTCAGTGGCCAAAACTCTTTGTCACACACTCAAAACCCCTTTGTGATACATGCATTGCTATCTCAGTAATGGAAAGGTAGGAGCAGATAATTGGCAAATAGTATTAACCATCACTGTGTTCCAGTGAGGGGAATGAATCAGTATTTTGCTTTGGTAAATGCATGTTAGTGTCCAAGCAATTTGGCAAGCCTTTAGATTTGACTTGAGAAAATAAGTTAGAAGAGGATTTTTTTCTGGGCCTCCAAGAGTTGTCTTTTCCATCCTGCCCTTCCACCCAGAAATGTGGAATTGAGAGGTTTTTCCTCACCAGTGCAAACAAGTTTATTCCTTGGCAGTGGCTCCTTCATTAGGATGACTGCATAAGATGGACATTCTCGGTGACCATCAGTCCCTGAGCTGAAGTCGTGGGTTGTGCCAATTTTTGAGGCTGCCAAGGTGTTTTGGGAGATAAGTAAGAAATGGCCATGTTGTACATTCAGTATTTTTTTCTTTGCCATCTGCCTGAAAGAAGTACCTTTGAGGAGACTCAGATCAGGGAAGAAGTTGCAGGAATTGTTTCTAGATGCCTCATTCTGTGCAGAATCAGTTGCTTTAAAGGTATGGTCTTTTATGACTTCTTTATTAGAGATGTTTGGCTTTTCCCCCCCTCCTTTCTATTAACCCACCAGTATTTCATGGTTATCCTTAACATAAAAGCAGAAGATCCAAGTTAGGTCTAAATTTTCATTAGGAGATGATCAAAGAGCCAGTGATACACATGAAATCTCTTGGTTCTCCCTGAGCTTCTTGCACCAGAAGAGAATATCTGAAAATTGCTGCAACAAACCTACATCAGCCACCTAAACACTGCTTTAGCTCAGGTCTTGGGGCAGAATGTCTGACTTTGAAAGCCACTTTTAGATAACAAAATAATTGCCTTGGGACTCCAGTCACCCTCTCTGGGCAGATGATTTTCTCCTGCTGTAGCCAGAGGAAGCTGTTGTTTTGCTCCTATCTCAGCTCTTTTGTGATGTGGCTGATATTTCTCTGTGCTGTTTTGGCTCTCAGCGAGGTGCCACGTGTGTTATTAGAGCACTCTCCCCGACAGTAATCTCTGTGTTCTGCTAGGGATGAGCCCCACAAAAGCTCTCATAAAAAACTCTCAGAAACACTGGGTGAGAATAAAGGGTTTGTTGAAAAGGTGTGTTGTGGTTTTTGTGCACCCGTTTTCAGACTCTCAGTTCAGGAGTGGTTTACTGGAATTAATTTGATTTTATAGGTGACATTAAGGAGAGAAAAAACTGCCACTGGTTATTATTTCTTTAAGTAGGCTTTTATTTCGATAATTGAAGTTTGGAGGGGAGGAAAAAGCTGTGATACACCTGTGTGAGAGCCCTCAGTTATCTGGGATGACTATAATCATGGTGTCCATTGGCACAGTCCTTACTCATCAGTGTTCCCTATCAAATCAACCTTATTTTAATGGGTTATCATGGACATTTAGTAGAAGAACTTTCTGTTGAGGAGGAATTGAAATTGTTGCTCTCTTGTCCCTTCCTGGACTCTGGGTGTGGGAGCTGCACTCCAGTATTTATCCATGGAAAGTGATAATATATGGTGTTTGTACTTCACATTCATGTCTGGAGCAAAGCAGTGCTTTATATAGGATCCAAGAACTATTATACTAATAAAATGTAGCTACCATGCTTCTTGTGTTCTGTGAGGGTGCTGTGCAGAAGGACAAATACAGAGGTGAGCACAGAAGGAAGGGGAGGACGTGGCTGTCAGGCAGAGCCTACAATTTGTACTCAGCCTCTAAAATCATGGCTGTGTCATTTGTGGGGCTTCTAGGTATGGTCATCGTTCAAAAAATCAAATAATCTTTCTCGGTCAGTATCTCTGCCTTATTAAATTAGTGTTTCATGACTCCACACAACAAAAGTCTGTTGTTGTCTGCAGACAAGTGGGCTGCTTTTTAGACCTCAAAAGGGAAATGAAAGTCATGAATTAGTGATGAAAGCCAATTTTATGTTGTCTTTTATTTTTTTGTCCCGATGCTGAGATTAGCATCTCCCACAGATGCATCAGAAAACACCTGGTGTTGCAGCTCAACTAAGTGCATACTCAATGTTCCACAACAACATGTGACTGAGGCAGGCAATGAAAAAAAATTAGTCTGTTATTGGCAAAGATTATACAGACAAAATACATTTCCTTCATGAAGTGGGAAGGGAAAACAGCAGCAAGGATGATGAAGACTTTCTTCATAAGGTTTTGTTTTTAAATATTCCACTTCAAACCTCTTAATAAAATGAATGCACACAGCTAAGATCACTGTTGAATGAGATTATGTTCTCATCCATTTAATAATGATGCATCTGTAGTTTTTTTCCTACCTTCTCTTCTAACTTTAAATATTTAGTACTGGGTAAATTTGGCCTGGATTCAAGTGGGTTTGTTTGTTTATTTATTTATCTATTTTTAAAAATAAACTTTCAATTTGTGTAATCTGAATGGAACTTCATCTCACAAAAGTCTAAACATAATTTTTTCTAGTAGTCTTGTGACTTCAGTGTCTATGTACTGCAGAGGCCACCTGGACAGGAGCCTTTTTGGGACAGCATTTTGAAAATTGAATTTAAAGACAGCATTTTGGTTTAATTTGCTGGGTCAATTTGTTTAAATGGGCAATAATCTTGTATTTGTCCTGGGGAGACCTTGGACAGAGAGTACATTTGGGCATCATTTTTGATGCTGCAGAATATAGCACTTGTGCTAATAAATGCTGGTGAACTGAAAGGTTTATGTATTTTTACTCAGAATGACTGATTTTTGGCTTATGTATTATTTGTGATTGATTACAGGTTGCCTATTCATTTTCTTTCTGGCTGGGCTATGGAAAGAGAAATTACTCTTTATTTCCTTACTCCCCTCTGTTCTCAGCCACCTCCCCAGGAGATCAGCTCCAATCTCAGCACTGTGTGACAGTTAGCAGTTGTGACAGGCGAGCCTATTTTTGGAAGTCTGTCCCCACTCTTTCCCTGCTGGAAAAGAAGAGCAAGTTATCTTTAAAAATTAATCCATTTGGAAGAGGAGGAGAAAGCTTTAGGCAGCACTCAGCACTCAGTGCTCAGGCTGCAGCTCTGCTAATTCTGTGTGCAGCTCGTGCCACGGGATGGGAGAGCTTTGCACTTGGCCTGGCAGGGATCTCCTGCCCTCCAGCTCTGCAAAAACCCTTCTGTTCTGCATGGAAGAGGCTGAAATACAGCATGGAGCTGCATGGATGTTGCCCAGCCATGTCTCATTTTTTGCACATTCCTGAGCTTCTTCTGCAAAACCAGAAATACTACTGCTTGTCTCCAAGGAGCAGAAACAGAAGTTCAGAATTTGGCAGTTAAGGTGGAAAGACTTTTTAAGGGGGTTTTTTTTTTTTTTTTGACCCTTCTTTAGGCTTGCTGACTCCACAGCTAGTAGAATGCACGTGTTAAATTGTACTTGCAGCTGGATAACATCCATAATGCTGCTCCAAGGGAAGTGTAACTGCTATGTGCTTAATGATTACGTCTCTTGTTTTGATGTGGTCTCCTTATAATCAAACTGCTACATCTCTGTGTATTGCAAACTCATCGCAAATCAGGCAGATGTAGTCCTGGAACTTCCTCAGGATTATCAATTAAAAAATATCTAGCAAATGTTTTCTGGTAGGGAAAGTCTGGATGGTTTATATTGTATCAAGAAAGCAAGACCTTAAAGCTCATAAAACAATGACCAAAACAGCTTTTAAATTCTCATCCCATGTTGTCTGTGTCCCTAAAGCTGAGGAGCACACTGGGTAGCTGATGTTAGGGCTGATCTCCTAAAGCACTATTATTTTGTTTTCTCATAGGTGGTTATTATTGGAACTTTAAAAATAGACTCGGCTGTCTATCTCATCTATTCATTTAATCTTGTTCTTGATGCTTCACTTTTTTTCCTTGCATATGATGTGAATACCTCTGTGCCCACACTTCATACTCCTGTCATTGCTGTACAATACCAGAACACCTTTCCCTGGAAAGTCAGTGCTGAGTCATCTTCAGAAGCTGCTCCTGCTCCCCACACCAGCTTGGTTTGCAAGGAATTAAGTATTCAAAATACTATTTATGTAGGGGCCACAAAAGGAGTGGGCAGCACGTGGCTCTTCAGGGCTGATCCTGTATTTTCAAGATCTGTGAAAGCTGTGTTGTTCAAGGCTCCTGAAGCACAAGGCACAGATGTAAAAGTTGTTTCATGTGGCAGAAGCCATAAAAATCTATAAAGTAAAGTACCTCTGGAGGCAGGGCTGTGATACCTAATCACAGTGCTGTTTACATAGATACCACCCAGCTGTGGGGTCCCCAAAATGCTGGGGTGGGTCCAGAGGAGGTCACAAAGTTAGTGAGAGTGCTGGAGCACCTCAGCTATGGAGACAGGCTGAGAGAGTTGGGCCAGTTCAGTATGAAGAAGAAAAGGCTCCAGGGAGACTTTAGAGCACCTTCCAGCACCTAAAGGAACCCCAGGAGAGCTGGAGAGGGACTTTGAACAATGGGGTGACAGTGCGAGGGGGAATGGCTTTAAACTGGAAGAGGATACCAATCAATATCCAATATTCAGTCAAAAGATGATTGGATATTGGAAGAAATTCTTCCCTGTGAGGTTAGTGAGGCTCTGGCACAGGTTTCCTAGGAAGCTGTGGCTGCCCCATCCCTGGAAGTGTTCAAGGCCAGGCTGGATGGGGCTTGGAGCAACCAGGGGTAGTGGAAGGTGTCCCTGCCCATGGCATGGGGTTGAAATGAGATGATCTTCAAGGTCCATTCCAACCCAAACCACTCTGTGTTTCTGTGATTTCCTGAATATGGCTTTTTTTTTGTCCCCTTTAAAGGATCATGATAACACCATGTGGCTCCTTTTGTCCCCCACACCAGCTGAAGCTCAAAATGTGTGTTGGCTTGTCTGGGTGGTGTTAGTTAAATGGAAAGTGAGGCAGTGCATTAACTTACAGCTGCAGCAAAGCACATTTTGATTCCTCCCAAAGAAATATATCCATATTTTACACTTTTTAATCCTTCAGGTTTAAGAGTTTCCTGAGGAATAGAGCTCATCTGATTACCTTCTTACCAAAAGGCTTTTCTTTTATTATTGTGTTACATGAAATTCCCACGTCTGTCTCATCTCTGCCTTCAATGCCAGCAGGAGAAGCCCCTGAGTGTGCAGGTGATGAACCCCACATTGATTCTGTTTCCTGTCAGCCAGTGGAATGCATGTGCAAACTGCAGAAATTCAGACTGAAACAACCAGCAAATCAGCTCCACACGTCTGCACATCCCTGGTGTGCACCCTGCATGAGCTGAGGTGTGAACTACACATGTAATTCTGTGGTTTTGGGGAAATTTTATGAAAAATGTTTCCATGCCCATGGCAGGAGGCTTGGAACTGGTTGATCTTTAAGGTCCCTTCCAGCCCAAAGCTGTTGATGTTCTTGCAGAACAGAAAAGTTTCATTGGGGAGGATAAAGGAATGGGAGAGGAGAAACAGTTTTTAGGATCATTTGTATTGATCATACATACATATATGCCTGTATGGACATATATACTATCTGTTGTTTCACAAGATCGATCAAAAAGGGGCAGCTTTCTTTGGGTTTTAAATTCCTTCTGCATGGCTTGGTGCATGCAGGAAAAAGGTTTCCTTAATTCTACCCCTCATCTCATTTCCAGAAGATTAGGAATAATTAGGCCCTTAAATTGATGATCACTCTTTTATATCCATCACTGCTAGGGTGCAGTGTTTTAAAATATTTATTTGAAGTACATGTGAACTAGCAATGTAATGAATGGGCTCTGCTTCTGGACTTTGTCTTTTCATATGCTAAATAGTAATAGATAATCAGCATTGGTGTGTGGTACAACATCAGATCATCAGACCAAAAACATCCATCTGCCTCTCTTGATGTGAATCATGGTTGTGGCATCCTTGCTCAGTGTCTTCTGCAGGAGAAAAATGAAACAAGCATCTTTCAGCCAACAAAGTGTTTGCTTGCCTATTGTAAGTGAATATTCAGGAGGAGGGGGAAAAGAAGTGAAGCAATACAGGTAAGCATTTGTATAAGGCTGGAGGATCTGTCACATTTTCTCTACATCATTTGTATCAGTCCATCAGAAACAGATGTGCTTCTCTGCACTTTGGTTTGCATGGACATGTGGGGAAATGTCTGTTCCTAGAAGTTTTGCACTGCTCTGAATTTGTGTCTTTAGTGAGATACTCCAGTCATCTAATTTTTCTAGTTTGTATACTTTTTTTAAAAAATATGAATTAATTTAATGCAATTGTGTGTATTTCTGTCAATAACTTCTTATGCACAGCGATGAGAAAATAATTTCTTCCTTTTTGTCTGTAACTGTAGATTTTATCTCTTTTTATCTACCTTTCTCAAAATGCTTCCAGACAGACTGGTCTGGATTTCCTAAATCAGTTCTGTGGCTATAAAGTATCATGGCAGTTTTCAAGACAGTCTATATTTGGACACACAGAGCAAGTCATGGGAAGTTGCTCCCATGTATTTCCATGTTTAAACTATTGTTCTTGACTTACAAAAATTATTTGTCTTGCAATAGTTGAGGGCTTTGCCTTCACCACTCTACAGTTGCTTTGGGAACAAATGCTACTTGTACCATCTTTTTATTCTCCTGTGGTCAGAGTACTTTTTAAATTTTGTCAATAATTATTTAAGGCAGATGATTGAAATAGTTTTGGCTCTATATTAGACAATGGCTAATTAAACCTAGCAGCTGCAAGCAGTTGCAACAGCTTCTACTTTACATGTGGGCATGTTGACTGTCTAATAGCTGCAACAAAAATGTAGCCCAATTTTAGCTTTTTTTTCATCAGAGGATGAAAAAAAATAATCCTCTGAGGATCATCCTGCCTTGCCTGGTCTGATTTGTGTTCCTAGCAGCATTGGTTGGCAGCCTAGATGGAGTTTCCAAAGACTATCCTGGTTTGTTACTGCTGTAGAAGTGATCAGATTCTACATAAGACACTTATTAATAGTCAATAGGGTGTTGAAATGAGATGATCTTGAAGGTCCCATCCAACCCAGACCATTCTCTGATTCTATGAAATTATGCATGTGCTGGGTTGGCCACAGAAGAACATGGTCAGCTTGATTGAATAACAGAAGAAGTGATTTGAGGAGTCTCCTGACCAACTCACACAACCTCCTAGAGGAAGTTTTGGAAATGCTGCAGATCAAAGAGGGCAAAGCATTTATCTAAGGACGCAGGTTTGAGTTGTTCATTTCGAGCTCCACGGGAATGGGTGTGTGATGTTCCTCGGCACTCCGCTGAGGATGTGTGACTGGCACTTGCAGCAAGCGAGAAACTCTCCCCAGAGCATCTGGCAGAAGTTGTGTGCTTTCCTCCTCTCCCTCCCACCTCCCCTGGTCTCCAGCAGAGTCTCCTGTTGGAATTCCTTCCCTGTGTTTTGCCGTAGCAAGTGCAGGTCTGGCCTCTGTCATTTCCAATGCTTGGAGCCTGAATCAGGGAGTTCGTGGTGCATTTGAAAACGCAGAGCAAATCTCACTTTTGCCAGCCTAAGGCTGATTGTCCCTTTGGTCAAAACTTGTTATTTCTCTCCATGTACATGTTCATCTGGTTTTAGTATTAAACATTTACCACTCCTCTTGTTCTCTTTTTGTTTACTATAATCTCATTTGATATGAGGCATTGCTTGTGGGTTTTTTTTTTTTAATTTTTATTCTACTGTATCAGTGGCTTTCTAAAGGCTAGTTATGCATATGATTGTAATTCTGCAAGTCATGTGTGTCACTGAAATTCCAAATCATTCCAAGTGCTCTGTGTGGCCACCTTGGCTTCAGCACTTCGTTAATCAAGAGAGGAAGGAGTCTAGGTGGATTTTTTTTTCCATATGAGCATTCATGATTGTCCCTATCTCTATGACTTTAGCATTATCATACTTTGTTCTGGCAATTAACTGATTGCAAAAAAATTATGTCTCTTTATAGATTTGGTCATTATACTTCTTTCTCTTTGATTACCAGCATGCAAAACTGTCAAGAAGCTTCCATAATATTTGTAATAATACGGAGTAAATCAATATTGTTGTAATGGAACAAGAATATATCCATCAAGACTGTGAATTATGCTAGTGTCTCTGTTGTTTTTTGGTATTTCTGTATTCCAACCCTTCTGAAAGCTGGGATGATGCTGAGTGGCAAAAAATATATTTAAAAAATGCTCATGTAATGTTGCTTTACCTGGGAGTCCAGGTAGAAAGATCTGTTTGTTGTTTCTGTAATGTTCTAACAGGGAAAACAAGACTGCTTTATGCTACAATCTAAAGCCCACTGTGTAAGCAGTTAATTTTTTATTTATCTTGTACCTACAGAGAGTACTCCATATCATCCTCCTCCTTCATTAACACACTTCCAAATTTACATTTCTACCAAACACATCAAAACACAAGTCAAAGTCTAATTTTCTAATAGCCAAATATCTCAATGACAATGTGCTTTGTTCTCCCACCCTACAGTAGACTAATAGTAAGGAACAACTAAGATGACATTGTCACACTTCCATATTAATGTGCAGAGAGAGAGCTGACTGTGTTTACATTGGCTGGAGTTATCAGATATAATAATAATAAGAAGAAGAAGAAGAAGAAGAAGCAGCAAATACCTGATTTTCCCCAGTTTTACCTAGAAAGGAGTTATCTAGAAATGAGCTTTATGCTACTCTTCAAAGCTTGCTCATGGCTCTGCTTTCTGTGTAGTTACATTTGCTGAGTTGTGTGGCAAAGTGTTTTTTCTGCTTTTATTCCTCAGCACCCTGGAAGGCTGATCACCAAAGAAAGCCAGATAATGCCTGTGCATCATCATCCTGAGGCTTTACAACCTTCCTGAAAGGGCTGTGCTGGGATTGTTGGAAATATGCTCTTTTGTTCCCTTTGATGCAGTTACTGTGCTGCATCCATCATGACATCTCACGCTGTAAACACTGTTGGTGTTCTTGCCATGTTCCCGAGAAAACTGGGTGTGAGGAAATACAGGAGCTAGTTAAGTGAATAATTCATTAACAAGGTATATTTCTTTTAGCAAAGGCAAAGCTGTTTTTAATGTGAGGGCATGGCTGGTGATTCGTCAGCCCTGGACAAGTCCTCTGACTCTTGAACTATTTTCTCTTGGTACTATTGTGTCTGAGGAATGGATTTCTAATCCCCAGAATAAGTATTTGGAGATAATTTGGATATCTGCAGATCACTTGGAGCCATTAAGAGCTGTAGGGATGTGTTAATTAACTGATGTTGGTGTCAGATCTTTCTGTTGGTGATGCTCTGTGAGAAAATGGTAACCCAGGTTTAAATTTAGATCCATTTTAGATCCTGGGTTGATCGTGGAGCACCAGCTTTCAGGGGAGAGCAGAATTGATGTGCTAAGCATGGCAGATTGGATTCTTAGCATGGAAAGCCATAAGGCTGTTAGTCTAGGATTATTTTTCCAAGCACAGTCTGCTTCTCATGTCTAGTGTCCTTCATGCCATCTATTTTTATTCAATATTCAGGTAACACGGCAAAGGATATCCCAACCCTGCTAATTTGTTCTCTGATCTTTCAAACCCTCTCTTACATCCTTATGTTTATTCATGTGGATTGTTCATTTCACTGGCCTGGTTGCAGAGTAGGAGATGCATAAATCGTGCATTTTGAGTGTGTTATGCAAAGTTAAGGGAGATAAGGGAAAGTGTGTCTGTGTCATTGCAGACTCATTTATTTCAGGGTGTACTGTACAGAACATACCAGCATGTTCTACAACACAATTTATCCTTGTGCTGCTGGTGGTACAGAGGAGAGAATAAAAAACACTGTTATAACATAATAAATCATATTAATATCGAATAAAATAGCGTAAGGGTCTTGTTATAGATACTGTGGCTGCAATATAACCCAGGGCAATATGAGAGTAAGTAACATTTATTACTAAGTGTAGTTTTTATGCTGCTTTTAAAGTGACAAACATTTGACATGTTCAGTAATAGTTTTAATTAAAATTCAAGATTAATTATGAAGATGAGTAACTCTCCTTCATTACCTTTGTAGGAACAAAAGATACATTTCAAGAAAGAAAATATGATTAACCCAGTAACATGTATCAGAAGAATTGCAAATACTCCCTTACAGGAGCACGGATCATGAATATTAAATTCTGCCTCCCCCAGCAAAGATGGAATGAGATTCAAAGCAAATTGGGTTTGCAGAACTGCTGGATTTCAAAAAAGTGATTTTAAAACAACTTGTAAATGCACTTGTCAAAGAGGTGAACTGTTGCTTCAGACAGATCAGAGATGATTAAAACAGGGAAAGGTGTTGGAGTCTTGCTGTAAATTTCAACACATTACTGAAGAATAACTCAGGTGTAAAACATTGAATGTGGGATTAGTTTCCTGGGTTTAAATTTTTGAATAATTATCCTATAGTCATGTAAAAAACTTGAAAGAGGGTATTAGACAACTATCCCAATTCTTCCACTGTTTCCAAGAAAGTGGCAACACCAGCTGATGCATTGTGGTACGTTATATTTATAGGTCAATTTAGCAGCTTTTCCTATTAAGTCTTGTCAGGCTCTGTGATTTATATGATATTTTTTCAGCATGCCTGTAGCAGATATGACTGGGTAAGTTGAAATACGAAATGTGTTAACCTCTGAGCTGAGCTAATGATAAAGTTGAATTAGGCTAATAACAGTTGAAAACAGCCATATGTTTCCTTTCAACTTTGTAGACTTTCAATCTTAGATCTGTGTTAGCCTCCTATGAAAATACAAAACGTTATTTCTCTGTAAGTACAGAGTGTGTTTCTGAAGGGCCACCTCCAGGCCTTCAGCTTACAAGTAGAAGAAAAAGGGGCTTGTTTTTTATATGTCCTGAAATTCCAATTTTTCTAAAGTTGTCTTCTTTTTGCGTTTCCTGTGTCAGTCATTGATATTTAGCTTAGGCTTCTAATCAATTCCCACATCTCACAGCTGGCTGAAAATGACCACCAGAGTTGTTTCTTCATCTCTGCAGCCTTTTCTCTTAAATCCTTTGAATTAGCTCAAAATAAGCCACGAGCACCAAACTCTCACACCCTTTTATGGGTTTGATGTGAAAACAAAGCAGTGCAGCACTGGGCATACAAAGAGACTCTTGAAGCTTGTCTGATGAGAGAAGAGAGCACGCTGGCCAGGATTCAGCTCCTTCCTATCCAACTTTGCAAGCAGGTTCAGCTTTCCAGAGCTGCCCTCACTTGGGTGACATCTTGGCTGGTTGGTGTGTCCAGTTTTGTGTGTGCTGCAGTCAAACTGTTTTAAGTGTTAAATACTACTGAGCACCCTTTTAAGAAATGGAGTTCTCTGTTTTGCTCAGGAGTGACAGAATTTAATTTTTAGGCGAGGTGTTTGTGTCAGTGTCATGCCTTGAAGAACACGGTGTGTTTAATGATGCCTCATCATTGCTATTCCTTTTCTACCACTCGTGTATGCCACCAGTTTAGATACAAATTCCTAGGGAAACTCACCTTTAGGAGGTACATTTAGATCTTGCTTCATTCATGGCAGCAAAATATATCTGGCAGTGGGGAATTATTAATAGAACTCCTGGACTGGGAGAAGGTAAGGTGCAGGACTGGAATGGTCTCTTCCTTTCTACAGATTGAGAAATTCTTATTGCAATTAGGAATTTCCTGCTGGTGACTCCTTCAGCTGCTGTATGAATATCCAGGTGTAGAGGTCAAGCTTTTTTGTTTCACTGAATAAACAGTAATGACTAGAAAATGCAGAAAAGTTAGAATATCCCTTACCCTTTTTCTCTTTCCAATAATTAATTTATATACAATACTTGCCCTGTTTCCATTGTCTTGACCAACAGCAATATGTTTTCATCCCCAATAGCTCTGCAGACAAATTTTTATATGTAATTCTAGATTGAGCACATTTTCAGAGCCTAAAGCACATGGAGATTGGCTATAGTGTCTGGTATGGAGGGCTTAACACAGAATTAAGTTCCCACCGAAAAAGAGTGACTTCTGTCAGCTGACTCATCTCATGCCTGGAGGTAACCCCTAAAATCACACGTGTTTGTGCTGTGCAAATGGTGTTTTCAAAATGTTTCTGTCGGGGGGATGTGGGTTTTTTGTGTGGACAAAGTTAATGCTTGGTACCTTAGCAGAGAGCTCTGCTGTGCCATAGGCAGTGCAATAAACTTCCAGATCTGGGCTGTCGCAGCAGAGGTACCAATCTAGCCTGAATTTCGGGTGCTTTTCAGCACATGGCTGTGGGATAGGATTGGAAGGGAGCAGGACAATGTTTAGAGTGGAGTGTGTCAGCCACCCCTGGATCCAGATGTGTTTGTGTCTCACATGAAAATGTTCTGTCGTGTTCAGCAGCGACTGCAGCACGTTGCCTGGGTGAGGCACTGCCTGGTGGCATGTGGCAGATTTGAATAAAATCAAGATTATCCACAGCACAAATGAAACCAAAAATGAAACACCTTTGATGGAGGCAGCTGCGCTGGAAGTTGATTTTGTGTGTCATTGTCCCCACTTCTTTCTGATGTCCATCCTTTGTGTCAGGGGCTAATGGTCACTCAGGGTCCTCTATCTCATCAGGCCATCTACAGTGGTTTCCCAGCTTTTGGCAGCAGTAATTTGGAAATGGCTCAGTTGTTCCTCATCGAGATCCAAAATGGAAAATCTGATGGATTTACTCTCTTATTTTAGACCAAAAAAGCCTTTTCAGTTGTTTTCTTGAGAAGCATAGGTCTTAGCCTGGCATCATGGCAAGACACCATGGGATTTTTTTTTTAATGTATTTAAGAAAATGTCCACTGTCCCCCTATATAGGATCACCTCATTGGCTTCACTGAGACCTTCCCAATCCAATGGTGAAAATGTCCTTACAGAGGATTCCTCACTTTCTGGAACCTTGGTAGAATCTGCTTTCTCATTGTCTCTGAGTATGAGGACAATCTTTAACTCGTGGGATCATTATCACTGCTTTGTTTTACTTTAGGATTGGAGATAGAGCTTTAGATGCCTGTGGTAGCCAGCTAAGGTAGTTGGTCTAACCAAAAGGGATTACCTCTTCTAGAAAACTTACTCACATCAAAGAAATTATTTACTCCTAAGGTTTAGAGGCCCAGCTGTTGTTGGAAGCTGTCACCTGATGCTGGAAATTCAGCAGGAGAAAATACGGAAAGGAAAAATATGGAGTTCTTCATCTGAAGATATATTTAATATAATAATTCATTTTGGGGGGAGAAATAGAAAACTTCCATATATTTCAGTGTAGACAATTCTAGGCTGAACAGGAGAGATTGCAGGGTCACATGGTTAGAGGCAAATGTTTGTGTGGGAGGACAAATGATGGCTTTTATGCATTGTTTTACTGTTGATATTTTTTGTGTTAGGTAACAAACACATTTCAAACCTGAGCACGTTTGGATGTTTTCCGAAGTGCCTTAAAACACAGAGCTGGGCTGCATTTCAGCCTTTGCAACGCAGAGTCTGGGAAGTTGGCTACTCTGAGAGATGGAATTGAGGTCTGCTTTTAGCTCCGAGAATTTCTTAGAACACAGAAAGTTTTCAGCAAGAGAAGAAGCTCATCCCTCTTACATTTGAAAAGTTGGTAGTCTAGAAGCAAGTAAAAATGATCTGTGCAGTCAGTCCCTCTAAAGGGGGTCAGCAGAGGTCTCTTTCATATTTATTTCATATTCATTTTGCCTTGGAAAACACTGGAAGTTTTTATCTAATTTGGGATATTGTATATTTTTCTTGGTAAGAGTTCTTATACTTTACCAGGGAGGTTTGGAACCCAAGGAGTCAGATCAGACCTCCCTTAAAACTGTTACTTGGTAGGAGAAGATCCCAACTTCACATATTTAGGCAGGGAAGTGAAGGCATACTGAAAAGAAACTGGACTTTCATTTATTTTCTAGACAAAGTGATCTGAATTTTTCAGATCTGAGATGCCCTTTTGCCACTTTTGTTCTCTGTCTGGTGCCTGCCTATAAATAACAAAGCCTTTTCTGCATTTTTCTGCTGAACTTCTCAGGAGCATCTCCTACGTCTGAACTTGTGGGATGTCACAGAAAGTGTCACCCTGACCCTCCTGTGTTTCCATCCTGCAGGTATAAGGTCTTCATACAAATCAAAAATAGGTGCCCATTAGTTACACTGGAAAATAAACATTTTCATAGAGCACTGAAATACTTCTTCTCTTCAGCTTTTTTGGGTCTGGAAAGAGCAGCCATACCAAAAGCTGGTTTAGTGGGACCAGAGGTTCCTCCCAACCAGGCATCCCTTTTCTGACAGTGGTCAGTAGCATTAAGGCTTTTTTAGGGAATAAAATCTCAAGTGTACAGCAACTCTTTACCAAATGAGTGCCCTTCTAGTTTTGGAAAACTGCATCCTGAGCACTTTTTGAGCCAGTGGTTGGATCCACAGCTTTGTGTTTATTAGGTCATGCTGAACTTTCTCAGATGGATTTATCTAATTAGTCTTGGAAACCACTTGTACTTTTCAGTGCCTGTATTACAGGGAGTGTTGTTTTTTTTTTAAATGCATATTTTAAGGCAGCTTAAAGGAGCTCCTATGATTACCTACAGTTGTGGCTTTTTTGTATACCATAAATCCTTTTCTAAGTGCATAAATCCAATTAGTATAGCTTTTATTCTATCTGTTGGCATTTTAGTAAGCATTTCTGCATCAACATTTTTATCAACAGCTTTGTATAACAAGCTGTTGTTCCAGTTCCTGTCTACGACCATCCTTAGCTGTGGGAGAAGGAAATGTTTTTACTTGCTAGATACTGTAAAAGAAACTTATTAATAAATGTTTTAGGCTCTTTTAAAACATGTAAAATTCAGATATGAACTCATGTATAACTGGATTATCCTGCCTTATCCTCTCACCTTCTTGTTTTTACTGAAGCTGGTGTCAATCCATAGCATGGTTAGTTGTCATTTGTGTGCAGATGTATCTGTTTCACATAATCCTTTATAAAACATGTCTAAAAACTTTTACAGTGTATTTTGAACTAGTTATCAGTTATTTCTTGCTATTCCTAATGAACTGAGTGGCCTCATTGTTAATTTTCTCCCTTAAGCTTAGCATCCTACTGTTTTCTTTACCTTGGCTTTTGCTGTTTCTCCCTCCCCTATTTCCTTTGTAAAGGTTTAGAGCTCCTTGTGTTTCAATTCCAGGGATAATGAGATTCTTGTCAGATAGCATTCAGTGCCTGGATTTTAGGATTGGAAGCTTTATCAATTAAGGGTGTTTTTCATCACAGCCATGCTGGTATCCAGTTCTGGTTGTTATGTATTTATTCTTTATCGTTTTCTTTCAGTTTTGAGAAATCTTTCATAATTTTAAGGGGCTGAATCTCTAAGAGTATTGCTTGTTTTTTATCTCCAGCCTCTTCACCCTAAATTGGTGGGTGATCTTGTATCCACAGTGTTCAGTGTATTCCTTACCAGCCAGAAAGGAATAATGGGCTGACTTTAATAGTTAATAGGATATCTCCTCTGGAAGCCTTTTGCATACAGCTTTTCTTCTTCTCCATGTTCTCTGTAGGGCACCTTTTTTTTTTTTTTTACAATAATCTTTATTTTACTGGTCCTGTCTTAGGTGTAGCTTGTAAAAGGCATTTATCTCTAGCTTAGAGGCTGTACTTGCAGTGCCTCTTTGACTCAGTTCTGGAGATGAGATTTCTGATCTCAGCTCGTCAGGAGCCTCTCCCCTTGTAGAGGTTCTTTCATGTCTCTTCTCTTCTGCATTTGCTGTTTCTCACTTGAGCAACCTTATTTTATTTGCCAAATCCCACGCGGTATCCTTGAGCTGTGAAGCTTTCTGGGAATTTCTTTTGGGAAATAGCACTTACAGTTCCTCCCTTCCATGGAGTATCTGTTTCATAACCAGAGGGGTACAGGTAGGGAGTGAGCAGGGATTGGTATTTTTGGATGATTTTGTTTTCTCCCCCTTCAAACTCCAGCATCAAGCATTGGCAGTGTTGGCTCCTGATCTCTTTAGTGTTCCTTTTCCTTCTTATATTTGTAACAATTTAGGCATAAAGGCAAATTCAGAAATTAAAAAACTACTTGGATGAAACCAACAGACGGCTGTAAAAGATGAATACCAGAGAGTGTGTGTCTTACAGACTTTAAAGTACCTGAACTTGCTTTTAAATTGCCAATCCATGCTGCCAGTGTTCCTTAATATCATAATATGTATCCTTATAAACCCCAAAGGAAATTGTAAAACTTATGCAGGTAATCATTTCTGCAAAGGAGAAAAATAATAGTTTTAAGAATCCAAAATTTGTTCTTGTTATAAAGCACTGGTTTGAAGATTATAACACATTAAGTGTTTCCACTTTTTACATTTGTATATATACAATTTGTCTGGAAATTGTTGAGCTTTTCCTGTAATGAAAAGTCTTGTAATGAAAACCTTGCAGCAGTAGATCCTCTCCAGCTCCATTTGTGGAAGACTGAGGGAGGATAACAGAGAAACAATAAGAACAGAAGTGAGGAGAAAATAAAGTCTGTGAGCTTGGTGGCTTCAGGAAGGAGCAAAGGGCCACAAGAAGGAATAAAATCCAAGATACGAAGATCCAAGATTAAGAGCCAAGAATATCCACATGCTGTTTTTAGAGGTGACAATGGTGGGTGGAGGGATGACTCTGTACAGTGATAGCTGAGGTGTCTTGGGAGGAAGGGAAGGACATTTCCAGACCATCACACTAGGAAGGTAATTTTAACAGCAGAGGTGAGAATTTACTCGGGCAAACATTTTGCAGGTGGGAGAGTGAAATGAGAGAGAAATTGAATGTGTGCTCAGAGAGAAGGTGAAAGTTCACCAAAACTTATAATCACACTATCACCCCATCCCACAGCAGGGAATGAGGCTTTTTACTCACATCTAATACTGTTTCCTCCAGCAGGTTTTGATTTTTTACCAAAGTAAGTGTATGCTGTGTTTCCAGCTGGAGGGGAGTGACATATGGTGCTGTTTAATAATTGAATTTATTTTAGAGCATCGTGTAACATAATTGCCCTGGAAGTGCTGTGCACACTGCAGAGCTGGCTCTGGAATGAGGAGCAGGAGCTCTGTGGCTGTGCTGCGGTGGTGGTGCAGAGCTGTGAACATCGACAAGTCAGATAAAGTGATCTTCCACGATGTGAGCCCTTCTGGAACCACTGAAATCTGGGGAGGTGAGAGATTTTTTTCCTGGCTCTCTCCCTGCTTTTCTTGTCAGCTGGTTGTGACCATTTGCCAGTCACGATGAGAGCGAGTAAAGGCACCTGATTGTCACTGGCTATGAGTGCAGTAAATGAAAATACCCAAGAACTAGCTATTCTTGACTCTTTTTTGTCCATTAGTACTTTCATTGGTGAAAATAAATGGGGAAAAATGGACATTTACTCCATTTATCCTTCTTGCATCTACAAATTTTTCAGAGCAAGCTTTTGCTTGGGCTCCTTTTGCTCTGGCATCCTGGTTTTTAACAGAGCTGGTGTTACTTATTAAGATATTTTTAAAATTTTCATTCCGCCTCTTCATGAGATTGAATATGAGCCAGAAGCAGCAGGATTGATATTCTGCCTTGGTTAGATATAAATTTTTTATCATATTAGCAATTTTTTTGGTCATATTGATTTTCCCTTTTCAGTACAAAGCGTTCAGATGTTTATTTTCCTTTTGCATTATCTGAAATAAATTATAGTTGAATAAATGCAAATAGTTGCACAAAAACAACATTAGGACTGAGGGGAAAGGATACTAAGAAATAATTAATATAGAGATAAAAATTCTGGGTTTTTTTCCTCCTGTTCCTACAGGGTCCCAAAATAGACATTCCCATTGCAGATTCTGCTTTGTTTTTTGCCATGCAAGAAATTTCCTTGTGGAATTGACCACAATATTTTTATTCCTTACATTGCTCTGAACCAATCAGGAATGTTACTCAATTTGTCAAATGGTTTCCCACCCTCTTGGATTTTTCTTTATTTACGATAGCACAGTATATAATCTATTGTATTTTATTACCTATTATTAGGGCTATTAACTGCAGCAAATAACTTCATTTGTAGCCTTCTAGATCTTACTAATAGGTCCTTAAAAAGGTAAATCATCTCTCCTAGGGACCATAGTGGAGCAAGTTGTGTTGCTTCTGCAGTTCAGCTCTGGCTCTTTAGAGCCTCAGTTAGTTTTTCTGGTACTCCTGGTTGCTAGTTCTCATTTAGAGGGAAATTGCTAACTGTCTTTGAAATAGTTAAATAATTATTTCTAGATAATCATTTGGCACCGCAGCTTGTTTTTGCAGTTCTGAATTATATCTGGAATTGCACTTACTTTGGGGGAACAGTCCTTTCGCTGAGCTCTCTCAGGAATGTGTTTTTGCCAGCAGATATTTCAGGAAGCAAAGCCAGAAAATCAAAGGCATCAATCCATTTTGAGCCATTAACCCTGTGCCACAGTGGCTTATTTTAGCTTCTTGCTGATCCAAGAGGCAGGTAAGAGAATAAGAGTAGCTGGCTCCTGCTGAGGAATCAGCCCTTCCATCCCTGCCTTCCCTTCCTTTCAGGAGAAAATCAGAAGGATCATGAAAGACATGCCATGGCTTGTCCATGAGACTTGCCATGGCTCTTACCTGCCTGGCCAGGCTTTATTTCTTTGTACAAATTGAGTGTTTGAGGCCTCTAGAGCTCCTTTGGAAAGCTGCTTGTGGGTTATCTCTCAGGAGAAGAGAGATGCTGGAAATTCATTTGTGATCCCTTGGAAAGGGAAGACCACAAACTTAATCTCCAGAAAACCTGTGGGGGAGATTCCCGTCCAAACACAAGGGATTGGAGTTTCAGTAGGAGAAAGAAATTAAATTGTATGTCCTGGGAGGTACAAGAGGTTAGAGAAGAAGATGAAATGTTACCTTTTGGTGGTAATATCTGTGAATCAGGGACAAACTCCCCAAGGAAACATTCATAAATCTGAGCAACTTCCCTGCTGAATTTATTTTAAGCCAAACTGCTGGGTTGGTGGTTGTCCTCTTTGCACCATGAACAGCAGCAAAATCACTTCTTTTCACTTGGTATGTAAAGAACCTGAAATCTTAGATTATCTTTGCAGAAATGATAAATGCTCCTGTCTGATATTTTCCCACTGATCTGCATGGCTCCACGAAATCCATAAAAGAGGGAAGACCATGCCTGTAATTTCTTACTTCCTGGCCTGTCTAGGGTTTACCTGACAGGTTATCATCACAGTGTACTGTTGGACAAAGATATATTATGACACACTACTATTTCCCTTTCCCTTTAGCAAAAAAACTCTAAAAACCCCTTCAAAACCAATCCACCCTTTGGCATCAGAGGTCCAAATGAAGAATTGGAAGAAAGGCTGCAATAGGCTGTGGAAATAAACAAACGAATCAACAAATTTATTTCATTCAAAACAGGCTTTGTGACTTGATTAGTTAAGAAGAAAGTAAATAGCAACCTCTCGTTCGAGACTCTTCGTTTGTATAAACATCCAAGAAAAATTATATATATCTATTTTTAATTATCTCAGGTAAACTTTGGTGAAAGGAAAGGTGAAAGAATCCATAAGACAAGACTGATGTTACCCTGTGTAATTGTGTGTCTCTAGTCCTGTTGCATGAGGCTGCATTTCTGCTGAATGGGTAGCAAGAAGCACTGGCAAGGTTTGAGTTGCTTGGCCTGTGTAGTTGTCTGGGTCAGGATATCTGTGCCTTGAGGGTGTAAAACTGGTGAAAAACATCTACATTTGTTCAGCTGAATTCTGCCTTAATTACTTCCTGTGTTAAGGAGCTAATTTTTTTTTCCCCCCCAGCTCTGTGAGTTACAGAATACAGCACTGGAACAACTCCAGCCAAGCAGTGTGCTTTAGGGTGGCATGGTGATGAAATCTTTACAGTTATTAAGAAGTCAAGCAAGGTTTGCACTAACTACCAATCCAAATGTTGCTTTACATGCTGCTAACAGCCATTGGCGTGTGTTCCCTCCCAGAGCAGTACTGGTATATAAATATTTAAATGTTAGAGGGAATGTGGAGGCGCTGTGCATATAAACTATAAATGAGATGAGACTGGTAATACCAAAAGGTGATACCATTTGAAGAACTCTACTTAAATAGTTGCTTTGTGCATTAAAGTAATTTAGGGAATGTTTATTGTCGCAGATAAAATTGCACGATGGAATTTGCTTCTGGGAATCCTGGGACGCTCTGTAATATTCCTAAATGTGTCTGAGGGCAGGATTTAAGGGGCACACCAACTCCTAAACACTGAAATATGAGCAAGCCCTTGATTCATTGAGTAGAAAGAGCAGAACACACATTATATTCATAAAGTTATTAAAACTCCAGCATGCTGCATTGAAAGGATATTTGAAGGATGCAGGTTAGTTTTACTGGATCAGACCCAAACCAGATGGGATATTTAATACACAAAACTGAGAGGAGGAACAGCTTTGGAGTGTGTCTTGAAACCTGACAGCACAACTACTGTAGTTTGCCCCTGGAATATTAAAACACTAATTTGTTTTCTGAAAATGGGAAAGTAAATGAAACTGGCTGCTAAACTGTTGATGTTTGTTTGCTTCTCTTTGTTCCCTCGATCTTTGGAGGTATTGGAATTGAGTAACTTTCTTTGTTATATTTTATTTTAAATTGTAGCCCAGAAATCAGATGCTACTCAGATATGGAGAGATCATTTCCAAAACAAATGAGATCTCCTGAGTTGAAGCTTCTGTTGGCAGCTCTGGAGGGCTCTGTCTGGAGCATTGCAAATGGTAGCTGTAATGTGTTATACTGAATTTCTGTAAATTCAGGAACAGTTTTCCTTTGTTTCCCCTGCAATACCTAATTCCAATTGTTACAGCTATGCTTTCCAGCAGTTTGTGCCATGAATTTTTATGTGATGCAAAGGAATGTACTTAAGAGCCAAAGAAAAAGGTAAATTCTGTATGTTAGGCTTTGTAAGAAAAGCTGTGGTTGTCCCATCACTGCAGGGCCTTTGTCACTATTTAGAAACAAAACATGGGAAAATATCACCAATCCTTTTCAGTTTCCTAAGCCTGAACTCCTCAGTGTATTTCCTACCCCAAAATGAAATATTCAGCTGAAATTGCTTTGGCCTCATAACTTTCTTCTCTTGCTTCCAGTCAACTGCTTAGCCTGGAATTCCTTCACCTCTCACAAGGCTTGACACATTTGTCATTTACATGACACATTTGGCCCCCAGACAATTCAGGTAAAATATCACCTGAAATTATGGATCCAGAAATTTAAAAGAAACCCCAAACATAAAATCAACAGCCCTAATCCCCTTTATTCTATGTATTTAGAACTGATTGAGTTCACACTAGCACCTTCTAAATGGACAATATTCAAGTTGCCCTTTCATGGGATTCTCCACATTCTTGTGGCTGTAGGAGGGATTCTTGCACATGGTGAGCAAGGAGTTGTGTGATTTAGCAGAGCGTTTTTCTCCTTAATGCCCAAGATTTTTTTTTCCCTCATGAGTAGGCATATGTCTGAGTTTCAGTAGGCTTAATGTTGCTCTCCTTTAAAGGTTCGTTTGGTCAGCAGCCCCTGCAATGTACACCAACTGTAAAGTGTTCATAGTGACTGATGGCCTCCTTCCAGCAACCTAAAATAATGCTGCTTTTTCTGTCCATGTCTATGGATCCCGGTGAGGGTTTTGGAAAGCCAGCCACTAGGCAGAGATATAAATTGTTCCTGCTGGACAATGAAAATCCCATTTTCATTGGATCTTCAAGCTGGACTGTATTTCCATGTGACTGTGTCTAATTATAGAAATAGTTTTCTAATGTATAGAAATAGTTTTAGTTGCGAGTATTACATTTTTTCTTTTTCTTAAAAAAGAGGAAAAATAAGGAGAAACCTAAAATAAAGTATCTTTTTTTGAAAGGACAGAGTTAATAAGTGCTAAATTAGGAAAGAAAATTAGAAAATACCATCCATGAAAAATGGAAAAAATTCTTGTTTATTTTTCCAAACTCCTAATCAGTTAATTATTATTTGTTATTTGTACAAGCATGGAACCTATAAATCCTGCTAATCCTCCTGAATAACTGGTGCACTGCAGGCAGCAAGACAAAAAAAAATCGAGATTGCATCCAGAAATAACCATCTGTGTAAAAGATGAAAGGAAATTCCTGAATGAGCTGGGGAGGACACAAGAACACCAGGAGATGCTGTGGCTCACCACGACAGGCAGTGATCTCTAACATGCCAACAGCACCACCCTTGTGAAGCCTTCGTGGGCATCTCACCAAGGAAATGCTTCAAGGAGGGGGTAAAGCAGCATAATCCTCCCAGGAGCCTATGGGCAGCATGAGCAACAGATTGAAAAAAACCCTTGATTTAAACTCCAAACAGATGGGCGATGGATGTTCTTAGACGCCTGCTAGAGGTGAGCACAGCCTCCCAGTGCAGAACGAGAGAGGAGAAGACACAGGAGGACAGACTGCAGGAGAGGCTGAGAGCAACAAAATGTGGCAGGCATTACATTGCCATACTTCTTCTGTGGCGGCATGAAGTCAGAATTCATTAAAGCCTTTTTATAGGTACGGTAGCAACACCATATGGAGTATTTCTGTCTGGCTGTAGCCACATGATAGTCTCTGAAGAATACCATGTGTGTTCAGTATGAAGTCTGTGACACTGGAGCTCGAGATGTGTGTGGAAGGGATGTACACACTGAATTGAATTGATCTAGCACATAAGCAGTTATTGCTTGAGAAGGTGTGCAGAGGGGTGACCGTGACCAGCTGCCAGATTGTCCCCCCAGCCACTGAATTGCTGCTGTACCTCAGCAGGATGGGAGGGAGTAAGAGATAAAGTTCATGGGGTGGAATTAGAGGGAGATCACTCAGCAGTTACCATCCCAGCAAGGTTTATTAAGCAAGAGCAAGCAGGCCACGTTGCCATGTCTCATTAACAGAGCTCTGCAACTCCAAAAAATACTTGCAGTTTCTTGTGCTACTCCTTAAAACGGCGGATGAAGCCCAAGCTGTGGGAAATAACTGTTTCCAGCCCCATCCCCAAATATCCTATTTCCAAATGCCCATTCCAGGGAGGCAAGAGCCCCAGGAAGGCTTTCTGTAGTGTCCTGACTGTCTCTGTTGGGTGTGGGAGATCCCACTGGTGAATTCACTTCTTCAGTCTGCACAGCACTGAACAGCGTGGAGGAGCAGCCTTGGGTGAAGACGCCCAGTGGGAATTTATTATCTGCAAATAGACAAAATCCTGCCTGCCTAAACATCTATAAACTCAAGAATGCAAATAACCCACAACATCAGTAGTGGTTTTGTTGCTGCCATTGTTGATAAATAGCAAAATACTCCAGTTCTACCAAACCAGGGACTGTTTGCAGCTCTTCATCACGTGAAGCCAAATTCAAAGCGTAAGATATAATAAGAACACTGATGCAAGTCTCAGTGCAGATTGCAAATCTGGTGCTGAAACCATTTCCATTTTCAGTTCAGCTAATTGGTTTCCAATTGCCTCTTTAATTTCACTGCACCCAAATGCTCATTTTCAAATCTGGGAGCAACTAACTCCATAAAACAGAAATATTTTTACTTAGCTTGTTGATTACCTGAAGCATTTTTCTGGTATCAGTGAACTCAGAGCTATTTGTGACACTGATTACCAGAGCTACTTAATTTACATGGCTCCTGCAAAACGTAAACTTAAAAGGTTCCAATTGGTTCTTACTGTACTGTTTTAGTCATGTTGTAAGTTCATCACTTGAAATTACCATTAAGGCAGGACAAATACTTTGATGTCAGAAATGCTTTAGATTTAAAAGAAATTTGCATCAAGGAATGATGCAGGCTTTGCAGGCTGTCTACACCCATCTGGTGTGTCACACATGTACCTCAGTTGCACCTGTTTGATGTGTGTCTTTTAATCAGCTATCCCTTGCCAGTCCACAAGAATTATTTATCAATTTGTTATGATGGACTGTGGACATTTTAATTTTTCCTAGGTGTTTGCATGCAAAGGAAGACTTGTTATTTGTTAGAGGTTTACCCCACTCTCTGTGTTTTCAGTTTGCCAGGCTGAGGTTGTCTATGCCAAGCTCTTCTCTGAGCTGGCCATGTTCTTTACAAAGAAAGCTTTGAGAAAATGTTAACCAGCAAGATTTCATTGTTGAAGGCATCAGACATAATGTACAGTGCATTAAAATCATTCTTTTTCCAGTTATCTTATGTAAGAGCATTATGGAAATCTGGATAAAATCTGAATATGGTAATCCAAATATATATATCTATCTAAATATACCCATTTTATATATACTCTTTGCACATTTTTAGTTGTAGGTTATTTTTGTGTTTCCTTTTTTGTCAAGTAATACTTTTATAACAGAGATTTTAAAATGTTGTGCTAAAGCTATATAAGTTCCTAACACGTGAGCAGATGTTGATGTACTTACATCTTTAGACCATCATAGTCACATCTAGCTTGTTGATATAAAGAAAAATAGCAATAGTTTTGAAAAATTGAATGAGATTCAGAAATGCTCAGATTACTAGAAAAATGTGTTCAAAGGACTGGGAGGGAACTCAAGGTATTTCGTTGCAGGAAGGCAAGGATCTGGGTTGTTGATTACAATCTGCATGTCTTTGTCGAGGAATGGAAGATTGGTAATGGAAAAAAAAACCTGGTGGTGACAAAGAAATGATCCACCTAAGTGGAGACTGCAGCTGGACTTCAGACTTGAATCAGGCTGCTTTTCTGAGCATAAGAGAATAGAGAATTTCTGAGAATAGAGAATAACTCAGTAATCCCAGGAGCACTCAGAGGAAGGGTGTTGGATTACCAGTGCTCAGCACCTGATGCTTTTCTAGAAGTTCTTCTGTGTGAACACAGGTCAGCTGGAGGATTGTGGTGATGTGTGTTGGAGAGGTCACACTCAAGTTCTGAGGAAATCTGTTTGCTCCCTGAGTTAGGGCCAAGTGGGTGGGTGTGATAGAGATGGTGCAGCCTGTGGAAGTGACAGTGTCATCTCTGGATGAGATCAAGCAGAGATGGTGTCAGGTCTCCTCAGGGCTGTGATTGCTCTCTGAACATGAGTTTTTTGGTAATACTCCTAATGCCCTGATTCCTTCATGTGTAATAGGCAGACTGGTAGGAACAGTCACTGCTCTCATGAGAAGGAGGTGAAGCTCAGTTTTCTCCTCATTACTCAGTAATGTTGTTGGTGGGAAATTATTGTAGCCAGCACACCTAGGTAATAATTTTTCAAACTGACAAGCTTTTCTGCTCCACTCTCAGGGACATGATTCATCCCTTTGCATGACTTAGATTGAAAATAAGAATGCTACAGCTTGCATTTTTTTCCCAGTTCAAGCTTAATGCCACAGGCTGAGTTCTCCAGAGAAGGTAAAAAAAATCCATGCTTATTGATGGAAACAATTGTGCCTATTATATGTCAGGACCTTTTGTGCAGATTTGGTTTATTCATTCTGTTTTATTTGCTTTCTAAATTGAGATCTCCTTCTATACAAGTCTGCAGTGATCAAAGAGAAGGATGTAGGATTTCTTTAAATTCATTCATCCCTCATTGGAGTTAGTAGAATATTGGAAGAATGTTACAGAGTCAGACTCTTGGTTGGTTATTGATTCTGTGCTGCCAGAGAACCTGCTCTCCTTAAAAAATTGTTGTTTCCCAGCATTTAGTAGTTGCTGAAAACAATTCAGGGAATGGGATGAATGAAGCTGGAATATTAAATACGTTAAAAGAAGTGGTGGTGATTTAAGTCACAGGTTTCTCTTTTTTCAAGAGGATAACCTATAAGAAGCAGAAATGTCCCTTTTGGATATAAAAAGTTTGAGCCAGCTTCCTGGTTGCCAGCATGTGCATGATTATTTTTAATGTGAATAAAAGTGACTTTACAGCATTGAGGAGCAGTAGCTCTGTTTCACATACGGCATCTCTCTTTTGCCGACAGAAACCTGTAACAGTGGCACACACAGGTAAATATGTCCGTATTTGTGAGTTCCTGTGAATGTAGTTTGAAATGTTCTGCTATATGGATGTAGTATATAGATACTGCTACTTAAAATTATATTAAATGGCAAAACTATTACTGACCAATGAATCATAATAAAATGCATGTTTACTGATCTGTACTGATCAGTAGTACATGAAATAATGTGTTTTCTATACATTGTGTCATCTATTCTAAAAAATACCTCAGATACCACTATGTTACAAACTCCAATATGGACTTTAATAAACATACACTTCACAAAAAATTTATAGCAGTATTTCTACCTTCAACTCCCACATCTGGGCTAACCGTGATCAGTTTGCTACCATGGAGTTTTAAACAAGAAATACCAACGACACTCCAGGGACAAAAGGTTGACAAGTTACTGGAAAAAGGAAAATAATCTCTTTGTGAAGTTTGAACTGGCTTTTAGCAGCTTCTCTTTTTCAATCCCTAGTTGATTTCAGCAGTTCTTTCCCTCTTAAAAATCTTTTTATATATGTAATTAGGTTTTTCTCTGACAATCCGAGTAGAATGGTGAACCCAACAGTAGGAGCTAATGATCATGTATATTAGAAGATATACACTGAAATTGGAATTGAACTTTCTGGAGGAAGAATACTATAACTGGTTTTGTATTCTTAGATCTGTGCTTGGAAGTGCTAAGTCATACTGATCAGCTTGGGCTGATTGCATTATTTCAACACTGGAGATAATTAAATGAATGATGACTAAAAGAGGACATTTATGAGACATTCAATTATTTAACTATGTAAACTGTCAAAGTTTTTTATTCCAAGACTCTAAAAGCTGGATTTGGAAGCCAACCTAGTGAAGTCATTGAAATTGAATTTTTCATTAGCTTTAATGACTTTTTTCAATGGTTATTGTATGGGTCTTCTGCAAAATGCAGTAATTAAAGTCCTGGTGGTAATTAGAACTTACAGAAAATAAGTGAAACTGAGTTTGAGAATAATGTGTGTCTTTCTGCCACAGGACTAGAGCAAAGGCAGGTCTGGATGTGTTCTGTTCTCAGTTATCTTGCTTTCCTTTCTCTGGTGAAAGCCTTTGGGAAATAATTTCTCAGAAATTTTGTTTGCCTTCCACCACATTATATTTAGGGTTCTGTTGAGGGTTTTATTTTGCTAGTAAAATTTGAGTTTCTGTTACCAGAAGTGTTTCTTTTCCAGGTAATGCTCTTTCTCAGCCTTGGACATTCTGTTATGAGCACTTCTGCACACAGTCCCAAACGTTTTGACCATTAATAGTTGTGTGAAAAAGAGCAGATCCCCATTTTTCCCTTGAGCCTTCATGTTCAATCACTCTTCAGCCTTGATTTTTAAGGGTATAAATATCAGAACATGGCATGAAGCACCTCACCTCGAGGAGATTGGTGCATATCCTTTGATTGCACAGTCTTTGGTGATTCAGGTTAATTGATGAACCTCAATGCCTGTTTGATTTGACCCCCAGTGATTTATTGTGTTTGCAATCCATAGTATTGGAGGACAGTCCAGTGGATAGGGTGCTAGACTAAGAGTCAAGATATCTTATTTTCCATGTTTTCTTCCCCCCTACTGGATGAACACAAATGTCTGTGTTAGTGGAAGAGAGGAATGGTCTCCCCTCTGAGGTACTTTGATTCTGGCAAGAAGGAATGAGGGAAGGGAAGGGAAGGGAAGGGAAGGGAAGGAAAGG
>VZRM01002149.1:60851-143900 GCA_013397955.1 Grantiella picta | reverse complement strand
AAGGGAAGGGAAGGGAAGGGAAGGGAAGGGAAGGGAAGGGAAGGGAAGGGAAGGGAGAAAAAGAGAGAAAGAGAAAGAAGGAGAAAGAGGGAAAGAGGAGAGAAAGAGAGAAAGAAAAGGAAGAAAGAGGGAAAGAAAGAAAAAGAAATAAAAAGAAAGAAAGAGAAGGAAAGAGAGAAAGAAAAGAAAAAAGAAAAGGAAAAGAAAAGAAAAGAGAAGAAAAGAAAAGAAAAGAAAAGCAAAGAAAAGAAAAGAAAAAAAAAGAAAAGAGAAAAGAAATAGCAGAAATTAAGAAAGGAAAGAAGGAAGGAAGGAAAGAAAGAAATAAAAAGAAAGAAAAAGAAAGAAGGAAAAAAGATAGAAAAAGAAAGAAAAAGAAAGAAAAAAAAGTAAGCAAGCCCTTTTATTATTATCAGAGTTTAGTGAAACGCAATGCACCTAACTTAATCTCTTCATGTATTTTTAGGCTGATTTTGGTCTCTGCCATTCAATTATTTTGAGTTGGAACAGTCACTTGATGGTTTATTCCTTGCTTTATGTCTGTAGGGGTAAAGTCTACAGGGAAGATGATCCTGTGCTGCTGTGCCTCACATATACCTCAGTGACTTAAAATTACTGCACAGTTTTAAGTAGGGATGGTCATAATTTGTTAGTGTTAAGGGCCATTCAGTGTAGTGTCAAGGTGCCCATCGAGTGGTTGAAATTGAGGATAGGGTTTCTATTTCAAATACAGTGGCAGAAAGAAGAAAAGAGGCTATTTCTGGTATTATGAGCTGCTGGCCTGTTGAAATTCTGCAGCAGAGGCCCAGAAATGAGCTATCAATGGAGGTGATGAAGTAATCAGATTATTGTGTTTGAAGATGCTTGGAGACAGACCCTTGAATATTCTCAGTGTTCCCTTTCAAGGGTTAACTGAAGTGAAAGGGTGTCTGGCATGCTTGTTGGATAGACTAGAAAAAGCTAAAGGCAGTGGAGAACTTCTGTTTGTTTTCTTTCTAACATCTTGAAAAATAGATGAGATTGTCTTGTTTGTTGCATTAATATGCAGAAATTACAAATGTCTTAACTTTGGGCATGTTCCTTAGGAAATACAGTTATTGTTTTGGTTTTTTCCTGGGTTTAATCATCTGTCAGAATCACAGGCCCTTGTTGACTAATCGAAATCTCAACATGTGGAGCAGAATTGTAATATTTTGGATACTGCTCTTATTTTTGCTCACGTCCTTACAAAGCACTCTTGTCTCAGGGAAGGGTATACTAATAATTAATATTTCAGGTTTTAAATTTGTTTTAGTACTGTTTGGCTTCAGTAATCAGTACAAACTCTTCCCTGGTTAAGCCTGTTTCGAGTTTCTAGTAAAAAGGGATTTAAGTTTTGCAGATGTTCCAGTTTTGGAAGCAGGCCAGACTAGAGCTACAAACTTGATTTTCTACCCTATAAGGCTACAGAGATTTGAGAGTTTTTACCAAGAGTACTTTACTAACAGAGAAAGCTGCCAATTAAAAAACTCCCTGAGATATTTGTTGATGCATTTTGGTTCTAAATGGCAGAAGTGATGAGTCCAAGCCATGTTCCTGTTTAAATTTTGGGGATCTGCCCTTCATCAGAGTGTGACATTGTGGCTGGGAGAAGCTTTTCCCTCTGCCAGTGTGTCACCAACACCCAGGAGCTCTGAAGATCTGACTCAGAGTCTACCTCAGGCAAGAGTAAATGGAGACCTTGCCTGAGGAATGACTGACTATTGCACACAGGAATTCCTGGGATATAACGTGATTTGTAGGAAATGAAGGGAATTTGATTTCTCATGAAGTGCTGACACGCAATTCCCGTTGGCTCATCCAGGGAGAATTTATTTCTTCCTGTCTGATCTTGTCTGCAGACCCATAAAAATCCTATTTTGTGCCACTGGCATGCTGAGGGCGTGATTGCCAGCTTCTCTCTGCTGTTTGGGAAGGAATGCCTTGGTGCAGAGGAACCTTCATTAAAACACTTTATGCCGACCTGAGTGGCATTTCAGAAAACTGAGGAACTTCTGGGAAATGGGTAAAGTTACTTTATTTAAAAAATAATAAAAAAAAAGTGCTACTTACTTTCTATTTCATTGGTGTTTTATGAAGAAACTTTCAGAAAGCTTAGCACCATTTTCCAGCATCTGCTGGAAAATTCAAGCTTTTTAAATGCCAGGTTTCTTGAGACCAGGGCAGAAGAATTAAAACACTGTGTTGCTCAATTTTTGTCCTTTCCCCTTCCACTGTACCAGGGGATGAAGCTCTTTCCTTTCCTTCTGGAGCATCTTGTGCAGAGGTAGTGCTGGTCTAGATGAGTCTTGTGTTCAATTCAGTGACTGATTTCCACAAACGTGAACTTCCATTAAATTACATTACTGATGTATATCAGTAGCTTCTGCAGTTGGTGGTAATAGCTTTGACAATAGCAGTCTCTATTCATGCACTGAAAGCACAGATTCCTCCTGACAGAGGATGTAAAGGCAAGTGAAATCTCAAGTTTCTGAGACATATTGGTGGAGATATTGTTACATCTTCCCATCTTGACAGAAGAGAATTTAAAGAACCAGCTGAAAGCTCCATTTGAGGTGGTTTTATCTGGATAATGATGGGTTCAAATTCTACCTTGCAGCCTAGAGTCCTTTTTTTTTTTTAATGAACTGCTGTCAGGAAGGGAGAAGGGAGTATGAGGGGCCCTGTGGCTGGTTTCCCCAGTGGAGAATGCCTTGAGCCACCTGCCTTTGTCTGAACTATGAACTTAGTCCAGCACTGAGAGAGCAGCAAGGGATTGCCAAGACAGAACTCAAGCAAGCAAGGGCAAAGAAAAGGGCAAGAAGTGTCTCTCAGGGTTCTTTCCCAGCTCCCTCCATGGAGTCACTGGCATCTGTACTCAAAAGGATGGATAACAAGACAGTTTTGTGAAAATCTGCTGGAAGTTATTTCGGGAAAAAATAAAAAGAATGTATCCTGAATCCCTTCTGTTCCTGCGCCCATAGTTGAAAGAGTTTTTTGGCCACCAAATTCTCAGATAAAGAAGTTTGAGATTTAATTGGAACCTCAGTTCTCTAGGATGATTTTCTCCTGTGTAAGTACAAACTGTCAAAAGTCAATGTTTGAAGTGTTTCATTTCTGAAAACTCTGTTTTCACTCAATATTTGGAACTGCCTTTGAGGAAAGGTAGCATTGTCTACCATTTTAAATGTATAGATTTAGACATGTGGGTTCCTAATTTGCAAGATAAATTCTCTCTACAATTACGATCGTGTTAAATCTATCTGCTAAATTATTGTGCTTGCTTTCAGGCTGTTCCTTAGAAAGACTGTTTTGGTTTTCTGAGAGAATGATGATCGAATTTATGACTGTGTTCTCTATAGCAACATCAATTATTCCAATAAAGGCCAAATAAAAAGAGCTATTTACTTGTTTTCTCAGACAAAGACTTGCTGGGACTTTCAAGTAGCTCAGACGTCTGGCTCACAGCGAGCCTCTGTAGCACAGTGAGTTCTCATGCTGCCTTCACATATGTGCCCACACTCTTCATTAAAAAGGTCCATGAAAAGGCAGTTGTTGAAGCCCTAGAGACCAGCTTGCTATCGTGCTTTTTGTAGGCTGCTTCCCCAAATAATGCCGTTCGATGCAATGCTGTTCAAAATAGGAGTCAGCAGTGCTGAAAATGGGTTTGGTGTTTCATTGAGCGAGTGTCACTTTAGCAGGAATGTGCCTTTGGTCTGCTGGACTGAAATAAATGTGTTGGTGTGAAAAGTCGAAACCTAGGAAGCTTCCTGCTGTTTATTTTAGAGCAGTAGAGATTGTTGTCTTGCTGTTGGAGTTGATAGTGTCCTTATAGAGGATAGAGAGACACGAAGGGAAGTGGTTTTAAAGGGTGGAGAAATGTTCATTTCTGCCAATAGGAGGCAATTCTGTTCTGTTTGAAAAGATGGAATAAAAGCCTCATCCACATGTGCCAAGTGACTGCTTAAGGCTAAAGGGTAAGACAAGATCACCTGGCTGATTCACTCGGGCTCTGCTAAGTTACCACTTCTGATCCATTTATTGCACAGCTGATGATTGCTTGGCATCAAAATTACACAAGTGAAATTTCTCAGATGTCCTTTTTAAAAACTGCAAGGAGAATTAGAATTAATGTGGGATTTGGTTAGATTTCTTTATTTTTCTGACAAACTTTATGTTCATTAAGTCTGTCTCACACTCTGACCATGATTTCCCTTGGCCTAAAACAAGGGAAATGATCTCCCCAATTTAATATTTTCCTTTGATTAAAATTGTGAGAAGGAGCATGTTTTATACTTTTTTTCCCCTTTATCTGTACCACTCAAAGGGCTCCATAAAGAGGCAGGTGGAGGCTGAGGTATCATACTGTACCAGTGGCTTTAGATCTGTTCTGGAGCCTGCTGGGGGTTGATGTTTATGGAACTCATTTTTCAGTCATGAACTGCTTAATGCTGGTAAAAGATCTTAATCCACAGTATCTTTTAAACTCTTAAAATGAAACAGAATTTGAGTTTCTCTGTCTTCACTATTGTCTGGAAGTGGGAGGTGAAAAGTTGGAGCAAATAGTAGAACAGTACAAAAGAGGTGGCCTGGCTCTTTTCGACATCTAACGACAAAAATGAGATAAAGTTTGTAAGAAGAGGTCATCTCTCTCCAAACCCTTCATTCTCATTAATATGCATTTCTCTTCCCTCTTCTATAGAAAACATAATCATGAACCAAAATGACTGTTCCCTTTGAGCTTTGTCACCTCAGGCTTTACAGTGTTATTTCATTTTGGTTCTCATTTAAGAAACTACTCAAGTACTGTTTCTGAAAGAGGTTTGAAATGTTAATTAAGTCCAGTAGGTCTTCACTGAGGCCATCAAATTAATTTTCCTTCTGTCCTATGTAGATATGAATCTCAGCTCCCTGCATTGAAAAGGGTATTACATTATATGCAAACCTTTGTGCCCTGGAAGCTCTCAGTGTTTATAGTACTTATCTGCCCCAAAGAAATACTTCTGCTCATTCAGGGTGTTTTAAACACCTACTTGACAGAGGAAGGCAGCCTTCTCTTTTTACTTCTGACTTGTGGCAAAGGTCTAATTAAAGTTAAACTGAAATAATAAATGTGTTCTTTTATTTAAACCATAAGACTTTTACAAGGGCTTCAGAACTCCTGGGAATTAAAAACACAATGAGTAGAGTCCAGCAAACAAACTGCATCTAAAATACTTTACAAAGTTGAATGTTAGCAGACAGGAGGAGAATTAATGTTCTGGGCTTGTTTGAATGAGGAGGGGACTTTGTGTCATGGGAGTTGAAGGTGCATTTGGATCCTACCAGAGAGTAGGTGTGACATTATTGTTACTAAAAGATCTTATGACAGATTTCATTTTGGGCCAAAAGGGATGACAGTCGTGATCAAGGAAAGCATTATTCATGCTAGCCAAAAAAGCCACGTAAGGATGTAACCTGTCGTGTAAATGAATGAAATTATGAGTTTCAACCATTACTGCAGCTTTCCTTGTAAAGGAACTTTGGACCTTGGGGCTGTTGTGCATTTTATGAGCTAGGGAGGGTTCGATTTATCTCAGGACTCCTTTGGTTCACTTTTCTGCAGTGTTCTGAGCTGCCTCAGGTGTTCATATCATTTGTGTGCACCAGCTTGTGCCTCACATACAACTCATCAGTATCTCAAATACCCACCTAGGAAACCTAATTCATTTATTAAAGTCATGTCAGTTGGGAAGGACAGGTTTAAAATCTTCCTAGAAATTAACTGTCCCTGATTTGGGATTTACTAAGGGGAGATAAGCAGTAATTGCTTGATGACACTGGGGGCTCTTACAGTTTAATTAAGAAATGACTGTAGATGCACTGAGAACCTCTGATAAAAGCTGTTTTAACATCTTATTGCCAGGACCCTTTCTTCAAATGAATATCTCTGGGGTAATATAATTGTCATGATAGTCAGTTAAAAGTCCACGTGCTTCCTGTGTTACTTTTTCTTCTTTTCCAGTTGTCACCTCAAGAAGAAATAATTCCAGTTATATTTTTCACAGCATTGCTGTAAAGTGTAAATGCAGCTTAAAGGAAACTAGTAAAGGAATACAGTAAGAAAATGCAGTTTTACATGTGATATTGAGAAATACAGCATACTTGGGATTTCTCTCAGAGAGGAAAAATAAAAATGCTGATCTGCAACAGCAAAAATGAGCAAAGTTTCAGCTTCTGATATTTTGAATGAGAAGGGGATTAAATAGAGCACTTTACTGAGCTGTATACTAAAGAAGACAGGTTATCCAGTGATAGGAGATGTAAATAGGAGCTTTTCACTGAGGCCTTGAAAGAGCCATTGAACTGTGACTTGAATTCTTCCTCGGCAAAATTAAATTCAGGATTGACATTTTGGTTCAGAATGTTGTGATGAACATAGGTGAGTAAATTTGAATCGTTTTTCAAATATGCTTGTCAATAAACTGAATTTCACCATCCAGGTAGTTGCAGCTTTTATTAGTAGTACATCAAATAAATTTTATTTCATGTGTTTTCCTTTAATCAGTCAAAACTAAAGCAATGATTTCATGTCTTTGAAGCTCTACCTGAGGACATGTTGGCGTGGTTTTGACTGCTATATGCCCTACAATAAATCACAGCTCCTTTCCCCTGAAAGTTGACAAGGTAAAACCATGGTAAAGTCAGCAATACGTTCATATTTTGATTTCATATGTGTCTGTTCCCTACAACCTTTGATGTTAATTCAGAAAACAAATTTGTACAGTTTCTTTTGGGGGATTCAGGGCTATGAGGCTTGGTTTTCCCAACAGCAGATGGATTTTCATTTATCTGTTCCATTTAATTCGTGGATCTTATAAACCTGATCCCTGAAGGTATGCAGCAGCCGAGAATGCACCATTCCTTATTGCTTTCCTTTCCCAGTGGTAAAGTAGCCAAATACATCTTCACTAAAAGTTGTTTTTATAAATAAAAACCCAAGGAAAAGCTAAACGTCACTGCAGAGAGATTGACATAGCTGGAGGTGTGCAGTGAGCAGGGATGGAGAGATGTCTTCAGCTTTGTCAGTGCTGTGACGTTAGACGTCTGAGATGAAAAACCTCTGTGTCATGAGCCCAGTCAGCATTCGGGAGGGGAATGCATTCATCACTGGCACTGTGATTTAAAAGCATAAAGTGGCATAAATCCAGTGAATTATTCCAGGAGTTTGTGAGGTTTTTGCATCTTTTAAATACGAAAACTTACGGTTTTCCTTGTGACAGGGCTTAAGAATTATCTCTGCGAACTACAGAGTAATAGATTCGCTACTTAAAAATTACGACCCATATCATAATGAATATGAGGCAAAAAGTCCCATGGCAATAAAAGGAGATGGCCAAATCCATGGCAAAAAAAAAAAAAGATGAAAACATTCCCAATAATACATCAAAACCAGTACACGAATTATCAAAACTAGAGTATAAAAACGGAGCTGGCTGTAATGTCAGTAAATGGGGGTTTGAGGTAATAGGTTTAGGTACATGAGATTTGGGTACATGAGAGCTCCAAGGTAGAGCTGTGCTGTTCTGCCACATTCATGTGTCCACACTGCCTCCAGGGATTGGTATTTCCACATTTTCTGACGATATTCGAAAAGGCTACAGTCAATATAGGTTTTAGCATAATATTTTCTATGTGTTAGTGTAGATTAGAAGGAAAAAAGAATACTCTTTGATCCCTGTGTGGTCTGAGAGAAATGGGCAGCCTGTGGATTCCTGCTGTAAGTGCTAAAGTCACAGGAATGTGCAAAGGAAGGGCTTTGGAACTGGCTGTGGGATGAAGTATTGTCCTGGCTCTGTAGTAAGGATGTCCAGAGTGGAAACAAGAGCAAGTACAGCACAAATTATCCATCTGAAGGGTTTTAATATCCAGGCAAATTGCTGTTCGGCAAATAAGAAATTTTCGGTGTAGATTGGACAGTCAAAATTAGGGCATTTGATCCTTACAAAATAATGCCTTTGTTAAAATGGAAGGTCAAGAGATGCCTGAAATGCGTGTGGGGAGATTATGGGAACATCTCTGTGTCTTCAAGATTTTTAAGGAAGGTAACAGTAGTATTTGGCATTTAAGCAGTCTCACAGATCCAGTGTATGTTTCAGCCTTGAAGGGATCCTCATGACACATCAATGAATGAAGAATAATTGTAGATAAATTCACACCCTGTGACTTAAAAACACATGCAAGTCTTTGGGAAATCATGTAGGTCTCTGTTAGTGAATCAATGGATTTAACTTGGATGTGTTTCATATCCAGTATCTCCTTATTTCAGCTGTATATGTTGAGACACCACAAAAACCTACTTGGCTTCAGTTTTTTTAAGAAAGGGGAAAAAAAAAATAAACATACCCCAAAGCAAGAACCAAGTATGTTCATGGCTATGAATATCAATGCATTTAACAATAATGCTCTTTTTTTCCTGTCTTGTTTTCATTGTCCTGGATACTCTCAAATATTCTTTCTGTGTTGAGCTCATGGCTTCAAGTGCTATGTCTGCTGCAATGTGTTAAAAATGTGAGATGGAGTCAGGGTGAAAGCAGCTTACTAGGACCATCTCCAGTGCAATTCTGACATCTTTCATTCTGCAGTCTTGAAAAAATCGCAGAAATACCAAATTGTAGCAGAATAGTTTGGCTTTTTATTTTTCACCGTGCCTTTGGCAAGTGAAGGAAGTTAAAGTCATCCTCCAGTGATTTTTCTACAGCACTTTATTTTTCAGGTGCAGGGAAGCAATGTATGCTTGTCATCTGGGGAAATGTGTAGTTTAATGCCTTGAGGACCTTGTGTGGTTTAATTATTTTAAATTTACTGCTCCAAAGTCAATTCCCTGGACATTCCCCTTTGTCTTGTCCTCCAGGGCTGCTCCGTGTAGCTTTCACGTCTTGAACTTTGTGATGTGTTAGCCAATATCCTCAGACAGTATCTCCAACATTGTTGACAGACAGAGGATATTTAAAAGCTGAAATAGAGGCCAACAAGGAGTTTACAGCTACAGGTGCTCACAGCTTTCAGCAGTGCTGCCAGTACCTGGCTCATGCCTTTAGAGCATGAATTCTCCCTGTAAAACCTTTGAGGAATCACACCTTCAGCGTGGGTGGTTTTGTCCTCTCACAGGTATTGAAAATGTTTTCAGGGCTCAGTGAAATTAAAAAAAAAAAAAAAAAGAAAAAAAAAGCGACACAATTGGAACAAATCCTGTCTGGAAAAGATTTTTTTTTAATTTTCCAACTGAACCAGTTCAGATCACTCGTGTACTTCCTCTGCTAACCAGGAGGAGCATTTGTTTAATACTTTTCTTGAATGACTTTCTTGAATTCCCCCCACAAATGCTCTTTTAGGGGAGGGTAGTGAGTCCTTCAGAGAGCATGTGGCTTCTGAGGGATTTACTTAAAAATTCTGTTGCTAGGAAGCCTGTAAAGATAAATGTGGTATGAATAGCATGAATGCATAGAGTACTCCTCAAATAGCCCTTGTATCCATCTGTCACGTGTCAACATTTGTTTATGGAAATATCCTTTCCCAGATGTCAGTCTACTTCATTCAAAACTTCACGAGTTTGCTGTAAAAATTGTTTTCTTCAGCTATGCAGATGAGTCTAAATAACTCTAGTGCAAATAATAAGCTTTGACCTCAAGCAAAGCACTTTTATTGTTGAGTTGCTGTACTTCTCATTCAGCTTTCTCTGCCTTTGTCCAGTTATATGTGTAATTTATTCTTCATTTAAATTTTCTTCTGCTACAGATTTCATAATTGCAATTAAATCATTACACTGGGACAGGGCAAAGATTAATTTGATTTTAATTCATTTTTTAATTGCAGTTTTCTCCAAAGCTCGAGTTACATTTCTTTGTGTATTTATATTTGCTACAGTGGTCTAACATAAATATTAACCCACTTAAAGCTACATAATACTTTTAATCTTAGAAAAATCCTCTCTTTAGTTTGGAAGACATTTCATCTCTGTTCACCGTGAAATTGCCACAAATGAGCAGTAGAGTAGTGTTGTTAATTCCATGTGCATGGCATTGAATCATTATTCTTGAAGGCATTTATGAATTATCCTTTGAATAAGGAATCCAGTTTTCAAATAAATTTGTGCTTTTAATGTTATCTCATCTCAGAGATGTGTCTGAAATTTTCATGTTCTATATCTGAACTATGTTTGTCTAGGCAAGGGCTTTCTACTGTCCTTTTTGGTCACAAGAAAAGGTTAAAACACTTGCTCTAGAAGCAAAAATAGACTGGAGGATCTGGAATCACAGTTGTCACCAAGTTTTTTCTACTCACCAGGTGTCCTTTGAGACTCAAAATCCATTTTGGAATAGAAGTTTACAGCAGCATCTCTATCTTTGTTGCCAGGCACCACATGTAAAATAAAAAGATCCTGTGCTCCGTGGATTAATGTCGTTATTGGCACATGGATAAATTATATTATGTGCCCATGGTGATGCTGCTTCTCAAAAGGCTTCATGGTTTAGTTCCACCACCCATATTCTTATGGGAAAGATGTCCCCACTGTAAATTGCTTTCTTTCCTGGAAAGCTCTTTGGGTCAGAATAGGTAGCAAAGCCAGGAGCAAAAATGATTATACAAGTCTTAACAGAGCAGAACTTGTCTGCTAAGTTTATCTGAAGAATTAGAACAGCAAAATGATAGTCTGTCAAATTAAAAGTCTTTTAAATTTCTATGATATCATAGTTTTGTCAGTGTAAATGTTTTGGGAAATGGTGTTTTTTGCCTCTCACACAAATCTGAGGACCACCAGGAGCCTTTTCATTCTCATATTAGCAATCATGCTGCTCTTAGTAAGAATGAAAACTCAAGTTAACAGCTCTTTGTTCCAGGAGCAGGCACAGGTTATGTTTTATGTCACCTGCCAGGGTTTGCAGTGTGACTAAAATGAGATCACTTTGAGGGAGCAGACAACATCTGTCAGCCCTTAGTCATGGAGCAAGGCACCGACTGCTGTCACATCATGATCTCAACATGCCTTCCCTGGGCTTGCTTTGTGCTCAGCAGCAATATCACAGGAAGATTTGTGAGGATTTCAGGTGCCTCTGGATGAGGAGTGAGGGCAGAAACACTCCAGAGGCCAGAGGGTGCAGTGGTGGCTGGAGGAGCAGGGAGCCAGTGGGATGGCAAAGCACTGGGACAGAATTGGCTCCAGAGGCACTGCTCAGCATCACACACAGCCCAGGAAACCCACAGCCTGGACACAGCTCCAGGGCCAAGCCAGGAAGCCCAAGAATCAGAGCCAAGTCTGGATGGAGGAGACAGGAGATGCAGACACAGCTGCTCTGCAGCTGCAGCTTGAGATCATTTTTAATGATTTCACCATTTCACCACCTTCCTTTTCTGCTAAGAACAGCATCTCCCAGCTTCCCAGCAGTGCCATGCCCCTTCCTGCCTGTCTGCCAAGGATGTAGGGCACAGGGGAGCATCAAAGATCACAGCAGTAACCAGAAAGACTTACAGGAACTTTACAAAGACTTGCAGGAACTTCAGACAGATCATTGTAATGGATTCACCACATTATTTAACAGTTCTGGAGTATCTGAGAAATGCATGTATTCCCCAGCAATTCAAGAGCCATTAATTAGGATGTCACTCAAGTGGATTATTCATGCTTGTACAGTGTCACCTAAACACTGGTCCTGCCTAGGATGTGTCCAGCTTGGTGACAGTGATGGAACTTTCTGATGTTGTTAGGAATTTGACTGTGCACTAAGCTTTGCTGTAAGTACCAGTGTAATTCCCATAAGTTTCCTGGATTTTATGTGCTGTTCTGGATACTGGCAGCTTAAGTGGTTTTATGGTTAGTTTGTGCTGCCACTATGACATTATAGTATTTGGAAAGATTTTGGTGAATCTCTGCCCGGTACTGTGCACTTGCTTTATAGTAAAGCTTTTATTGGTGGAGATTAAGAAATAATGAAGGACTCTACGATATCCATGTTTATTTAAAATAAGCATACATTTATTTATTGAACAGGTAATCTATCAGAAGAAATATTAAGATACCATCTCTATGAACTTTCCCTTTCCAGACAAGGTTTCCTTCCACCACATGGCAATAACATTGCAGAGCTGCCTCTCCAGCACATCTCATTGCAACCTTGTCAATGTTTTAGTAAGACAGCTGGGAATTACTGTGTTTTCACACTGCATTTAGTGCCACTTTACACTTAGGCTTTGTAAAAGAGACGTGAAATAGGTAAGGATTAAGTGTTAGTAAAACTGTAAGGCAACACTTGTACAGCAAGTGCTGGTAATGTGCCCAGCTCTTGCTGCTGGAGATACCAGCGCTGAACCTATTTTAAATTTGCTCATGTTCATAGTATCTAGTCATGGACAATGAGTTGTTTCATATTCCACATTAACAATAAACCAGAGCTTTGCCTAAAGTTTCTGTTCATGAGCTCCAGGGTCTGTTTGTTCAGGTAGTTTAGCAAAGAGATCCAAACCAGCGTCGTAAAGATGAATTTAAATTATTTTGGGAAGTGCAGTGTGGGTCTGCTTGTTTGATTCCTTGTGCTAAAATGATTTTTTACCTTTCTTTTTCTGGTGGTTTCTTTTTGATTCTGCTGGTTGTGGATTTGTCTCTCAGTGAAGTGTTTAGGGTTTGATATATGGATTTTTTTCTCAGTGAAGTGTTTAGGGTTTGATATATGCATGCAAGGATGTCTCCTCCAAAATCCACGTAGAACATATTATTTGCTATATGCCTTGAGCCTTCTGTGCAGTCATCTGTATTCACTCTGCAGAGATGACAGAAAGATTCCTAGTAAGAATCAAGTGATAAATCAGGATTACACTTTAACTAAGGTAATTGCAATCCTGAATTTGCTCAAGTGTTTAACTTTCCATACTACTTCATTCTAAACTTAGAGGTGATCTGAATGTTGGGTTTTCAGCTACCAAGATGAATGGAAATACTTACTACGTAGGTGGCTGGCTATGGATTTTATCACATCTCTAAAATAGAAACAATATTCCTTTTCATTTTTGCGGAGACTTTTGCCTTAGGATGTTAATGCAGCTTTATAACATACTTGGGAAGGAGAAGAACGTTATTAAATCTAGTCTGCCAGCAGAGTAGATTTAGTCACACTCTAGCAGAGAGCGTGTACCCCAGTGGGGAGCATATTTTCCCTGTCTCTGGAGTTTAGAGCTTATATTGGACACAGTCTTAGTGGCAAATGCATATTTATTTGCAGATAAATAAGTGCTTTGCAGCATTCATTCTGTCTCGTCAATATGGTTCATCAAATCAGAGGAAACTGCTTGGGGATCACTGGGATCAGACTGGGACTGAGCCTGTGTCATCCTGACAGCATTCCTCCCCATTTTATACACTGGTGAAATCTGACTTAAATCAGGGCATGTCTGTTGTGTGGGATAAATAAAGATAAAACAGCACTGCATTTCTAGGACCCTTTGAAACGCTGAGAAACCTGTAAGAGCTGTCTCCTTCAGGAATCAAAGTTCATGGCAGAAGAATGCACAGGCTCTGTTATGATGTTTTAAAAGACACGATATGGATTCAACTTAGTTAATGATGAAATAGTGATTAGCATCCTTTTCTAATGTTAGCTGGCTGGTGCCATGGTTAGCTTCCTTCCAGAAACTGATTTCTTTTTCTCCCTTTGAAATCTATTTCTCCCCACTTCTTGCCTTATTTTTTTCTTGACACATAGATACAGACAGATGTTTGTTGGTCAGAAACTGAGATGATACTGCTTCTTTGGTACCTGGGTCCTGTGAAACTCCTTTTCCCAGTGGTCTTGACCTCCTTCTTCCTTTGGAATAGGCAGGTTGAATTTGATGGAACAGCATCTTGGCTTTGGCCCTCTGGCTTTTCCCTGTCATCTACTAACTATCACTGTAACCATTTTCAGGTGAAGCACATAATGAACACAACCTATTTAAGGCATTTACTGAAGCCATTAAGGAAAAAATACCTGGAAATTTATTCTGTCCATAATTCCCGGAATATTTTCAGTTGACAGAGAATACATGGAAAATTAAGTGATCTTCCATAAGGCAAGGCCTCAGAAAGAGGGGATGAAGCACATGGTGGGGAAGGTGGTGTTGGAGGCAGGATGGTTCAGCAGTACTGGGAACCAAGTCCTGTTCTTCAAAGAGAACTGTGAGCTGTGTGTTCACTGCATAAGGCCAACTAAAAAAAGCCTCCTTCAACTTTCTCTCTTTCTCTGCTTTCTAGAAAATTCCAACAAACTGTACCAGCTTTAGAAAGGTCTCATTTTTTGCAGGCAGGATTTTTATATGGGTATTTTTGTGTGGCAGTTGCTGGAAAAAAAAATCTAAATAACAAACATCTGTGTGATGAATTCTACATTCTTGTCTGAGGAATCAGTGCCGTCTTTGATTTCCACAGTATGTTTTCAACTATTTCTGACTCATTCTGAGAAAGAGTTGGGGTTGCTCAACCTGGAAAAGAGAAAGCTGTGAGAAGATGTTAGAGTGCCTAAAGAGGCTCCAAGAGAGCTGGAGAGGGACTTTGGATAAGGGATGGAGTGACAGGACATGGGGGAATGTCTCCACAATGACAGAGGACAGGTTTAGTTTGGATATTGGGAAGAAATTCTTTACCCAGGGGTTGGGGAGGCCCTGGCACAGGTTGCCCAGAGAAGCTGTGGATGTTCCATCCCTGGAAGTGTTCAAGGCCAGGGTGGATGGAGCTTGGAGCAACCTGGGATAGTGGAAGGTGTCCCTGGCCATGGCAGGGGCATGGAGTGAGATAATCTTTATGGTCTCTTCCAACCCAAACCATTCTGTGACTCTATGATATGTGCTGAGAGAAGCAGGAAAGCACTTTTCGAAAGGAAACAAAATGATTCTGCAAGTATTTTGTTTGGAGATGAAGGATATCATGTGTAAGTGTAATGGATCTGTTAGCTGCAAGTGATTTCTATGTATATAAAGAGAGATCAAAGATACAACCTCCCTAAAATAGACCTCTTTATGTAATCATTAGAAAGTATTACCACAGGCAAGATAAACAGAGGCTCATCATGGTGATAGAAAGTTGAGTTCAAGCCTTATAAGAAAAGTATTTTGCTATTATTGCTGTTCATGTATTTTAATTATTTATAAGCATACTATCGAGAACAAGACTGGGTCTTTATATATATAAAAACATTAGAAAGCTGATATTTTTTTTTTCCTTTTTCTTTCTATAATGTTTTGTCCAGCAAAATGTTTTATGTGGGCTATCTGATAGCAGTTCAAAGTGGGAAGAAAATGAGAATAATATAAGAGAGGTTTGAGTATTTGACTCAAGTGAAAGGAACCAAAAACTTAATTAGTTTATAGCATGAAGCATCATTTCAGTTGCTTTTGCTAGGGAAATAAGGTGTGAACTTTCAGATTGTGTTTTATGAGCAGCTTTATAAATCCCTCGTAAATTTTATCAGTAGAGGTGGAAAGAGCTGAGTTAGGATTTTGGAAAAACCTTTTGCAGTAACCTCAACTTGGATGTGTAGAAGCAAAGATTTAGTGTTGTTCCTAAATATTTCTAGGGCCAGGGTCTGAAAAAGAGGAAATAGCTTGTGGAGGTTTTAATTCACCTTGCATCCAAGAGAGAAAGGTTCAGAAGGAGATGCAGCTCTGCTGGCTCCTGCCTGCCCCCTTCCTCCAACCCAGGACTGGCACAGTGCAGTCTTTTTGTCTTTTTCTTTTTTTTTCTTTTTCTTTTTCTTTTTCTTCACAGTAGTCATTCAATTATTATTTGGCCAAGCTGCACTTACTGCAGTGTCTTTCATACTAATTTAGGCACTTCAGCTCTTGAATGATTAATGTTGACTGTGCTCAGAAATCTCATTGAACCTTTCCAGCCCTGAGATGTGTTGAAGTGGATGAACTGGTTTTGATGTGAAGTCCTCTGTGGCAAACAGGAAGAACTAATTTGGGCTAATATATGTATTCTATAAGCAGCCAGTGACCTTGCTGTCTTGGCCAGCTTAAGGCTGTGTCTGAGTTACTGTCTGTTGTTTCTCTGGGGGCTCTGGGGTTGCTGCTGTCAAGAATTTTCTCTCCTCCCAAATATCTTTTTGATATGAACCCCTTCACTTGCAATGCTTGCTGTAACTCTAATTCTGATCACTCTATATTCAGACCTGTATTTTAACCTTTTCCATCTTGACAGCATTGCCAATGCTCACTCCAGTGATGTATATGAAACATTTAATTTTAACTAAACCCAGGTGTCCAGCTCACAGCTCTTACAGTTATTAATAAACCCACTGATATCTACCATTACCACTCCGTATCTGTCCTTTGATCAATTCCTGTTTATAAATAAAAAGCAGAATTAATGTTTCATTTCAAGCCCAGTAACTCTCAGTGGGGAGAGCTGCTTTCTCGGAGCTCAGACAGTCAGTCAGATGCACCATGTCCTCCTCATTCACTAATTTGTGTAGGCTGATGAAAAATTACTTTCCACATGAAATTAAATATCCTAGGAGAGAAGATGTTTTGAAAGCTGTGTGGCAAGAAATGTTCATACAGTTATTAATATTCAGTACAGAAGAGAAGTTGGCTGTTAATTTTCACAAGTGTTTGATGATGGCAGGAGTACTTTAATACAGAAAGCACTTCATAGGTAGAGAAAATAGATAACTATTATCTGTGAACAACAATAGGAGCTATACATCAAGCTGTTGATGGAGCCATCCCATTTTTAAGATTTATTGAGGCTTGCTTTTAATTTTAGTCTCTACCAAGCCTTCCTGACATGTCACTGCAATGTCTTTCAGTTTATTGTAGTGTTAAACTGAGCACAGTCTCCCCTCCATAAATAAACACAGCCCATTATTGTATTGTCTGTGAGTACAAAACCCAGCAGTAATATTTAGGCAATAAACTTCCATAAAATTTGGTTGTCATCGCCTCCATTTCTTTTTTCTGTCTTCTCATTAGCAGACTTATTGACAGTAGATGTCAAATGAAATAGGAACATAAAATTTATTTTACCAGCTTGCCAGTGGTTCTTGCCACACACCTTTCCAGGCCAGGCACCTCCAGGTCTTCTGAGCAAATTTGAGCACACCTGAGGTCAAGCATTCTTTGAAAATACTTGATAAGAGACAGAATGACTTCAGAGCCTTCCCAGAGTCTCACCTGCTCCTCTGAAGGTAAAAATGTGCATCTCTGCCACATGATCTTTGTTAATTTAAATAATAATGCATTCCTTTGGTAGAGGAAGGAAAATTTATAGTCTAACTGAGCCATTGAATTTACTTTGGAGAAATAGGTTTAAAAGACTTACATGAAGTTGCATTTTGGTTTTACTGCATCTAAAATACTAATCAGCTAGTTGGTGTCAATGTGGGGTGTTTTCATGTGTGGAAAATTTGCATTTGGGGTTTTAATTTCTTTTTAAAAATCATCCATTTTAAAAATTAACAAATGGCTGCAGGAAAGTCAGAGGACACTGTGAGCTGCTCTGTGTGCTTGGACTTGCTTTAATTGCAGTGCCCAGAAAGCAATTCAGGTCTTAATTTTCACTGGAGGATACTGATACTCGAATTTTATTTAATGGCAAGTCAGCTGTCAAGGGGAAGTGAAAATCCACTAACAAAATGATAAAATATTAAAAGAGAGACCAGGTTCCAGTGAATGTTTCAGTGACTATCCCACACATGTGTGTGTTCTGCCCTGGGTCAGGACCTTTCCATCAGAATTTGATTGAAGTTATGGTTCTGCTCTCCACAGAAGAGGAGAGGTCAAACCATCCTGTGCCTGGTGGGAGCCTTTAGGTCATAAAGCATCCCAGAAATGAGCTGTGAGTGGGATGGGTTGTGTTCTGCATCCCCATTAGACCAGCACTCCTCAATGGGGGAAAGAGCCTGGCAGAGTAAATGAAAGGGAATTCATTGCCCAGGGAGGAGAATTTGTGGTTGGAAATGTTTAGAAACCACTGCTAAAAACTGTCATGACTTTGCATCTTTGTCTCCAGACAGATGCTTGCAAAGGCCACAATTAAAAGTTAATCCAATTCCTCCAACAACTTTATACCTTCTGGAGGCTGTGTTGGCTCGTCACTCCTGTGTTGGTGAATTGGTCTCTCCTCAGCATTGGTTCTGTTGCTCTCTTCCATCTTCCTTTCTAAAGGCACTGGAGGAATGCTGTGATGGATTCCTGCTCCTTGGGTTGGTGTCTCAGGAACTAAACCTGGCAGCAGTGAAGGATGGGCATCTCCACAGCTCTCCTGAGAAGACTGGGGTGGATTTTCTGCTCAGTACCCTGTAAATTTGTCTTTAGCTCCTTGAGGGGTTCCTTATACCTGGGTCAGACTGGATCAGCCTAACACAAGTGGCCAGAAAAGGACATTATTCCTTTTGTGTTTTGACTTACTGCTGTGCTTTTCATGAATTTCTGTAGGGGAAGAGAGAAAGGTGGGAAGAGCCACCCATACCAAACACTAAAGCTGGGGAGTTCTCACATGAAAAACTTATCTTACAAGAAGAAAAAATCTATTTGAACACAATTAAAGATGATTTTTAAAAATAAATCTAGTGATGGGGAAAGCAGAAAAAGAAAAGACAAAAAATGTTGAGATGATTTGCATGTACTTCAGCAGAAAAAGGAAAAGAAAGTTTGGTCTCTAAAATGTTGTGAAGGTGAAAGCCAAATTTGCCTGTGTTGAAGAAACACTCAGTGGCACAAGGGATTAAATGAGGATTTATTTTCCTGTGTGTGTGCCCTGCCCTGCTGCTGGTCCTATGCCTGAATATGCAAAGTGTTCTGTGTAATCTGGGGGGCCTGGAGAAGATGTGTTTTGGTTCACAAAAACATTAGCAGTGTCCTGACAAGTGGGAGACCAGTGGAAATCCAGCTCTGTGTGTCTGGAGAGTGGATATTAATGTAAGGAATTAAATTTGGAGTTCTATCAGTTTTTGAGACCTGAGCTTTTGAGAAGCTGAAACAAAACCTGGCCTATTCCAGCACCTCTGTGGAAAGCTGATTTCTTTCTTTGTATTTATTTTTAATCTACTCTTGAGATGTAGCAGTGGGATTTCTACCACTTCCTCAGCTGGTGCTTTGGTTGCTCATCTGTTATTTCCAAGATGTTTGCCAGGATCTGAAATAGTACTTAGAACTGTCCTGTTCTTCCACATCCTTAATTGAAGTTATAGTGACAAATTTCAAAGGTGATCATAAAGGTTCTGAGGGGAAAAAAAAAGAATATTTTTAAAACAGCTGAGCTACAGCCTTTCTCTAAAGAGGAGAGTGAGGAAACATCAGTATTTTATTTGAAGTAATGGAGAGTATCTCTGTTCATGATGGATAAAACACCGGGTTTTTTAACTTTGTTAATGTAAAGATTGCTGTTATTTTAGTATTCATAAAACATGGAAATATTTGCATTTCTCTTGTGATTTTTGGGCCAAACAGCATTTTACAATGGCCAAATTATGGCAAAGGTTTTTTTTCAGTCTTCTCTTGAGAGAAATAAAACCACATTAGGAAAAGCTGCAGGTATTGCTGGTTCTTCCTAGCCAAGACCTAAAGCATTCAGCCTGAGAGCTACATGGATGAACTGGGCTGTAAAACGTGGCTACAAACCTGTGCTGTAAAGCACCTTGAAACCAGCACAATTTCCTATTTTTCAAAGCAGTTTTTAGCCCAGTTTGAGCCTGGCCAGAGAAATCCCATCACCACCTGGCAGGTGAGGAACAAGTTTTGAAACATGGCAACAGGAGGGTTGTGAATTCTGCCATACAAGGATGCTCAGTGTGGATTGAGAAGGAGGTCTAGTCTTGTCTGTGCTCTGGGGAGGTGATATTTGATGAAATTGCATCTGTGCTTCCTCGTGTTATTTATATCCAAAGATATTGAGTTTTATGCCTGATACAATCTCTGTGTTATCTCTGGTACATGCAGTCTCCCTCAGGCTTCTCGTGAAAATGAGGCATTTATGATTTCCCTGGAAAATTAGATTTTACCTAAATACATCCACACTGATTACAAAAAGCGCTGCAAAAATCGTCACGTTTAGGGTTGCATGAATATTTCCATCCTAATTCCTTGACTGTGACATTACACCTTTCTGAATTTTTCCTCTGAGGAGAATTTCTTCCCATCCTGATACCTGCCTGAAGAGTAATACGTGGCTTTTCAACTTTGAGTAAAGATTGTTCATCTATTTTTGACAGAATGGGAGACAGAAATAGTATTTTTCTTCTTATTAAATAAGCACAAGCAAATAGATCTTGCAGCTCAGGTTATATCTGGTTATATAGAGCATCCTCAGCCACAGCTTGAATACCCTTAGAGTCTTTAATAATTCAGCATTCTTTTTAAGGGAACTTTAAGGGATAATTTAACCCTTAAAAGGTTGAACAGAATTTGTCTGTGTTATTTGAGTCTGAACCAGATGACCCCACTGTGGTCCCTTCCAACCTTACCCACTCTGTGATCCTGTGATTCTGTAAGAGTTTTTTCTTGCTTTAGATTTTGCAGTTCCGTTAAAGAAAGTTTGCTTATGGCTGAAGAGAAAATATATAGGGTTTTTATCTATTATTTCAAATGTGACTGCATTTGCAAAAAAAAAAAAANTTATTTTTAAAGATGAATTAAATTGAAAAAAAAAAAAAAAAAAAAAAAAACAAAAACCAAAAAAAAACCACCAAAACCCACAAACAAATAAACAAAAAAAACCCCACCCAAACAAAAAAAAACCAACAAAAAAACCAGCTTTTGGGTTGAAATTCAGCAGTTTAGCAACTGCTTTGTATCAAAAAATGGCACCACATGTCCTGTAGCCCACAACACGATCTCAAAGACAGTAGTTTCTATAAAAGCAACCCAATCTCCTATTTCTGTCGATACTATTCAGCCTCTTTTATCTGTATTAAAGCGCCTCCTTAGGGGACCACCGACAGGGGCTTGGTCTAAGAATTTCTTTTGCTAAATGCCATAACAAGAAATGCAACAGTTTTCTTGTGGAAAAGAACTGGGGCAGAACTCGGAAGAGAACTTAGCTCAGTGCAGGTGATATTTTTAGCAGGAAACCTTTTGGTTTTGATCATTGGCAGGATGCTCAAAATTGACAAAATGCTTGGAAGTTAGAGGATTCGTCTGGATTTGTATTGCTTTGCTCTGTAGGAAAAGGGCCAGCCAGGAGATCTCTTTGTCTCCACAGAAGGAGAAAAAAGCATATTTGGCCAGACAAGATGACTGCTACCGAAATGAAGCCTCTATGGCAATGTGCTGCTCCTCATGCATGATTTTATTTATCCCTGGAAATGCAAGGGATTCTTACTTCACTTGTAAGTCACCAGCAGCGCATGAAGTCATAAAGAGGGGGGGATTTAGAGTTTTGGCAGCTGTGAATGGAGAAGGAAATTGTTTTCCAGATTTATATTATCTGTCATGGTTCCACCTTTCCATTTTTTCCTATTTAGCTCTTGTGAAGAAGGGCAGCCTTTAAAAATTAATAAGTGCAGTAATGATAAATGCAACAGTGGAGGGGAAGGGAGGGGAGATTAGTTTAAAGGGAGAGTTGGCAATCATACAGAAACATCCTTAAGCAAAAATTTAGAATCTTTTATGAAAACCAGACCTCTGCATCTAAAACCACTTGAAACAGAATATAGAGCCCGAGCAACTGAAAGTTAATTTTAATTTTTAATGATAACATTTCTGAAATTTACCGAGCAAACTTAAGCAAAGCACTTGCTTTTTGACAGCAGAATCAGCTTCATCCTCAGCATGTATTTGAAAACTTCCCTGTGCCTACTAAGAGAGAGCTACAGCAATGCTTGTTGCTTGCTTCCACCTGTCCCATTCAATATCAGAGCCTGTTTGAGCTTCATGAAGCAGCTCTAGCTTACTCAAAAAAAATCAGCATCTTCCAATTTCATATGGTAAATTATTTAAAGAACCAGGGGAAAAAAGAGCGTTGGAGATGTATGTTGGTAAAGCAGAGGTATGGTACACCAGCTTCTGTGAAATTCAGTAGATTTGCATGCATAACTAGAAATATGTCTAGCAAAGTGTTTTCTAGCACTCTGCATATTTAAAGCAGAGCCTGGTTGCAAATTCTTACATGAAAACGATCGCCAGGCTAGTTGGATAGAGGGGGGGAAAAAATGCATAATCACAGACTGACAGAATGGGTGAGGCTGGAAGGAACCACAGGGGTCACCTGCTCCAACCTCCCTGCTCAGGCAAGGTCATTCCAGGAGATCCTGGACAAGGGGAGTGAAAAGGGAGGTAAAGGAACGCTTTGCACAAATTCACACTGTTTAAAAGAGGTGGGATGACCTGCTCCAAAGAGGCTTGGGCCTCTTTTATATGAGAATAAAACAGTTCCCATTTTGGACACCTGGGAAGGCAGGAGTGAGGTGGTGCAGTGGGTTTTGAGGCTGGGGAGTGGTTTTGGCATTGAGGAGATCCCAGACAGCAAATGCTGCCGTTCTGTGGAGGTGGGGAAAGAGCTCCCTGCTGCTTCCACACCTCTGTGCTTTGGTGTGTGATGTGTTCGGGGAGTTTTCTTAGAAATCCGTGGTAAGAGTAAACCAGGCAGAGAGGAACCTCTAAAGCACGTGGCTGAGTGGAATAAAAGTGCCTTTAATCAGTGTTTGCTTTTCTGTATTGTCCAGTCTAGAGCAGGCATGGAAAGACAAATACAGTGTCAGATTTCTGAGCAAGTCCAAGGTAAAAACAGCGTGCTGGAGTTGTCACAGCTGTCTGACACAGAGAGGCTTCAAGCTCTGTGCTTCATTTGCAATAAGTTATCTTATTTTCACCCAGCAGAGATTGGCTTTTTGTTCGCGCTTCACGTGAATGGGTGTTAAATAACAACAACCTTGTCCTCTCCAAGTCATGGGGAAATGCACACTATTGATGGCAGCTTGATGAGAAGTTCATGTATAAGGTTGTTTTCAAGCCCCAGGGATTCATCAGGCAGTGGTCTGGGTGCAGCAGTCATCTCCTCTCTCAGTTCTGTAATGGGGCAGCTCCAGTGGAAATCAGGTGCTCAATTCCAGATCAAAACACATTATGTGAATCTCCCTGTATTACCAGTGTGGATTAGAGTGATTTCTTTAATCATATTAGCTAAAACCTATAATTGCTTTCTCCTCTTGAATGGTGTTTTGGAGAGAACTCATTTTTTGTGAGACAGTGAGGAGCTCCATGCAGCCTCCTCGAGGCATCCAAGGGCTGTGAACACCTCAGGGTTATCTTTTCCATTTGGTTGAGGAATCCCCATGAACATAATGCATACCTATTCCTTCATGGGGTCTAAAATAACTCCTTAATGAGGAGCAAGCTAAAACCTGTGACTGTAAATCCATCGTTTCATACCGTGGAAATGACTAAGCTGGGTGCTGATAGTTCATGTGCTCCTCTGTTGTGCTGCTTGTACCAAATTAAATACACTTTCTGACATCAGTTGACTTCTCTGAGGTAGTTGTACATACTTTGAGCACTTTAGTGGACACCATACAGAGGCAGTGAACCAGCAGTGTTAAAGACTAAGAGTTTGACACTGCTTTGGAAGCAGTACAGTTTATTCTTTTCCTGAAAAGCTATGTCATTGGTGTGCCTGGGCAGAGATTTACTCTGTAGCATTTGTCACTCTGTAAGTAGGCAAAGGCTGCAGATTTCACTCTTTAGATTAGTGGTTTAGTTATTGCAGAGCAAAGGGAAAAGCTGCCTGAAGCCTATAATGGAAGCCTTTGCTCCTCTGAAGTGCACCAGCTTGTATTACTTTTGAAACTTGTCCCATTATTGGTAATGGAAGCTGTTCCTAAAATCTGTTTCCCCAAATGCTCGCCAGAAACAAAGCATCACACAACAAGATTTATAATTATAGAGAGATGTCTCTTCTCCTTTTTGTACTTTGTAGTTTATTTGTGCTTTCTCTGTTACACAGAAACATATGGATGAGAATAAATAGAAAAAAAATCATGTCGTGGGGGAAGGCAGAGAAATTAGGAGACACAGCCAAAAGAGAAAAAGTGTGTTTCCACGTATGTCATTTCCATCATTACAATACAGCGAGTCAGTTTATAATCTGTCTTCTTGTTTATAAGAGTATCACAGTCTCAGCCAGCAGATGATGGATGGAAACACAGACTCTGGAGCTGACAGCACTGACAATCTCCCTGCCACAGCCAAGATGGCCCAGCTGCCTTTTTGGGTCATGTCCCAAATGGTGAGCGAAACACAGAGTGGAGCAGTTTGTGGGAAAGGTAACAATATCAAGGAGGTTTTATCTGCTTCCAGGGACAGGATATTCCAGTGTTTCAGGCTTTCAGTTTGACTGTCAGACCAACTGTGCTTTCTGAGGACTTTGCAGAGATTTATGATGAAGGCTGGAGACTGAAAGAAATGGGAGGAGAAGGAAGATGAAGTATTTTTGTAGCCAAGGACTGAAACACCTGCCCAGTACTGAGTTTTCCTGGCAAGCTAGCCCTGGTCAGTACAAGGCACTGGGAAATTAAAATAGCTCCTCATGACTAGCATGAATTTAGAGCTCTCCATCAGTTCTGGTTTAGCTCATAAATATCCTTTGAAGATACATACCTTGCATAAAATTGTGCAAATAATAAAATATTGCACGTATTTAGAAAAATCTGAGCGTTTTCACGTAATTACTCTGTGTTGCTGAAGGACAGTGAGAACAGAGAGAATTTAGATAGGAAGAGATGAAGCACAGAAGCAAGTTGAATTTTTTCACATCTCTTTTGTTCAATACAGAAACCCTTGTAATATTGATCCCTTGATTTGTATTACTTTAAGTGGTAGAAATGCCCCTTATGAAAATTTAGGAAAGTACTTGAGAAAATACCAAGACTTAGCTGCAGGATTGTTACCATTGATTGTAATTTAAAGTGACTCATCTGCTTTCCTTTATGTTAAGGCATGGGATTTCTTAATTCTGTGTACAGATCCACTTCTCAGCTCGCAGCTGAAGAAATCTGTACTCTTTGCCTTAAGAATAAAGAGGCAGCACGAAACATTGAGCACTAGCTGCCAAAATTGTTTCTGCACTGTTGTGTTTAGGACTTGCTTTGTAGAAAATTGTTTCTTTTCAGTGTAATTTTGCTGTTACAAAGAGGAAAGCTAGTGGCACATTGTGCCGGAGCAAGGCAGTCCGTTAGAAATTTCTCTCTTTGATCAGAGGAAAAGCATAACTAATTGCACCTTGTCTTGTCACCCAGTGGATTGAGGCACTTCAGGTTGCAGTGGCCTCTGTCCTTTGGAGATATGGGATGGCCTGATATTGATCCTTTCACTTCTAACTGAGCAAAACCCCTTCATTAGCAACCTGTAAAATGGAAGGGATAATTGTTACCTAGCCAGGAGGAGTGTTATGAAGTCTAATTAGTGAATGTTTTGGTGCTCATGGGGCCAAAAAAAAAAAAAAAAAGCTACAAATGCTGCATTGATTTTTCTCTTTTCAGGCTGTATTAATTCTGCTATTGTGGAATTGTTCTCAGGGCTTTCATGTATGAGATGGATGATCTAAGTGGGCTTGGCAATCCTAAAATAATGTGCGTCTCAATGAATCTTAAGTACAAAGGCTTTTTCTCACAAATGTAACGAAAATAACACTTCAGAGCCCTTCTCTGCCTTTCAATAGGATGTTCTAAGGGGAAACTATTTTAAATAGAGACGCAAAGCAAATTATAGCACTTCAATAACAGCCTCATCTCGTTCTGTTTAAGGATGTGAGTAACTTTGCGCTTGTGAGTTTTCCTGTAAGTTTGCAAGGTCTACTCGAGTTAAGTGTGTCCAAAACAGACAATGTTTCCTGCCTTTCTTACAAGCTTAGATGATTCTGTCTGTTCTGTCTTTGTTGGTTTTGGTTTTGCTTTTTTTAAGTTTCTGTCTTTGTCAGTACTCCAACACTGCTAGGTAAATCAGACTTAGCAGAGCAAGCCTTCCAGGAGGCTGCATGGACTCTTCTCCCAAGCGGTTTTCGCCTTATAAATATGATCTTTGAAGTACTGTTACATAAAGTATGGGTAAACTTCACAAAAAAAACCCCAAACTGCAAGTTGTCTGCTGGTAGTAAAACATCTCTGAGCTTGGTGTTCTTGGGGAAGTTGTCTGCTGCTCAGAAGTGCTGGAGCCCCATCTCTGCTGTGTTTCATGCTGAGATCTCTTTAAAATATCCTTCTTAAGGAGTGCTTTTCCCAGATTGTCATGGGTTGGGAGCAGTTAAAAAAAATATATGTATTGACAATGAAATTACAGCCCTGATAACATGAATATTTGAAACAGAAGAATCAGTGGAAATGCATTGCTGCCCAGTCTGAGATTGCATGCCTCTGCAGTTATGGTTAAGAGCATCTCCCCTGATTTAATTTAACTGAAATTAAAAACTTGCAAGGACATCTTGAAATTTAGTGAGGTGATTATGGTTTGAATTTAATTGTCAGACAAGCCATAATATAGTTATTATTTAATTATATAATTACCTTGCATTGACTTCAGAAACCATTAAGGAAAAAGAAGCGTGTTTAAATATTTGACCATAATTTTGACAGACTAATCCTTGCCTGGAGCAAGGGCTTCTCTGAGCTGTTCTGTCATTCTAAGATTATGCAAGCTCCTCCTTATTTTTAATTTTTCCCTTGATTAATTCTGCTTTGTTTATGAATTTGTTATTTGCGGCTGACTCCCCAGGATGCTAATTGCTACTGTAAACTACAGATACTGCTGAGCTAATGTATTCTGAAAATATCAGGAAAAGAAAGGATGTACAATTGCAAAATAAACCACTGATTTGTACTTTTCACTTCTTTCCAAAATATATAATAAAAATACCTTATTCTTTGCTCTTTTTTTATGTGAGAAAACGTCCATCTCTTCTCTATTTATATCTATGAAAGATGAGAGTGGATCTGGTAAAAGAACAGTTTGGGGGTTTTGTATATTTGGTCTTGCATTTGATACATTTTATTCTATAGTTATTAAGAAGACCTCACATATTGCAGTAAGACTTTTGAGGTTATTTAGAGTATAATATTTAGAAATCAGGTCCTGGACAAAATAATAATCTGAGTGAAAGTAATAGAAAAAATTGGTGGCATAAAACTTACAAATTCTCTGCATTTTCCTTTCACTGCTGACTTTTTTTTTGGACTGAAGCGAAAGTGAGATGATCAGTGGAGTGCAGATAAACTCCAAAAAATACAAGTCAAGGTACCAGCCTTTTCATCAGGAGAGTTATTCTGTTGGGTATGTGATGATCTGGATGAAGATCAGAAGAATTTTTGTTGATCTTGCAGACCAAGTCTGACAGCCAGAGAAGTTCCCTGTGCAGAGATTGGTTTTTGGTGAATTTCTCTGGATGGACACCCAGGGTTATGAAACTTCTAAATGGCCTGAGGCAAATCAGTTTAATCACTTGGCCTTGAGGTTTTTTATCATAACAAATGTAGGCATGTTTGTGTTTCTTGACTGTTATGAGATACCTTGGGGAGCTCTCCTTCTCTGCCAAATGTCAGAGGAATTTTCAGTCACACTGGGTTTCTTTCATTATTTCTAATAGGTTTTAGGTGGCATCTCCTTTTCCTACTTCAGGATGGATTTTATCTCCCTTCTCCACCTTTCCCGAAAATTTTACTTACCTTTTATCCCACCCTCAAACAGAGTCTTGGCTTCATCCTCTGGGCAATACTGAGATTTTATTTCCTTCTTTCTAGTGGCTGGACAGTGGATTGCTGTGTGGCAGTGAGAAGAGCTCTGTAGTAGCCTTTTCCCTTCTTCAGTTTTCATTAATTACCTTAATTAACGTGTCTCTGCCTTCAGGCTGCCTTTTCTTATTTGAAAAAAACTTCTGCAGAAACTACTGGTAATACTTTCTGTGTCAGATCGTCTCAGACATTTAGACTTACTTGTCCTCAATATTTGACTTTTCTTTATGTGAGCATTGGAGATCTCATTGCTCTTCACAATTCCCAGGTTGGGATCAACCTGTTCTCCCTGTCAACCAGTGACAGAACAAGAGGAAATGGCCTGAAGCTGCACCAGAGGAGATTCAGGTTGGACAGTAGGAAGAATTAGTTCACTGAAAGGGTTGTCAGGCACTGGAAGGTTCTGCCCAGGGATGTGGTGGAGTCACCAACCCTGGAGGTGTTCAAGGAACAACTGGAAGTGGCATCCCTGCTGTGGTTTAGTTGTCATGCTGCTGTTCGGTCAAAGTTTGGATTCAATGATCTTGGAGGTCTTTCCCAATCCTAATGGTTCTGTGAGTCTATTGATTAAAGAAAAAAAGAAAAGGATGCTCAGACCAACTGCAGTGTCCTCCTCCCACCAAGGCTTCTGGGCTTTCCCAGGACTCCTCTTACCCCACACATTGAGTGAGTGCTATCAACAAGCAAGCAGCTGCAGTTAAAAGCATGGTTTTACTTCTCAGCAGGGAACATAAATCAGCTGTAAAATTGATGGTGATCCTTGGAGGAGTTGCTTAGATGGCCGTGACTCTCCCCAGTGGGGATTGCAGACTTTAACAATCAGGGCAGAAAAATATTTGCCTGCAGGAGCAGACAGCCCTGGCGTGGTAGCATCTGTCAGCTGCTGGAATTTCATTTACAGCCCCAAGAGCTGTGCTGGGACACCTCTTATCAGTGAATTGCTGAAGCAAAGGTGCTAATAGCTCATTGTAGTGCAAACAGGTGGTTCAGGCTCTTGCTGTAGGAGATGGAGAGGCTGCAGAAATGTGATGATTCACCAGGCAGGCACTGCTGGCCACTCCAGATTCTTTGTGGTTTCTGCAGATATCTGAGCAAAATGCTGTTTGTGATGTTGGTCCAGGAGCTAGGGCTGTGCACTGTGTTTTCATGCTGCTTTTGGGTTGAGACATTGAATTTTCACTGGGAATTACTAGCATGCGGCAATATCCTGAGGATGAAGCAATTACCTTAATAGATGCTTCTGTCTTATTGTGTGGTCTAGAGTGTGCTACTTGCCATCCCTTTCACAGTGATGCCTTCTGTATAATGGAATATTTACCACCAGCTTCCTGCAGAGTGTTCAAAATTGTGAGAAAGTATTATACTGCTTATTAATGCAGCATAATAATGATAGTATTCTGCTATTCAGAGATTAGAGGCTGACTTACTTTGTGCCGAGGAAAAATAATAGTTTTTTAAAATTATCTTTATTTAATCTTGCTGATGGAAAATCTCTGTGGCTTTACATTCATCTCCCTACCTCTGGCTTTTTGTTTAACTTGGTTCCAAACAGGCTGATTTCTAGACTCTTGATTGCTGATATTCATTTTTCTGATAAGTGGGTTCTTGTGGCCCTTGTCCTCCTCTCTGACACCACACAGTATTTTGAACTTCAGGCCCAATAAAGAAATTTGAAGTTTGCCAGTCCTGAAATCAAAGCAAACGTTAAATCAGCATGTGCCCAGTAACTATTTAACTTGATTAGCATTTTGACTGCATTGGAAACCTGAAAAGTGCTTGATAGATGCAATATAAAGCTTTGCAGTGGCAGCAAAAGATATTACTTGTTTAATGCCAGCACTAAATAATGTAATACTGTTGTCAAATGTCAATTTTCATTGCTGTTTTCAGTGCAGCTTGATTTCTGGAAAATTAACCCATCACAGTTTCAGAAATTGTTTCAGCTTTTCCTTGAAAAAGTAATCTTTAGAGGGAGTATTCTGAAGAAGAAAGACTTCTTCACTCCAGACACCAAGTTTTGAAATTCTTAGAACTTATTTATTTATTAAGGTCAACAGGGAGGGAAGAAATCTGAGGCTTTCAGATTTTAGGTTATAACTTTGAAAATCTTGTGATCTGAGACTGTTCCATAGGAAAGAGCTGCAGCTCTCTGCTTTGCATCATTAGTGAAGTATCAGACTTCTCATATAAATAATATCCTGGCTTAATTAGAAAGTATTTAACTAAATATTTAAATCAGAGCAAATGTAGGGAAAAAAACCTCCTGATTTAATTAGGAAGCAGTTAAGAATCACTGCAAATCTGAGAGGTGAAGGAAGTATGGGAAAGTATGGACTCAGGAACATACCAGCTCCTTGAGAGCGACTGTCAGGAAAAAGATTCACAGAATGGTTTGGGCTGGAAGGGACCATAAAGATCATCCAATTCCACCTCCTGCCATCTGCAGGGACACTTTCCTCTATCCCAGGTTGCTCCAAGCTCCATCCAACCTGGCTTTGAACACTTCCAGGGATGGAGCAGCCACTCTGTGCCAAAGCCTCACTACCCTCACAGTAAATAGTTTCTTCCTAACACTTTGCCTTCTATTCTCACTGCCAAAAGCCTCTGTCTTTGTATGGACACATCAAGTACCTACAATTGATTTTGTTTGACATTAAACCCTAACACTGTCTCCTCGGGTGGCAGCTTTCCTTAAATATGTTTGTGTCAGTTGTTTGTGTACATACATTACAGATATTTCTTCAGCGTATTTTATGCTGACATAATTTAATGGCTTTCTTTCGAAGTGCAAGAGAGTATTAGCCTACTAAATTGCATTACTCCTTGGGAATTCCCTTTGGTAGTTTTTCTTAGTCATTAAAAATACCACAGTAGTCTAAAGCTGCATTTTGCTTAAAAAACAGCCTTTATTCTGTAAAGTGGGGCACAGGATTCTCAGCTGTGATGTGACCACATCATCTTCTGCAGATGGAAGGAAAACTTCAATTTCTTTTATTCAAGACAGTTTCAAGGTGAGGCCATGATTTGTGTGGTTATAAATCTCAGCAATGAGGTTCTTGATGCATCATCATGCTTTTCTTTGATGCATCATCAAAACATGTTGGTGATGAGACACCCAAAGCCAGTTTGCTGCTGGAGTCAATATGTGGCTCTGTGATTTCTGAAAATGACATTGCAAGAGTGTTAGTTCAGGAAAGCTAAGACTGAATGGCAAAGTCAAATCCCTTAGGAGTCAGGAAATTGAGAAACTGAGGCTTCTTCTATGACTTCGAATCTTGATGGGCCTTGAAGCTTTTCCTAGGCTCAAAACACAGATGTGGGACCTACCCTGGTTTCATTTTAATTCCTAGTATTTTACATGTGAACACATTTTGGTTGAGGAGTCCTTACTTGTCTTTCATTGTCTTAGACGTGCAGTTTATGGGGAAAACCACATTTATGTGAAGCTGGCAGGACTCCTGGGCTTCCATTGCTGAGACTCACTGTGTGTGTGTGGGGAAGCACCTGAGGGAGGTTTGGCCATGCCTGACAGCCATCCTGCTTTATTCCCACTCCTGCCATTGCTGAGACCATGTGTCCTTTTTCTTTCTGGAATGGACGCACAACAGCTAGGGTCCTTCAGAGAGCCTTAGATGATAAAGCTTTTTGCAGCTTTTTGCTTCCCTGTGTATACATGAACAATTGTACTAATTTATCTGTTCTGTGAAAGCACTTTGTGCCTCTGCTAATTGTTCTTATCCCTCCCAAAGTTTTCTTCACTCACTCCCTTCTGCCTGAGCTTGTGGAAAAGAGAGGAGGAAAGCAAGCAAACTCAGGATTCCTGCTGGCTTGCATGGCAACAGCGATCTCTTTCCAGTTCAGAATTTATCAGTTCTGTGGCTGTGTGAATCAATTTATTTGCAGCATGCTGTCAACTTATTATTAAGAAAGTGAAAATGAGTGCTAGATAATCACTCAGAACAGCTTGGAGCAGGCTTGGTAGTCACAGAAATAAAATTATGGAAGAAATGTTCTCTTGATCCAATGGCTTGGGATGCACTAATGGGCCAATTGACCACACCATGAAGTTGCTTGCAATCACTGCTAGGATACTTTTCTCCAATTTTGAATGAAAGATTCTGTGGGTTTAAGTGAATTTTGGGAGAATGTTTTGATTTACATCTGTGATCAGCTTAGGGTTGGGTGTTAGGCTACACATCTGAAGCAAAATGTACAAACCCAAGAATCACTGGGGCCAGAAAGGGATCCAGGGCTCCGAACAACCTTTGCAATTTAAAAAAACTTAGAGGAAAAGAACTTCTTACTTTATACCTTAAATAGTTATGGTCTCTGTCTATGTCTATAAGGAAGATAAACGTAACAAAGAATGGTACATGGGCACTACAAAGACATAAACAACAGCTGAAGGAAGACTAGTAATTTTGGAGATTCATGTGGGAAAATGTTTTAGAGCTGCTGTAACCAGGACATTACCATTCTTGATTGAAAAATATATATTTTTAGTGGGTGCCAGAACGTTTCCCACTTATCCCTAGATAGTACATTAAAATTCATTTTGTAACTGTCATTATCTCTGGAAAAACTTCTTTGAAATCCTGTGGTTTAGGAATAGAAACTTGGTGGATCTCTACAAAATCTCTTGTAGGGATGCTAACTATTCACATTCAGGCGATTCAGACCTTTTGTTAGTAAATGGGAGAACCTGGAAGGCAAACTAATGAGAATGACACAGCAGAGGAAAATCAGCCTTTTGCAGGATGTAGAAAGCAACATCAAAAAGACCTCAATGTTTTCTACAACGTGAAGTTATGCAGTGTGTGCATTCTGTGCTTCTTTAAAAATACAATAGTAATTGTAATACAGTGTCTGTGAGTAACTTGGTCTAGTAGAAGCTGTCCCTGCCCATGGAAGGGTGGTTGGAACAGGATGGTCTGGGAGGTCTCCAACCCAAACTGTTCTGTCATCTGAAATAATAATGGCACAGAGAAATTGTTCATTGTGTTGGTAATTCACCAGAAACTGACAGAAAACCTCTGAAGAGGTATCAATGGTAATAAGTGAAATATCTTCAAAGATTGGGTAATGAGCATTAAGACAAACTTGAAGTAAAATTGGAAACAGCAAAAACTTGTGATTAATTCTCGACTAGGTTTATATTAGTTTTGCTTAAAAAGGATCTTACTACCAGAAGGAAACTGCATATTAGCCTCTTTTCCCCTATTTTTTATGTAGGTAAAAAAGGATGTTTTCATTTAAATACTAGAAATTGAGAATTGTTCCATGTCCTGACACTACAGGAGCTTGTTCAGCCGGTGCAAAGATGCAGCATCATAAATGGGGACACAGAGGTGCCCTCTGACTTTATCAGTGTTTGGTACCAATGTTTTCAAGGGAACACCCCACTGAGACTGGTGCAGACCTCCTGTGTTTGAATCAGCATCTTCTCTGATCAGTTAAAAATGTTGTACTGTAAATGCAGTGTAAAATGTTATATGTCTCTGGTAGTAGGTGCTGTGTGCTTGTGGGATGTTAGGCAGAGCTTATGTTGTGATAATCAGTTAAAAAATCCTTCAGATTGAAGCCAGCCTACCAATTTGGTTAAGGCTTCTTTACTAGCTTAAAGTCCACGTGTTTTTCCCTGTTTTATCCATATTTGATGCTACAGAGAGCTCTAGGAAACAGCTCTGCTAACCAAAACCAAAGTGTAACATTAAAAAGAACAAAACAACTGTTAAGATTATTAAGGCTACCAGACAAACAACCTGGCAGGGAATGTTTGCTGATATCTAGGAAACAGCCAAAAAGACCTCCAAAATACTGCTGAGATAAATCCAATATTTGGGTTTTTTTAACTAGAAGAGGTTGAAAGTCCAAGAGGCATCTGATTAAAAAGTGATGGACGTGAAGCTCTCTAATGCCTTCACAGCTGGCATGGAGCATATGAGATTAAATTTCAGCAGTAAAGAGCAGATAGAAAAATATTTAACTGTCTTTCCATGTTGATACCAGGATGCAGAGTCTATCCTTCAACACCTGAAAAAAAGCAGGTTGGTTAAAACATGGTGATGGTTTGGAAAACTTAATTTTTTTCGGTTTTGTCAGAGTGAGTCACAGTAGTTGAGACTACGCTTGGTTTGCTTTAAGTATTAAATACTTAGAAATAATTAATACTTGGCAATGCTTGTAGCTTGCATTACACTGAGCTGGTAAATTGATTTATAGTTTAGAGAATTTTGGTACAAAATAGTATGAAATCAAAAGTTCTTTTTACCCCCTGTTAGGGTCTTGTTTCTGTTGTGCTAGCTATGCCAGACTAGTTTGGAAGTTCAGTTCCTGGACTCCTTTCAGCTAATTTTTCTTTTGACAGTTTCAGGATTTTATGTGCATCTTTAGGAATTAATGAACATGCTTTGGCTGTATTTGAGACGTTGTTTAGGACAGTGAATTAAAATGTGCTGCAACTGAAGTGCCCTTAAATTTTTCATTATTCCATAGTGGTTTAAATAAACCTGTATATTTAGCTTGTACTTTAACATTGTTTTGAATACAAGTCCTTTCCTGAATTTTTAATTTTAAGATTTGACTTTTTAGACTGTGGTTCTATCTGAGCACCCCCTATTTGGGGTTTTTTTTTTTGGCTGACAGCACTCTCCTAAATTAGGGAGGAACTTTTATCTCTGCTGTGCAGCTGAGAAGCAAGAAGAGAGAATTCATGGCGTGCCTGAAGGTGTGCAAGAGCACTGTGGCAGAGCAGGGAACGAAGCCTGGCTCTCCCAAGTCCTTGACTGCAGCAATATGACTAAATCTTGCAGTTGTGAACTGTCTCCTTGATTTGTTTCTTTTCATGCAGCCTTTCAGTCCCCCTTGGACCGAGGAATGAGAACTCATTTTAGGTATGAACATTTCCTCTGACTCTGATTAGGACCAGAGAGAAAGTGTTCAGTGAGTATGAACAATTGCAGCCAGCACTTGCAACTACTTCTTGTCTCAGTGCTGGGGAAAAAATGAGCCAGGGCTGACTAGTAGTGCCTTTTATTAAGCTTTATAATCCCCATTGAACTCAATGTCTGAGTTCCCTGGGCTAGCATTTGTTATCCCAACTCTGGGCTAAACCATCCTTCTTCTCCAATTATAGGCCTTGGCATCAGTGGTTTTTATAAATCTTCTTCTTCAAAAATTTTTTTCCCCATGGATAAGATTGGGATATTGAATGACTACCTTTCTGTAAGCTAATCTAATAATGCAATGATTTTCAGACTCTTAGGTACAAAACGAGAGAAAAGCCTCTTTAGACTTCCTGCTTAATAAGATTTACAGTGTTTTTTATTATCCACAAACTTAGTTTCATTCCTTCATTCAGCTTGGAGTATGTTCACTTCACAGTTTGGCTTCTTAAATTGATGCCTGGTTCTTTTTCCAGCAATTTTTCATCTCTTCTAATTGGCCACTCTTGTCACATTTTGCTCCTCCACTTCAGCACCAGCTGCTGCTGCCAGAGCTCATGTTAACCTCCATTGATCTCCACCTTTGTCTCCTTCAGCCCTTCCCATTCCATCCTGCAGCTCTGCTCTCTGCTGGCAGCACAAAACTCACAGGGCTCATCCTACTCTTCTTCATGCACACAGATACCTGAGAAAGAAATGGCTTATTTCATTCAGTTTGCCTTGTTCATGTGAAAACACCTTAAAAAAAAGTGAGCAAGGTCCAGCAGTGTCTTCTTTCAAATGAGGCTCTGTTCTTTTTGCAACTTTTAGGATGTCAGATGTTGAAATTATGGCTTTAAGAGCAACATTAAATTCTGTAGTATTCATGTTCTCTGTCCTGTGAGATTTATCTGCAGGAAAAATGTGACATATGTAAGCTTAATTTTCAGTTGTATAACTAAAATGACACAACTTGCTGACACACATTTTTACTATATAACTTCTCATATGTAAAAACATACTTTTTAAACTGGATCCTAATTATATCAATAATGGCCAACACACACCTACTCCACTTTTCCTCATGTAGGTGGTTGTTTGTGCTTTCTAGCAGAAAGACTGTGGTCTGTTTACATCTATTTTTTGTATTTCCTCATTTTTAAAATAATTCTGTAGACTTTACTTCTGTTTATCTTACCTTACACTGACTTAACTGCATTGACTTCAAGAGAGTTAACCATAATCTTCATTTACGTAGGAGGTAGATTGTGCACATTTAGCTAATTCTCTAGGTGTCTGGGCTCAAAATGTAGTGTAATGGATCTTAGTCACTGCTCTGTTTTCATGCAAACTGTTAAAACAACACTTTATTTGCAGAATTTCTCAAAGCAATGGAAAATAAAGACATTCAGGAGCATGCTTTTGGCTGCAAAGATGCAAATCTAAAATGTGCTGATTTCACAGGATGGTCCTGGAAGAAAGAAAGGAGCTTTAGTGTGGTCAAGGACACTCCAAAATACCAATGGTTAACAAAACCAAACATTTCCAGCTGTGATTCCTTGCTGGAATATTTTTAAAATATTTTCTTAATGCAGCCTTTTCTGGTTTTCTTTTCCCTGTGAAGCTGATGTAGTTAGGAAGCAGCAGAGTGTCAGTAGTAGGTAAGATAAACCAGAGCACTTTATCACTCTCTGATTTTAACACCAAACATAAAACAAACCTGTAAGTAGTGCAAAATCTTCAGACAGAAGGATGTTAACATAACCTGGTGATGAGACAGCTACGAGCTGATGGGTTCAGAGGGCAAATGCTGTGCTGGCTGTCCCTGTGCAGAGTAGATGAGACCATCTTCAGAAGGTTGGAAGAAGCCTCACCTGGACAGGCACTGGTCCTCACTGGGGACCTTAACCACCCCAAAAACTGCTGGAGGGACATCAGAGCAGGACAAAAACAGTTCAGGAGGTTCCTGGAGTACATTGGTGGCAGCCTGCAGACACAGGGTGGTTGAGGAGCTGGTTGGTGGGCATGATGAGCCTGGGTCTGACCCTTTGAATAACCAAGAACTGGTCAGGGGTGGGAAGGTCAAGGGAAGCCTTGGCTGCAGTGGCCATTGGGATGGTAGAGTTCAGGATCCTGAGGAGATGAGAAAAATAGTAGTTTTCCTCCCCTGGATTTCCAAAGAGCAGTTTTTGACAAGGTTTCCCATAATACATGCACAGCCAAACTGGACTACAGAACTGCGCAGTGAGGTGGGCTGGGATGTAGGGTCTGACAACCTCCAGTTCACACCACAAAGCTTCAGAAAGCCTAATGGTCCTTTCTTTCCCGTGTGTGTTCTTGGGTACTGCTCACTGTCCAATAAGAAATTTGGAGAAAGATTTCCATGTTAACTTGTTCAGCCCTGCCCACTGCTGAGTTTCTCCCAGAAATTGTTCAGAGTTGCATGGGGAGCTATAACTTCACACAATATGATTTTATTTGGAAAAGGAAAATGAAGGAAACGGCTGTTAGTGAAATCTGTTGGTCTACAGACCAGCCTGCACAGAGACCCACTGGGTGTAGTTATTTAAAATGACATCAACCAGTTTAGGAAGCACAACACAGAAATGGGGTAAGAGGATGCACCTTCGGTTTCACTGACCAGGGGCAGCAGCAGTGCCTTCAGGCCCATGCTTTGCTCACAGCAGCTCCAGACTGATTTTGCCTTCTGCTTCCTGCATGATACAAAGATCAATATACTGCTTTTTACATCTGAGGGATGACATCTTTGTGTTGCAGCACCAGTTCAGACATTCCCATCCCTGCTTCCTCATCACCTCTGTCTTCAGACTGTTCTGCCTGGCTTTCTTTACTTCCCATCTGTTTTCTGATGCTGCCTTCTTTCTTAGCTGGTAATGAATATTTTCGTTCTCCTCTATTTGTTGTGAGGAAGTCTGGATGAGGCCCTTGCCATTCCATTCTTACACTGCCATACGAGCAAATCATCCATCATTCCCTGTTTCCAGGTTTTGTCTCTGCTCCACAGGCATTGTTGAATTGAGATAGCTTTCTGGGGGAACCAGGCTGCCAAATGAGTAAATACCTGAGAGGGTGAGCAGTCAAATCAGTTTTATGAAAAGCTCTGAGTCCAAGAAGATGGAAAAACTCCTAGTACTTTCAGACCTCTTAACTGGATCTCTTCTCCCTTTTACATTCAAAACAAGCTAACATGGACTTGATGTCTCTTTATGAAGCATTATATACTAGAAGATCTTTGGAAATTACTCTCTTTTTTGTAGAGATCTCTGCTAATGGCTATTTTGACCCAGTGAAATCATATCCCTGCCTGACACATCCTGTTTTTCCAAAAACAACTCAGATATAGTCTATTTTATATCTGTTATATCTAAAAAAGCTACAATTTATACTTGTGGTTTAGACTTACTGCTTTGTCTCTGTCTTCTCTGTCTTGATGGACATCTTTATGAGGATGAGTTACCCCAGACTCCTGCCCTCCCCTGTTGCTCCTCTCCAGAAGGTGACTGAGGAGCAGGAACATATTCAAAACACGAGGGATTGGATCTCTGCCTCAGGGGATGGGCTTGTTCCTCGCATTCCCTGATTTACCTACCCGTCCTGCTCTTGTCATTCCCTGCTTGGGTCCCTTCAGTCATTCCTTGAGCTGCAGTTATTTGCATTCACCCTTCACATCCTCCACTCCTGGTCCTCCCACCCAGACATCCCAGCTTTGCCCTTCACAGCTGCTGAGTGCACTTTTTGTCAGACTCTCTCCCCGGTTTTGACAAGACTTCCTCTCTCATATTCCATTCTAAGCCCCAGCTTATTGCTGCCTTTCCCTTCTTTCCCACTAAACACTGCAGATGGATATCCTCAACTCCATAGGGTTTATAAACATCATCAGGGAGAAGGTGCCATTCAACCTGATTTCCTTCTTGTTCTGGGAGCTTGTTTGGCACTGCTGGCTAATACCTTGTGCTCAGCAGCTTGGGTTTGGCTGGAGAAAAGCACTGGTCTTCATATGAAGAGGTCAGGATAGGAGTAATCCTCCTGTTCCCTGCCTAGTTTGAACTTCCCCTGCTCCAGCTTCCAGCCCTTCCTTCTAGTAACAGGTTTCCCCACTAGAGTCCTTTATTGCTGTTTATTTTCTGTCCATACAGATATTTACACACTAATCAAGCAATTTTTTCAGTCTTTCTGATAAGCTAAACAGATTAAGCTTTTAAAGTTGGTTACTGAAAAATGTTTTTTCCAACCTTCAGTTATTTCCCCCCTTCTTTTCTGCCTCCTTGCTATTCTACATTCTGTTGTGACAGCAGAACAGCATTCGGGTTTTAGGGTTAATATTACCAATGGCAAATACAAAAGTAAATTATTTCTTTTTGCTCGTTGTCTGTTTATGCATTGCACATTTTTTTAAATGCAGTGTGGCATTGGAAACAAGAGTTACCTATTTCATAGAATGATAAAATGGTTTGGATTGGATGGGATCTTAAAGATCATCTCATTTCACCCCTCTGCCCTGGGCAGGGACACCTTCCTCTATCCCAGGTTGCTCCAAGCCCCATCTAACTTGGCTTTGAACACTTCCAGGGATGGGCCAATAAACACAATTCTGTAATGTAAAGGGTTACTATACCTAATACTTACAAAAAACTGAGTAAACTTTATCGTAAACTTTCCTAGGTGCAACTAAATGCATATCAGAGTAGGAACAAAGACTCAGACTTGCTCTCCCACTTTCCTTTTAGTTTCCTAACTTCTGTTTTACCAGGAAGAGAGGAAAAGTCGATTACTTGCTGTATAAATTCTCTGTCAAAATTTTTATGAATTAGGGCTAGAAGTGAATAATGAATCTTTCTCCAGCTTTCCCCTCTCCTGTCTCATACATATACATTCACACTCAGAAATAGCATACTCTTTATGCAAAGGTTTCCTCTCTTTTCAAATAAAACCAATACATTTTTTATTTTACATGTCATAAGCCATGGATAACTTGATTACCTCATGCTCCTAAATTCAGCTGTTAATTATTTATTTGGAAGTGTTGGGTGGGCTGCCACAATTAGCCTTGACATATTAAATAAATAGTTTTTTACGGTAATTGGGGGTTGATGCCATGCTGCTTAGAATAGGCTCCAGTATTTTGTTCCTGTCTTGGAGCTAACTGCAGTTTTTAATTTCATGAAACACTTTAGGAGACCATAAGAAAAAATAATCACATTACAAGTGAGAAGTGTTGAGTAAATTTCTTCTACAGAAAATGCACCAGTTATAAATTTAGCCCTTAATTGATGGCATTACGAAGGGCTGAGATGGAAAACAAACAGTGGGAAACCCAATAATCTGTAATGTCAGGAGTCTGCATGCTCTGCTTGCCAGGCTGTGCTCAGGCTCTTGAAGAGGTAGAAGCTTCCAGTGGCAAGACAAAATAACCTTTCAGTACTCTCTGCCCATGGTGGAAAGGTGTCCAGTTGAGGAAACAAAAGGTAAGCAATGCCCTTTCAGTTCTAATTTACTTTTGTGGTCTTGGCCAAAGGGTTTTCCTGTGCTGCTGCTTCCAAAGCAGCAGCTCGGGGCTTTGGTTCTCCAGGTTTTTTTCCTGCCAGGCTGAACTCTTTCCATGGACAAGTTGCCCTCTGTTTTATCCTGTCTGTTGTTTGCATTCAGCTCTGGGCAGGCAACTGGGGCTTCTCCCATCCCAGTCAAGTGGATGGAAAAAAACCCCAGATGTGGCTGCTCTGGGCTGGGCAGGGAGAAGATTTGGCTCTGCAAAATCTCCTGCCTGGCTGGAAATGTCCGAGGTGAAAGATTCCTTCTCACCTCACTCTGGGTCTCCTTTCAGAACAAGAGAGCAGCAGGATTTGGTTTTGTATAGCAAATCTACACACCCAGGAGCTCATTTGGAATTCCTTGTGCTGTGCCTCTCCTTCCATTACCATGCAGGGAGTCTGTACCCTGAAGGATGCAAAAGGAGGATAAAAAGGGCACTTTGAGAGCTTTACTGCGTCTCAGGCTTTTGTGTATCCAGTACAGTAAGGCATTACTGATATATTTTAGTTGACATGATTCTCAGGGAGCTTCTGCCCTCCTGTTCTTCCCATTTTCCCTGGGTTACATCAGCCTCAGAGGCTGCTTCCTTTAAATTTGGGTATGAATTTGTAACATGAATGTTGTCCATCATGGTGGGCCCTTTCAGCAGTGTGTTTGGGTCCAAGTTTCAGACAAATGGTCCTGGATTACTCCCCATTTCGTAGAACAGTTTTGTCTTTGGAAGTTCTCCAAACTCTCCATCTCTAGGGGGCTTCTGGTTGTTCTGTGTGGACATTACTTGGGCAATTGGCCTCAAGCTTCTGAAAAATACTGAGATCTAGTTAAAAGCCCCAGAACAATCCATTTTATACTGAAAGTCTGTAAGTTATTGAGAGTTGATGATATTTTCTGCTTGCAGGAAGATGCCTTTCAAAGGCAGCCTTGAGGGAAATGGTGCTCTCTGCTCCCAGTGCTGGAGGTTTGATGGGTGCACATTTCCAAATTATGGACTTTGTGTGAGGAGATCTGTGTCTCAGCAGGCTCAGAGACCTGTTCTTTACCATCCCTCAGTAGCTGACATGAAAGAGCATTTGTAGCCCTGTCTTCCTCTCCTTACTAATCAGAATTCTGTTTCATTTTGCAAAATATGTAGTAATTTCTCTGTACAGCTAAAGCCTCTGACCTTGTTGTCTTTAAATCCAGTATAACTATATTCTGAGAGGTTGAGATACAGATTTCTTTTCCCTGATACCTCTACAATTCCTCTGCAATGCTGACTGTTAACTTCATTGGGACCTTCTTCAAGAAACAGTAGCCAAAAGCAAATTCTATAAAGAGCAGCTAGATTTTGGTGTGGTGTTTTGTGGATGGGCGAGGGGAACTACATGATAGAATATTGAATATAAAATACAGAAATTATATAAATTCGTATTGAAGGATGAAATAACTTCTGCATTTCCAGGAAGCTCAGTTTTCTTTTTTTCATTGTCCTGAAGAGGTAAGAGGTTTTGAAGGAGAAGCTATGGAAATGTGTGGAATGTTGGAAACTGCGACAGACTTTGCTGCTTTTTCTACCCTTTTACTACCCTTATTGAGGGATAATGACTGCCCTGGAAGGATTCCTCTTCCTGTAAATCCCTGCTGCACCAGTGGTTTGTGATGACATTTCTGTTGCTTAGTCAGTGGAGGGAACAAGAAGAATCCTGCTTTTTTTTCCTCTTTAGAGCTTCCAGTCAATTATTGGTGCTTCTTGCATTGAGTTGTTTCTCATTCTCTGCTCCCTTCACACACTGAACTGACCTTTTCAAGGGGATGAACTTCTTATGAGAGAAACTTGTGAACTGACTGACAGATTGTTGTTGTCTAACACTGAAGGAGATAAGGCTTTTTAGCCTTTATCTGTTCCTTTAGGCATCTGTATAAATTCAGACAGTGGTGTTTGATGTCATGATTGGTTGAATTTTAATAGAAATTTGAATTGAATGCTAATAAGACTTCTATAGTGGCAAATAAAGACAATTACATTGTTCAGGAAGCTAAAGTCATCTTTCTATTCACCCAGGGGATGAACTAACTTCTGCCCAGTGTTCTGGGAATTTGTTCCCTTCCTAAATAAATTGGTTATGTACTTACTTGTTTCTCTCTTTGAATACTCTCCTATCTCTATTTGAACTTTGTTAAAATATGTAGTGGAAAAGTAATAAACATTACTTGTGTGTAGTCCTGTGCTAGCAGAATTATGGGCTGCAGTGCAATAATAATAGACTGCAAGTCTGATAGAACATATTTTGGGTGGTTTTTTTGGTGTTGCTGTTATTGTAGAACTCCCAGACTTATTGCAGCAGACATGGCATGCATGTGTAAAGGAGGAGATACAGTAAATTTATCATCTAAACACCAAAAAAGAGACTCCAGCTGTTGACAGCAAAGAATACAGGGAGATGACAAAGATGAGCATAATCTGCTTTTCTTCTGAGTACACATGGCCTGGCACGGGCACTTGGGTGAGACATCTCTGAAACTACTGCTGTGAACAGGGACAGCTGTCACAGGAAAGGTTTGCAAGATTGTTTAGTTGAAATGCAAGGAGGGGCTGGAATATGAATGAATTTCATGAAAAGATTATATAATCTGTCTCCAGCGTCTCACATCTATTATCTTTCCACTTCTCTGTAAACACTTGGGAATGGATTTTCCAGTGGGCAAATTAAAACCCTGCTGTGGCATCTTGTGCTCCTGACAAACTCCTGTCTCCCTGTGTGATGGTTTGGTGCTGTCACTGAGGGGATAAGTTTGGATTGTTTGGATTATATGGAATAAACAGAGGCTGCTTTGATGTTGGTCTGCTTTCGCTGGAGTGTGACTGCATTGGTTGGCTTTAAGAGCATGTCTGAGAGGAAAGTAATCAAAACCTGATAGCAGCAAAAATTAATGAAGGCAGAAGAAAATGCTGTGCCTGTGACTATCCGGAGGGAAAGACAGAAACTAAAATGCAGCATGTTAATGAGGACTGCAGCAATCTTCTTTATTCACTTCTGAGCTCGGCTCTGCAAACTTTTATGCATTCTGGCCTTCTGAACATAACTCCAATAATTTAAATGAGTTTTTGGTTAATCCCAGATAGAAATAACCGAGATGTACTTTTTCATCTAAAATTATCTTTTCTTTTTTTTTTTTTAATAAATTTAGGGTACCACTTTGGGGTAAGGAAAGCAAATTTTTTACTGTAAATGATGAGAGCCTATCTTGCATGTACAGCTAGATCCTTCAGTGTTTCCCTTGATAAACCAAATTTTAATCTGTAAGGCACAAATTACAAAAACAAGAGAGGATTTTTCTTTCTTCAGGTATGCCCTAATATTAAGTTTCCTGATTCTGATAGAGCATTGGTCTTTTGGGGAGAGGAGAGGTCATTAATATGTTGCTGAGAGCTTTCTAAAAACTCTGGTTTCACTTCTCTGGCCTCGTGGTCTGTTGAGGTGTATTTGTGTGGCAGTCGGTGTTTGATGGGGAGGATTGCCAAAGTCAAGCTGACACTTTGCAATTGGGTGGGATCTGCTTGTGCTTCCAAAATTTGTACAACGAACAGAAATTATGGAAAAAAAAATCACTTGAGGTTGCTCAATAGCAATTTAGCAATTTTTTTCAGGATGGCATTGCACATACTGAAATACATCTTCTGTGATGAGAGCCTGATTTGCTGTAGGAACACATTGTTTTTCAGAGACTCAGTTTCATGGATCACTTTTATGGCTTTCCATTTCTGTCCTTCCTCTGTAGTCTAAGCAATGAGTCGTTCTATCCACAGGCAGTTTGTGCTGCTTCCTCAGGGTCCCCATTCTGGGGATTGCTTTTTACAGGGTTTTATGCTGCACTAAAAATGAAAATGATACAAACTGTCCAGATGGGACTTTAAAGATACGGACTGTGGAGATGTTCAATGTGGTTTCTGATGGTCCTGCAGCATTGTAGGGGAATAACAGTTTTTTTATGCTTCCTTTAATAGAATCACAGGATGGTTGGGGTTGGGAGGCACCTTAAAGCTCATCTCGTTCTGGGATGAGGGAATCTCATTCTGATTCCCTGCCATGGGCAGGGACTTCTTCCCCTGGACCAGGGTGTTCAAAGCCCCATCCAGCCTGGCCCTTGAACATCTGCTGAGGTGATGCTGGAGGTGTGTGTGAGAAGAGTTTCTATGATGGTTCACACTGAACTGCGTGGAAACATCTCAACATTTTAGTGCTGGATCCTGGAGTTGTTTGATAGTGATTTTAATTTGGTTATTTAAAGGTCCAAGTCCTTTTATTGTCATTACAAATCCCTCAGATGCCCAGCTCTGCTCCAACAATGTCTGTGCACATCTAGGTTTTAAATGGAGTCTTCAAATGTCACCTTTAAAAATGCTTCCTGACTAAAAAAATGAAAATCTCACGATTATGATGAAGTTATATGCTATATTTCTCAGTAGTCAGGATGCAAAAAGCAAGGGAGCTATGGTGCACTCCAAGAGGACCCTGGTTTGGGTTTTGGGGGACCAGGACTCTGGAACAGACCAGCTCTGTCCATCAGCCAGCACATAATTCAAGATGTACATCCAAACTCTAGGCGTGTAGGTAAGAGAATTCACTTTTTAGGTGCAGGATGTCATTCCCATCAAAATATAATGCAGCAGTAAAATCTAGTAAAAGAGCTCTTCGGTCCCAGAGAGCAAACCTGAGCCTTATGTTTTCCTAGAACCCTAACTCTCTAACTCTTCAAAAGCCATTTAATTTACATTAGATAATTTCTTAGTCCAAGCAAATGTCTCTTTGTATCAGTAGTATATTCTCCTGAGTGCCAGAAATTTTTCTTTTACTTGCCAGTACGTCAGTACAAGGATAATAGCAAAAAATGTAGATTTAATTAATTGTGTGTCAGAGCATACATTGAAAACCCTAAAATAAATCTGTAGCTTAAATTCAGACTATTGAAAGTTGTAATTTATACTATTGAAAGTATAAAATCACGTAGGTGGGGAGAGCTGTAATTTGAAAGCTGAAGATATTTTTTATTTTCAAAAGGATATATAGGTTCAGTGACAATGCTAACATAAAGATGTTAAGATATATAGAATGTGCATTTTGCTCAAGGGGATAATGCATCTCATGGATTTAAATGTCTTTGGATGAACTATCCTCAGCATTTATAAACACTGGAGCAGTAGCTCATAAATAGAGTAATATTTATTGAATTAGATAGTAAATTACTTTTTCAGTGATTATCACTGCATCTCTGTTCCATTACCTGACAAGCTGTCCTGGGCAGTTCCTGTCAGAAGCTGCATTCTTCCACCTCTTATTCCAGTGCTGATTTAGAGGAGAGTGAAATAATCTTTTACAAGTTTATTTTACAGACTGGTCAAAAGGTTGAGAGCTAAAGCTTAAATTGACAACTTCCAAGTGAATGAAGGCATTAGGTGGAATATAAAGCTATACTTGATAGACATATCTAAAAAAGGGAAATGAAACATCATTTTAAGCCCAAAAGCTTGCCAGGAAGATTTCTAGGCAGTCAAGGCTGATCACTGAATGATCACCAGTGTGTGATGGAATGAGGAAGAGGAGAATGTGCTTTTTTTAACAGCTCTGCCTCACCTCAGCCATCTCTTGGGCACTTTCCAGAGAAACACAGGTTTGTATCAGTAAATTGGCTGGGAGCTGCCTGGGGCTCTGGGTTTAGGCTGAGCTGTGCCTTGGATTAGAGGAACCACATTGCCAGACATGCCAGAGGTCTTGGAGATCGTAACTTTGGTTTGTCTCATGAGCCTGGTGCCCCCAGACTACAAAGCGGAGAAATTTGAGAAATTTACTGTCCTGCTGTTTCTAAGTATCCAGTTTATGAGTGCAGAGGGTGGTAAATTCTCCCTCTTTGCTTTTCTGCTTCTCTTCCCCGGCTGTCCCAGTGATTTGTGGGAATGAATTATTTTTAAAGTTATATTTTTAAAAAAAAAAGTAATTTTTAACTTGACAGCCTTCCTGTCAAGCACACTTGAGCGGAAGGGACCACACGAGGCAGTTGCTGCTGCTGAACAGATCAGAAAAGATGAAAGTGTGGAGGTAGAAATCTTTTCTATTAAAGACCTTGGGGTTTGGCATTGTTGTTCTTCCCGATGATTTGATTTTTAAATAAACTTTCTGACTAGAGCAGTGTTCTAATGTCAAAGCCTGATTTCTGTACCCTTAAAATGCCCTTAAAATAGTACCTGGTGCTCTGCTTGCCTGTTAATCTTAGCCAGGGTTTTCTTCCAAAGGAAAGAAACAAATGAAATGCAGTCTATCTGAATACAGGTAATTTGGTGTCTTTTGCAGAAAATGTAGCACAAAATTTTTAGACAAAAGACACTTTCAAGTTTTCTGTGTCCTACGGAAGGGGAGGAACTGGGGGAACCATTGTTAGGTGACAAAAGCTTAACCAAATTCTCCCTGCAGGAAAAATGAGGGTAAGAAAGCAAATATCTTCTCTAAGTTTTTGAAAAAGTTGTTTTTCTGTTCATTATGGGTGAATGGGATCAGTGTGTTATTTCACAGTGATACTAAAAGGTGTTCCCAACCGAAATTCTCATTTAATGCTTGATCAAGGAGCCTCTCCTCCTGCATTCTGGAATCCCTAATTAAATGTCAGGCTGTGTTCAAAGACTTTAGGGGATTGGCCACTATTGCTTTATTCTAAAATCGTGGGTTTAGTTGCATTAATAATGATATTCTGATTGACAGTATGTACAGCACTCAATAAAACTCTCACTTGTTTAACTTTCTTTTACTGTACAGCCACCACTTTCCCGACACACTGATAAAAAGCACTTCTATAAATATCTTTGGCCTTTGGAAATAAGAGACCCTTTTTTTGCACTTTATATATCCTCAAAGTATTTACTGAGGCAGAAGTGCCTCCATTTCAGAGTGTTTTGCTCGTTGCACGTTTCCCTTCCCGTTTAACAAGATATTAAAAAGATATCCTTCAGGGCAGGCAGTGAAATGTAATGGCAGAAAGGTCACCCAAAGAGCATGAAGATGGCCTTTGAAGAGCTATTGCTGCAGGAAATAGGGAAGAGAAAAAATTGCTTTCCCAAGTTTCATTTCAAGAATAAGAGGTTTTCTTCTCTTCCCCACTTTCCCCCTTTTTTTTGAGCTCAGCATTGCCAGTTTTCCCCTTGCACGACTGGCAACCTCAACCTCCCTGTTTTAAATTTTTGGGATATTTTTGATAATATTGTGGATATGTTGTAGGGGGCCCAGAGTGCTATGGATTGAAGTTGTACCTAGTGTATCTAATTTTGGGTTGGGCTTCAAAGTCCTGTTTTAGCTTGTGGAAAAACGAATAGGCCTCTGTTTTCTTAAAATGTTGTTACTTTTTATAGCTTTGATATAAACTTTCCTGCCTGATCATATTAGCCAGAGGATGAGTCTTTCTAACTCTGAAATAAAGGAGTGCTGACAAGGTCTGTGTGTGTAAACAGGGTCAGCTAGAGTTGTAGGATTGATGGTGGTTGGTTTGTCTTCAAAGATCCTTTCTCCTGAGTAATGAGAACTTATCCCATGGTGTTGTTAATCCTTCAGTTTAAATGGAAGTCATCACACTTCTTTGTCTATGAGTACAGGAAGGGAAAAAATACACAAGAGAAGGAATTGCATCCATGCTTTTGCCCTTTTAAAATTGCTTCAGTTCACCCAAGCAATTTAAAAGACATCATTGGTGCTACAGCATCATTTGTTGGGAGCTGCATGTCCAATTCTAGTCTCAAAGTTTTAGAGGAAGAAAAGGTTCTCGTTATCTTTCTTCCCAATTTCCCAATTCACTCTGATATTGCTGTTAGGGCAATGAGTTACCAGAAATGTCTTTCCACAGATGAAAAAACCAAAGAGTTTCTCTGGTCTGAATATAGGTAAGATATTAGAAAAAGGTTCTTGTTTTTCACCCAGAGGATGGTTGGGCACTGGAGCAGCGCTGCAGGGCAGTGGTCGCAGCACCAACCTGGCAGAGCTCAAGGAGCTTTTGGACAACATTTTGGGGCACATGGTGGGGTTTTTGGGGTGCCCTGAGCAGGGCCAGGAGTTGGACTCAAATGATCCTTGTGGGTCACTTCACACTCAGAATGTTCTGGGGTTCTGTCAGTGGAAGTTTTGCATCCCTGGATACCTTAATAAAATAATAAAGCGTGAGGAAAAGAGAGGAATGCAATACTCCAACTAATTAATCACTTAACAGAGTAAATCAATAACAGAGCCAAAGCTGTTTTGATGCTCCAAACAGATTAGTCAATAGAGTAATGACACTTCTCTGACTCACCAGTTAAAATTAGTAAAGGAGGTATGATAGATTAACCAGAAACTTTCCATTTCATTTTTATACTTTCCTTTTCCTTTCAATTTTCTGCTACCTATATAGAAGTATCTTTCCTTGGGGTGCTCTGTTATTACCAAGAAACTGTGTTTGTTTCCCTCCTACTGTTTTCAGAATGTCTCTTTAGAAGTTTTTTACTAGAGATCCCATGAGGAAAGTCTGTATATATTGTGCTTTGTAGAATACAGCAATTCCAGTTGCTAAATTTAGATCGAAAACTATGGATATTTAGGTTTGCCTCTTTGCTAAGGATGTATCTTCCATAAAAATGAAACATGATCCATGAGCCCAGCATGAAAAGTTTTGCAAAGAAATGGCCAACTCTTATTTCAGCTGTTGCTTCCTTAATTTCATGTTTTGGGGATGGATGTTGCAAGGTTGCGAAACTGTAGGTGTTTTGTTTTGCTTTGTTGGGTTTTGATTTTACTTATTTATTGATTTATTTATTTAATTCCCTTTAAGAATTTCATACATCATCCCAATGCCTTGGAAACTTCTTGAAAACCCAGAACAACATAAGTGTTGTTATATTGGTGAGTGACTTTATGATGAAAAAAAAAGTAATTTTATTTTTCTACCCAATGACTGTTTCAATCAGAAGTCAGTGGAGAAGGGACAAAGGTACTCAAAGAGCTGCTTTTCCTTTATTACTGTTCTGATCACCAGAGCTCAGTCCTTCCCCATGCTCTGTCAGTGACTATTTCTACAGTGATTTTGTGTTCCTCTTGAATATTTTAAAGGAATTAATCTAACTCCATATAATCTAAATTCAGGAAAATTCTTTGTAATTTTGCTAGGTGTAAATTTTCTGCTAAATCTTTGTTGATGCCATTAAGACACAAGTATTACTGAGGCAAAATACTAAAAGCAGGATAATATCACGAGAACATTTTTTGTTTTCACGCTCTATTGCTCTTAGAGTAAATCTGTCTCTTTGTCAAAAGGTTGTTGACTTAGCAAAGCGTGCCGGTGCTTAATTACTTACAATTAAAAGTACAAGATAGGAAGTTTTCAGCACAGTTAGAACTGTTGTTCCCCAGCCCAGCCTGTAGTGAAATTATTCTCTGGCCCAACCAGATAAAACCACTGTGCAGGTTTGTGTCCACGTGCTGCTGTTAGCTGTGCATTCTGGAATCTGACACCATGACTAGAAAACACCCCGTTCTTTCATCTCTAATTTTTTAACTTGAAAAGCAGGAGTGATTTTCTGACACAGTTTGGCTGCTGGAGTTGTGCTTGAGGAGCTCCCAGTGTGCATAGCAGGGGTGCTGGTTTGCAAAATGATCTAAGCATGACAGTGAAATAGAGACACAGCTGCTGTTGTGAAGAACATAATAAGTCTCTCTATTGCCCTCTGTGTTTCATTTATTCGTTCCCCCAGAGGGAAAACTGGGATCTGAGTCACAGCAGATCAGCTGCTTTTGGTCAGGCTGAGGTCCCCTGGTGGTGTGGAAGCTGAAGGTTCTCCTTCTCTTAAAACCAGAAGAAACAGGGAGGTGTTTAGAGAACCTCATCTCTAATGAGCAGAAGGTTTTGACTTTCCTTCTGTCCCTTCATTTCTGCAGTGCTTAAAAGATGTGGGTAAGTTGTGCCAAGTCTGAGTTGTACCCTTACCTCTCTCTTCTTGAAAAGCAGTATGGAATCCTGACTCATTTGCCTGCCTCTTCCTGTACTAGACATCACCAAAAATTAGAAATGCAAGAACGTAGACCTAGATATTGAGCATAATATAATTTTTTTTTGGAAGGGTCTTCTGGAAGCCACTGCTCAAAGGAACTCTAACCTCAAGGTTAGGTCATATTTCTCAGAGATAGCACCAACAAGTTTAGCAGATCTCCATGGATAGGATTCCACATTTTCTGCTGGTGTGTGTATTTCTTTTCCATGTCTCTGTTCAAGATTTCCTTCATTAAAACTTGTAACCATTGCCCCTTTCCTTCTCCTCTTCACCTCTGAGAAGATCTTCCCCTGTCTTCAGTGTCAGCTCTGGTACTGAACCCTGAGAAACATCCCTTGGAGCCCTGGAAAAGTTCATGCTCAGTACCAGCTCTTTTGCTATGCTCAGTTTCTTTCCACCCAAGGAAAAGGAAAATACCTATAGGAAGCAGGGGCTTTTTTTTTCTTGAAATGAGAAAGTCCAATTCTTAATGTCAGACGGGTTTTTTTTTTTTTAAGCAAAATTTTTTTTGNAATGTCAGACGGGTTTTTTTTTTTTGAATGAGAATTTTCTTTGCTGAGTGTTATGGCAATGTAATAGAGTGGAATTATTACATAAAAAAGCAGAAAAGGATCGTCTTGTAATTTTTTGTATGCAGTGTGATAGTCAATTTTGTTCTAATAGGCTTGCTATTACTTCTCATCTATTTCAGCTCAGCTGCAGAAAGTCAAAAGTACTGCTGCAGTTATTCTTGACAAAATGCCCTTTCGAAAACCAGCTTAAAGCTTCACAGAACCACTGGTATGGAACTGCCTGTACTGGTGCTGGTCTGCCTTGTATTGCTGTGTCTTTGTGGCTGTGGAAGATGAGCACCCTGAGCCTCAGATGAGTTTGACTCACAGAAGGTTGTGTGTGCTTCGTTGAAGGGTTTGGGGAGAAAGAAGGAGGTTTTCAGAGTGTGGCTGTGGAGAGAGCTACCTGATCACAGCCTCGGTCCCCTGTGATTCTTTTCACTTAGATCAATTTAATAACCTGACAGAAACAAATTTCTTTACTGTCAGCGTGGCACAGCCAATATGAGAGTGAAGGATCAAGCAGAGCTTGGTTGTGTCTCTGGACTCCTCAGCTCAGGGATGAGGATAGAATACTGGTGGGAAAAGGTCACTGGCTGATCTTTCTGTTCCCCAGACTGGGCTTGCAGGCTGAACAACATGAAATATCTTGTTTTGATTTGTAAACCAAGCAAGCAGAGAATGAGACCCGTTGGGGGAATAGCTCTGGGACCACATAATGCCATGGCTGTGCGTGGCTTTCATACACAAAATCAGCGCTTCTCCCTGTCCTTTAGAAACCTCTTCAAGTAGACCAAAAGGATTTTTTTTCTCCTTAATGACTCCCTAGGCAGCTGACTTTTGCTGTGTGGTGGGGATTACAGCTAGAGGAAATCGTCCTCCCGTTGCCCACCCCCATGAGCAATATTTTCCTCTCCTGGGAAAGCACATGTGTGCCACATCTGTCCACTGACCCACCCAGGAGCAGCTCCAGGGCTGCCCTGACCACTGTGTTTGAGTGCTCACAGTGTAGCATACAAGCTCAGCATTTGGTTTTTTAATTTTTATTGTCTGAATGCAATCACAGGTGCTGAATGAGTGCTCCTGAGGAGTGCAGGAAGATCGTGTTAGCTTTAGCCTGGCTGGTTAATCATTGATGGACAGGCGATAGCTCCTGGCTCATCCCCTCCTTCCCTCCCCTTGCTTTCATTCCCTCTCTTCCCCACATGAAACTCAATTAATGTGCCACATTATTTCAGGACAAAACCTGGTCTTAAAATATGCAAAATAAAGTTCTCAGTTTTATTTCTTCAATCACCTTGGCAGGGGGTATTTTTAGCCCAATTTCCACATGAATATTGTATCATAAAAGGGCTGATTAAAATGAGCTAACATGACAGGGTTGGCTCGTAGTGAATGGATGTGTTATTTATCCTGTTGAAAGGACATTACTGTAACCTTGCCTGCAATCCTACAGAGTGGTTCCCAGTAAGTTATGTGTCATCTAATCTTCCCTGAATAATATCTGGAATTTATTCCTAACAATTGACACGTAGATAATCAATGCAGTACAAGTCTTTTATATTCTTTTCAGATTGGGGGTGGCAAGTAAGCAACCTTTCAAACAAAAATCCAAGGTGCCCATTGATAAACTGGCGATACATACTTTAGAATTTTGTTTTAATTCTGGATTTCAGCAGGGGAGTAAAAGAAAAGCACTGAAAGAATTTGGCGGTCAAAAAAAAAAAAAAAAATAAGCTTTTTGTTCTCTTTTCAAAGAGTTTTGCCTTCACTTTGAGTAAGGTGTTTAATTTCCAAAGCAGATACCTACTATAGTGTGAGCCTATTATTTTAGAAAAAAATTACAGTCTTATCTTTTGTATTGAAGATTTACAATTAACCACTGAAAAAGTTTCCTGAGTTGACAGTAACATCACTTCATTGAAATACTGTTCAGCAGTAGACCTTGAATTACTAAACAAAAGACCCCCAAGGACATCCTTCACACCTGACAGGTGGTAAAAACAAAGCTCATAGTGAGCCACCAGTTTGCCCAGCACACCAGTGGCATCTCTCTGCCCCAAACTCAGGGTTTCAGAATTCTGCTGTGTCACTGGGTGCTCAGCAGTGCTGTGGGCATTGTGCACTGAGGCACAGGGAGCTCAGTGATTGCACATCTCCTGTTCAAGAAGCATCAGGGAAATACTGGAATTACAAACTGTGTGAAATCTCTTTGCCAAAACATGGTACCAGAGTTCTTGACCAGCATAGCTTTCTCTTTTCAGGCATCCTTAAGGCATTCTCTTCTCTCCCTTCTCACAGATCTGGTGGCTGGGTCTGGAGGAAAATCACTGTGGTCATTCTGTTCCTAAATATCACAGATGCTGCTACTTAATTTCTTCATTTCTTTCCTCATTACTGTACCCACTAAATTCTGGTTGATGTGTCACAGGATTTTCAGACAGATACCAGATTTTGCTTTGAATTTTCCACTTCCTTTAGAAGCCAACCACCCCTATGATTCATCTTTCATTTCCCATTCTAATTTCTCTGTTTAACCTCTCCCAGTGGATGTCATGCTGATTTTGCTGGAGTGGAGCACCTTTTCAGTGTCAGCTAAATGCAAGTAGACTCTACTATCAGTTCCCTGAGCAGATATGGTGACCCAGGTGATGGTTCATTTTTTTCCCATTCTGCCTTTAAGTTTGTGCCCAACAGGTGAGGACTAGTTGAGAAAAGGACAAAAATATTCTCTGTAATCAGAGGTAAAGGGCTTTGAGAAAGGCCCCAATGTAGTATTTCTTTCCTCAAAACTGTGACTTGTTCGTCTGCTGGTTGAGAATTGAAAAAAAAAAAAGGCTGAAGGATATTTGCAGTTCTAATGATAAACAGATACATGGACATTGTGCACTTCTGTTATCAGCTGCTCTTGTGTTAATGATTGATGTAACTAAGGCTGTGCCTTGTTTCTTTAGCTTGGGTGCAAATTAGGATTGCTGTAGGCAGAGCTGGAGACACATGGGATTAAGGAAAGGGGATTTCTGTCTGGCAATACAGGCAGGAAGCTGTTTTTTAGCTTTATTTCCTAAGGAAATTAGTGTCTGCAATGATGTCTGTATGTCCATCCCCAATAATTTTTCGAGTTAGTGGTTTATTTCAACAGTATTTGAAACAGGACAAAAATCTCGAAAAGTAATTATGTTCTACAAGTTGGCACAGGTGAAGATCTCAGTGGGACAGAGAGACTGGGTGGGAGCCAGGGACAGCACATGGGACAGTAATCATAAACTTTTGAGGGAAACTGGACCTTTTTTATTCTCCTGCTTGAAGGAAAACACATTCTCTGTGTGCACATGGGAGGGCATTGTGCAAGGGCAGAGCTACTGCTGCAATGGGACACAATTTACTGCAAATTTCTCACTTTCTGTCCTTTCATCCTCTTTCTGTGAAGGAAAAAGCGTTTGTGGGAGAGGATTCATCTGACTCGAGGTCTGCAGCCAGAGCATCCTTGGGCTGATTGAGGCTGAGGCTCCTGGTCAGGCAGTGATCTGATGCTGCTTTTGGCACAATTATTTTTGCTCATTTGGTCCAACACACAGGGAAGGGAAGTAAGTGCCAAAGAGATGGTTAGGACAAGCTGCTTGTATCTGGTCTTAAATAGCAAACTGTTTCTCCATCCTTGATTTCTTTCTCAATTTATTTGAGCTATATTAAGTGAATGTTAGGCACCAGCTATTTTCAGAAAGTGGTAATTATATTAAATTTTCTTCTTCTGGTATTCTTTCATTTTGTAATGTATTCAAATGCTGCTAAGATATTGTCCAGACAAGATGACGATAGAATCTGATCATCTGTTACTGTTTACTAATGAAAGCAAAATTGGAAGATTATGTAGCAACTTCGAAAAGGGTACTTTGACAGTTTTCATTTCATTGAAGTTGTTCTAGTCTATTATTTAACAAACCACTTCTTTATTGCTTAAAGAAGTGATTGCAGTATTTCACAAGGAACTAATTTTTCTTCAATTTCTATTCACTCGTGCAGTGTTCTTCTGATAGCTTTGTGTTTTGCTTCTCATCCTAAATCCTTTTAAAGCAGTTGCTGGATGAAGTGAATTAATGAAATTTGGCATTCCAGCCACTTTCATTGCCTGAAAATACAGCACCCAACACAAACCTGGGTAGAGCATGTGTGTTACCATTTCAGCACAGGCTGATGGTAAAACTGGCCATTCCTGAGCCTGTGAAAACTTCATCAAATACCCTTTATTTATATGCACAGCCTTTTAAAGATGCTGCATAAACCAAGTACTAGAAACATCTTTTCAGGACCAAATTAGTATTGCTACAGCAATGGTAAAAGCTAAATATTTGTAGCAGAAGAAAAACATGTACCAACAGTTGTAAATCATGTAAATGGTGGTAGAACATTGTTGCAGGTTTTCAATCAGAGACAACCATCAGTTTGCTCTCTGGTGCTATAAACTACTCTGACATTTCAAATCTAGCGAGGGATATGGTGAAAACTATATTAATACACATGAACATCAGCCCTGGTTTGAAACTCTTGGCAGGGATTTCTGCAGGTTAATTGAATTAGAGTCTGTTTGTGCTGCTTCATCCTATCAATTTTCATCTTTTAGTTTTATTGACAGATCTTTTGCTTGCGTAGTCAGGAGAAAATGAGAATCTAACCAGCTTTCTCATTCTTTTTCTGCTCTTCAGTCATCAGTGTTTTGTATTTCTTGTCTATAAGGAATTTGATGAAAATGTTTTCCACATTCCTGTAAACACAATCAGGCATTTATTCTGAAAAGGTTTGTTAGGTCTAGCTTCAACCTTCCTGGTGAATATGTGGGTGAAAATAAAATATTCTTGTTTTCTCTACTCTTAAGGATATATATGAGAATATATATATATATATATATGAATATGTATGTTTTGCAGAGATAAGAAATTTTGGAATTTTTTAGTTGTGAGTTCAGGGTGTAGCAAATTACTTCTATTTGCTACACAGGCTGTCAAAGGAACTTTTACAGAGGTTAGGAATGGAAGGTAAAGGAGTACACAGCAGCAGTTGTATCCTGTCATTGTCTCTGCAGGGCAGCTCTTAACAAAGGATTCTCCTCCATGTATCCCCAAGTCTGCACTGAATGAAAAGCAGCCCTGAACAGAAGTTGGCAGTCACTGGAGCATGGAGAAAGCCAGGAGGAGGTCTTCATCACCTTCTTCATTCTGATTGGTTTTTTGCTTCCCCAGTGATGTGACAGAGCTTGCTGCCTCTTGCAAGAGCCTGGCAGTGCCAGGAGGGTCCTGCTGAGGGACAGAGCAGGCTGGAGGTGTGACAGGGGGGTAGAGCTGTCACAGCCTGGCACTGGTGTCCTGAGGGAACTCAGCAGGGACAGAAACCTCCCGCGGAGCAGAAGGGCAGAAGCTCACTCCATGTCCACGTTCAGTACAAATACAGACCATGAAACTGGGGCCTCACGATTCTTCTGGCTTTTGGTGTTTTCAGCAGGAGGTGTCAGAAAAGTTCCCCCAGGGATGAGTGGCTTGTGGCAGCCAAGTGTTCATAGCAACATCACTTTTCAATCTCCAATCTTGGCTCTTCCTGTTGTTGTGAAACAGAATTCACCAAGCATTGGATTTTTCACCCACATTAGGGGATCTGAGCTGGGATTAGGTTGCCATGAAATAGGGTGGTTTCAGCAACTGATGATGCATTGTTGCAATATCAATCCTGCTCAGTGCAGGGGAGCCTCAGGTCCAGCCCATGGTCTGCACACTTGAGAATCAGCCCTTGGCACAAGTTTTTGGATTTTTCCACAGGTTGCCCAGGAGTTGGTGGATGCCCCATCCCTGGAAACATTCACTATCAGGTCAGATGGAATTCTGAGCAACCTGATCTAGTAGAAGATGTCCCTGGTCATTGCAGGGGGGTTGGACTGGATGACCTTTAATGGTCCTTTCCAACCCAAACAATTCTGGAAGTCTTAAATTGGCTTGGAAGTCTTTGCCACCAAAGAGCCATTTTAGCCTCGCTGCCCTGCTTCACTTAACTGCAAGACAAGCCCATTTCAGGGGTATTTATGAGCCTGCCTTTGTCTCTGCTGTTGCTGTCTTAACGTTTCTCTTAGCTGTCAGTTCTCAGGCTCTGGCTTTTTGCAAGCCAAAATAAAAGTGTGTTCAGTTCTGTATTGTGGTCTGGGGGATTCATTACTTGGTGTATTCCACCAGACAGTATTTGTTCCCTCCCCTCAGCTCCCAGCTCCATACTCGTGGTATTTTGCACTCACAGGTTGATAAAAGTTGAATTCAGAGATGAGGTTGCCCTGCCCTGCCCTGCCCTGCCCTGCCCTGAAGGTGAGCCTGGGAGGGGAGAGTCATGCTCAGGTTATCATCAGCTTCCCTTCCCTCCTGCTCGAAGAGCACAGGGGATGTCTACAAGCAGAGTGTGCAGTGTTGTGTTGCTACAGTGCTCAGGAGCAATTCTTGTGGAATGGTGAAAAGCAATTTTCATAAAAACCCGACCATTTACCACATGCTTTTTTCGAGGAGCTGAGTTGCCACTGGGGTAATCACTCTAATGGAACTGGAAAGGTGTCGTGCTGCAGTTCTTTCCATGTTTGCCTGGCCTCTCTTTATTATTTTACTTTTACTAGGTCCACTATTGTATTTCCCAGTTGGAGCTAAACACTCCTGAGCCCTGGGGATTTTTTGCAATTATTGCCACTGACAGAGCAACCAGGAGTGAGGAATCTGAGCCATTGCTGTAGAGGCTGTGTATAACACAATGCCCATGAAGCACTGGGCATAATAACCATAACATGAAAAATGAGCTATTGATTCTCTGCCCACTTCCAGGGAATGAAAAATTTCCTCTCAATCTGTAATCCAGGGCACTGAGAACATCGTCCTCCTGAGTGCTTGTCTGCAGAGGTCTGACTCCATTCTGTGGGCACCACTCAGTTTAGGCTGATGGAAAATGGAGTGCATTGGAGGAAGAAGCTGGTCACAGGCTTATTTAGTGTCTGTGCAGTGCAATCTGTGCTGTGATTTCATGGCACTTAGGCTGTTTTGACTTTGGGTGGTTACCAGTTCTGTCTTGCATCTCAGGGAGCAGCCAGGGCTGATTCATGGAAAGCATCGAGGGACAATCTGGCATCCTTACTCATTCTGAGCATTGTTTCTACCCCTGCATAAATACCCTACTTGATGTGAGCAAAGATGTGACAATTTGGGTGATTTTGGCCTAATCACGCCAGAAATGTTCAGGAAAGATCAGCTCCCAATCCTGTGCCATACTCAGGGATGGTGTGAAGAGGGATCCATCCATCCTCATGAAGTAAAATGCAGCTTTCCCTTTGTGATCAACCTTTTTCCTTTATGCTGATCAACCGTTTAGTCATTCTTGAAATTTTTTTTTGGTTCTCGTTGGCTTTTTCTACACTGCCCAGAGCAGATTGGCTCCAACCTGTTCTGTGATCCGGAGCTCATGACCCTGCCACAAGGATTGACACCAGTTTTCCTTCCCATGACATCCCTCTCGTTGGCTTTAGCTCCCAATTTGCAGGGCAAGTAGCCCACACAAAGCAGTATTAGTTCTTTGTGGGCAGCTGAAAGTGAAGCACCATGTGGATATCAGCGAAACTTGGCTGCTTGTCTTGCCGGCACCAGTGCCAGCATTTTCTTTGGTTTGCTCCATGCAGATCTGGGACCTTGTGTTTCATTTGGAATTTTGCTCGGGACTCAGCCCAAGGTTGGGAGATGATGCTGCCAAGTTTTCTCTGGTTTTGTGTCAAGAGCAGCTTTGGATTGAAGCTGGAATTGAACCAGGCACGTGACCTAACTCCTCTACTGTCTCCTACATTGAGGAAAGCAGTCCTGTCTAGCCAAAATGGAGTCAGACAGAGGGTGTTATGGGCTCCTGGTGTAAGATTAAAGTAGCATCCGTGGAGGTTTTTACTCTCCCATTTACTCTCAGTCTCACCAAAGAAATGCTGTGGAACAAACCTTCAAGAGAAGGTCATAGATGTTCTCTTTCCCCCTCTCCGTTTCTGAAGCAGTGGGTTAGAAGATGACTCTGCCCTTTTCGAGTGTGTGGTTGAAAGGAAAGGATGCAAAAGCAGCGAGTGAAGCTCAGTGGTTGAATGCCAGGTGCCTGAAACTGCTTCATCTCCGCAGTCTTGGGGAGAGGTCCTCAAAAGCTGCAGCTTTGAAATCTTTGAAGTGTTTTTCTGGGCACTGAGCAGAGGCCTGTCACCTGAGGGTAATACATAAGAAGCCAAGTAAATTGTTTGATGTGTCAGCATTTCTGTTGATACAAATAATTAATGAGAAAATTGATTTTTGGACCAAATTCCTTCTCTCAAGGAGAGAGATTTTCTCACTAAAGGTATCTGGCTCTCTGTTTAGGTATTTCTGCACTATTTGTCACATACCAAAAAAAGGCATTGTGAAAGAGGATTGGAATGGCATTTTTAAGCCTGTTTTCAGTAAAATCCATAGCATGAAATTCTTGAATGTGAGCATGGCTCTGTGAAACCCCACAAACAGTTGGGAGGGACAAGAAAATGACTTCTCTGTATCTGCAAACACTTCTTTGGTGCCTCACTGTTGGCTCCCTTGGGCTTGGGCCATCAGGTTTGGTGCTCCCAGCTGGAGCTCCTGTTATTTTTGGTCGTGCAAAACACCTCTGCTATTGGCAGGAATTAATTTGCCCAAACTGGGAAGAACTGAGAGAGATGTTTTAGGGTATATTTTTGTTTTGGATGGAGATATAACTTCCACCTATTCATAACCAGCAAGCTTTATTTTCAGCATTTGGATGCAGAATGATAAACAGGCAGGGGGAAAAAAAAAAGCCACCTCACTCTCTGTTTTCAAATGTACAGAGAAATCAGTGTGTTTCGTGGAGTTTCAGCTCTCATTTCATAGCAGTGTGTGTTTCTGAGCTCTGTGCTGAATCAATCTGTTGGCTTTCCATCTCGGGCTGCCTTTCAAGCAATACCTGACCGACGCTGATCAGCCTGGAGAGATGTGATGTGTGACTTTCCCCCTCGACTTGCAGCAAATCAGGCTCCCCACATATAATCCATCTATTTTTAGACCTGTCTGGTCTCTGTGTTAGGCTCCTGGAATTCTGCGTTTGCTTCATCTGGAGTACAACAGAAATCTTTTGATTAATTTCAGAGGCAAAGTTCCTTGGAATAAAATTTGCTTTAATAATGGAAGTGCATTAAAAATTTATATGAGAAGCGGGAATTTATGTCTCTCTGGGAACCCAGATTTAAATTCAATCTTACCTGAGACAGACTTTCAAGATGTAATAAACACCAGATTCTCGTTGGACATCTGAGCCCTGTTGAGATCTCCATTCCCATCCTGTTTAAAAGCCTTTCTGGAAGGAGCTGCCTTCCCACTCACTGCTTTTCCCTGTTCTCTTGCATGACTAAACACTCTCCTTTTCAGAGAAATGAAAGTCTCTTACCTTTCTTGTTACCACTTCTGCTGCTGACCTCTGCTGAGTGTCACAGTGTGGACCAAACCCAAAGCTGTGTTGGTGCTGAAACTCCAGCAGAGCTGCCTGGGGTGGAGTGATGCCCTTCAGACTCTGGAGCATCAGCACAGCACAGAGGGACCTGTGGGTATTTTGCTTTACAAGCCACTTGTGCCTGGTTACTCAATCTGGACCAGAGCTGCTGGTCCCCAGGCCAGGTTTTTGGGTAGGTTTTTTTTTTTAGATAGATATTTACATTTGAATTCTCTCCGTGAAGATCTGTGTATTAGTATTTTGTCCTCGTCTTCCAAGTGAATTGCATTTTACTGATTTTTGGGCTGTTATCAAAATCCTATTGAATTTTATTTTGTCTGCTCCAAATCATCAGTAGCACCTTCTAAGTTGAATTAGTTTTCCTCTATTTTTCCGATTTTTTTCCCCTCCTTCTCAAACTTAAATTCTCAATGGAAATATTGGCTTGATCTCAGGGCTCACCCTCCTGGGTTTCATCTCTTTGAAATATTTTTGGAAAAATACATACCACATTTTCAGTGATCTCTCCCTGAAGCCAGCTTTTCCATTATCTTTAAATCACGTGCATCACACACAGATTCAGATCACAAATGGAAAGACAGACAGTGAAGTGCCATGGCAAAGATTGTCACTGCTGTTCTTCCATCCTATTTGAAAGCAGGAAACTCTCTGGATATCAGTGATTATTGTCTGGGTCAGCTCGGTTTTGTAGCCCTGGCTCAGCCAGCCTTTTGAGTTCAGAGTGAAGATTTAAAAGCAGGCAACCTATAAAAATATCTGTGACAGTATGAAACAGGCACCCTGAGGTAGTAGGTATTTTTGAATTTGGGTTTAAGAAAATGAAAGAAGAGATGATGTCATTTAATTCTGTGGTCTGAACACAAGGCTGAGAAAAAACTGAGCCTTAAAACTTTGCTCCTGGCTCAGTGACTCGGCATTGAAAAAGCAAAATGGTGTTTTATATCACTTTGTCTTTTTTTTTTTTAAAGATGTGTGTGGGAAAACTGCACTAATTTACCACTGTGAAGGCATAACATTTTTTACACTTACCTGTGCCCACACAAATTGAAATGGAAACTATTATTTTAACATTAAGCATTACCTCTTTTTTTGTTACAACACAAGGTACTCTTTCTCAAGGAGTGTGGCTCTAAATCAGATTTCAGTCTTACAAATCAATCTTATTTTTAATTCCAACTATCTTTTATTCTAGTTTGTTTCTTGCCTTTTACAACCCTTCCAAAAATCTATTTAGTTTTTGTGTTCTGCTTAATATACTCTCCCAATATTCAGTTTGTTGGAGGTTAAGAGCATTCTGATTGAAGTTTCCAAGAGTTCAGAAATAGCATCAAAAGAGTAAATGATAAACTGGGGAAATTTAGGGTATTTTTAAATTTAAAAGGCTAATTCAGGCTAAATACAAAATGGGTGTGAGCAACTGCCCTAGCACGTTCACGATAGCCAACCAGATGCTGTCTGAAAAAGAAATAGCCTTAATATCCTCATTTCTTTTTATGCTAAAACATTGGCAGGTATCGATATAGGAGGCAAACTAACTTGTTTGAACTAAATTGGGCAGTTCACAGTGCACAAAAGGCTTTCAGCTGCAGTTGCATAAAACAGTAGGGCCCTGGATCCTGGAAAGCAGTGTGTGAAATTGCCTCCCAACCACAGGTTTGGCAAATTGCTGTTTGTCTGTAAATATCACCCACTTTTGAGTTGGTTTTTAATGAGATTTTTCTGTCCAACTCCTCTCACTTCCAGGGGTCAGAGTGGAGTAATTGCATCTAAAATGTGAGAGCTCAGGGCTTGGAGTAAGGAGTGTGGTGCTCTACTCTGAACAGCCTCTCGGGCAACTCGTTTGGGACACAGAGGAAAAGAAAATAACAAACCACCACCACCACCAAAAACCACCAAACCAAACCCCACAAACAACCCCCCAAAAAACCAGCACACCGAAATAGTTGGAATATTTGCCCAGAGATGAATTTGGGATTTGATATGGTAGCAATGATTTGTGTGGGAGGAGGAAATTTAGTTTTGGTTAATATTGTTCTCTTGGAAATGCTGGAGGTTTAAATCATCTATAGAGATGATTGTCATCACAGCAAAGAGGCTCCACTGAAAGGTTTCCTATGGAAGTGAGAAACCTTTGGGTACCAAGACTGCTTTTTTTCGGATATATTTTTAGCATTGATCATTATCTGTTAAGAGCAATAGTGAAACATTGGGTAGGATATGCCAATTTGTTTTTATTTTACGCCTTATGAATGTTCCCTGTGTGTAGCTAAAGTTTCCTGCTTAGCTCAGTTAAAGCTCTCTCCAAGGATCAGTCCTTCTTCCATTCCTGACTGTGCTGTAGTCAGTAGTCATCTCATTTAGGTTTTTTTTCCCCCCATAATATATCCATCCTGAAATACTCATCCTGTTGCTAAGAGCACAGTCTATTATCAAATTCAGTCTCTAGTCAAGCAGACACTGAATGACTGGCCTGATTCAGCTCTGTTAATTCACTAACTACACAGATGTACAGCAGTTGCATAAATATATTATTATTGCAGGTAACACCAGAATTAAGTCTAGAAAAATGCCATCACACAGTACTTGGAAGGTGCAATCAATATAAATGAATAGATTCCATCAATAGATATTTGAGGGCATATCCTGTAACTCTTCATATCAAGCAAATTCACTCTGCTGAACTTCTGGAAAGTTCAGTCACTTTCTGATATCAGGATTTGATCCAATCCCATCTCACAAAGAAAATCATCTTTGTTATAGTTGGCTAGCACAAGTCACACTAAGGATGATGAGGATTAATTGTCTTTGTGCATGAGCTTTGTTGATCTGCCAAATGCCTTTGCAAGATGCATCACATAAGACAAAAAAAAAAAAAAAAAAGAGCCCACTATGTGGTGTTTGAGTTTCTCTTTTGTATGATTTATTGGTCTCTCAGTTCTGTTTCAGGCCCCAGCTTGGATGACAGCAGCTTACAGGGAGGATGCCTTGACAGAGATGCATGTGGGGTCTGTAATGTGGAGCAAGCTGCAAGGAAAGGTGGCTGAGAGTTCAGGGAAATAAGACAGCCTTCTTTCTTTCTCTTTCTTTGTTTCTTTCTCTTCTTGCTTTTATTTTTACTGGAGTTTGTGCATAACATCACTCATTTGCTAAACTGAGTGTTTTCCCTGGGCCATTGGAAGTTTATATCTGCTTGTCCTCATTATATTTTGGCATTGCTTACTACTCACACAGAAATATAACTTCATGCCACTGATTTCTCTTTAATGACCAATAAGCCATGAATCAGCGGCAAGATAAGTTCCAAGAGTATTGCCATGCATTGATATTTGTCGTTACAGTGGATGTGAAACAAGATGAATTACAGAAACCCCACCTACACCCGTGACACCTACATATTTCTCAACTGTTTTTATGCCCATGCCATCTGAAAATGGATTTAGTGTTAGAAATGTGCCTTCAAAATATTGATAACAATAAAAAGGCAGCCCCCTGAATTACTGTTGAGGTTGTGACTGTAGGAGTTTGTGGGTAATTAGATCACTTGTGGACTATGGATATAGATACAGATATTAATCTCCTTTAATCTGAAATGCCTGGAAGTTCAGGTTTTGTGAGATGTATAGTCCCTGGGCAAGTCTTCCCATCCTACAAGAGCTGCCCAGGATAGGTGGAGTGGAAATAAATTTGGGAGTGTGTTTATCTCCATGAACTTAGAGAGGATCTCACTTTTGCATGGCTGCAGTTTGAGGAGATGAATCCTATTAATAGGAATGATTATATTAGCTTATATGCCTTTTTTGTGGAAGGTATTGCAATAGCACTTGTTTTGTGGGGCAGGTCTGAGGAAGAATTGTATTGTACCTGACTAAAGAACCCTCCAGTGTGGAAATGCACACAGAGATTCAGAAGAAATGAAGGACAGATCATCAGCTCTCTTTGTCACAGCCCACTGAGTGTCACTCAACTGCAACATTTCCAGCCTCAAGACATTAGGGATACATGTTTCAGTCTTCCAGAAATTCAAATGTGGGCTGCAGGCAGAAAAGGAAGCAAGAAAAATCCTGGTGCCCATGCCCTTGGGCCAAGTTAAATTACTGTGTAGGTGGAGTTCCTTCAGGATATCCTATCCTGCCATCTTCCAGAGAAAGTTGAAAAATCCCAAAGGATGGGAGGCACAGTCTGTGCTCCAGCATTGCTGTACATTGAAAATAGCAACAGCTGTCTCACATGATGCTCTCCTGGACCTCATCTTCCTGGTTCTCATTAAAACCCAGAATTTGTTGCTGCCTTCAAGCTGCTCGGTGTGACATCCCTTCGAGGAGAGGCTGGGGTTGCTCTGTGTGGCTCACTCTTCCTTCTTGATATTCCCATCATGGCTTTCCATGGGATGAATAAACTGGGGGGGCAATTCAACAAGAATTATTTGAAGAAAGGGAAGATTATGATTTTCCACAGCGAATGAAAGTCTTGGCATTGTCAGACAGTAACTCATCCTGGGTTCTCCTGGCAGATGGGCTCGATGATGGCTGATGAGGGCTCTGTAGCCACAGTGGCAGTGAATCTCTCAGAATCATTGCAAATGTGTTCAACTCCAAATAAAGCGATGGAGACTTTTGGGTTTTTTCAGTGAAACCTCTGTCACTGATGCCACAGACTGGTTTGGCATGACTGAAAATCCTCTCTGTCCATTTTCATTCAATAGCTCCTATTCAGCCTCACAATGTCCCTTTAATGAAACCATTTAGGAAAATGATTCTATTTTACAGTAATACTGGCAGGCCAGGGAGGTTCATGCTTGTAAAGCAAACTATCTCGTACACTGACCAAATCACTTCTGCAATACACTCGTTGAGAAGGCATTTATCACTAAGTGTTTGTTAGCAGAGAGAACCCAAGCTGTTTCTAAACCTTTGCAAATCTAATACTGACAATGTTTATCCTAGAATATCTTTCTAGGAGGTGAACTCAGGAGCTATTAAGAGGCCAGAGTATTGTTAGCAGAGAGAAGAAAATAAAATACATGCTGAAAAGAGAAAATGAGATTAAAGATAATAGTTCTGCTGTAGGGGACCCTTTAGGCGATCTGGAGAAAGAGAATAAGGTTTGTAATTTTCTGCTCTTTCTCTCATAGCCTAGAGAAGTCTTCATGTGCAAAATATTTTTAATCTCGTTTTCTATTCCGAGACTCTGTTTCACAAAGTCATTTTTATGCATCCCAGTATAAACACTGCAGCAGATTTAAGAGGGATTTTGTGTCTGTCAAAATTAAAGTGCATCAGTCTGTGTTCAAGGCTGGGAAATGTTGGGAGGCAATCATAGTGGAAAACAAACATACAAAAAAAGGCAAACATCAAGTAAGGAATAGTTTTATTTCTCAGATAAGTGACTTTATTCCCAAGGCTGACTAATGACGAAGAGAGAGGTTATTTAGTGGGTATCACAGACAATGGATGATTGGGGCTTTGGGGTTCTTTTTTCTTTGCTGACTCATTTTCTGGCCTTTAATGAGTCAATCTCTGTGTCATTGTAGTCTGCAAAAATGGGTGTAATAAGGATGTGTGTCCCAGAAGGATTCTGAGTCTTAATTGAGGTGGGTAAAATATTCTGATATTTTTGTTTGAAGATACCAAAGTGAAAATAGCGTCACTAAGGGAAGCACCAGTGCTTTCCATGTGAACGCTTCTGTGTGGAATCACACTCCTGTGGACCTAAGTATTCTGGATTTTCTTTGCTTTCCCTTGGTTTTTATGCTTCATGGATTATGCAGAAAGCTGAATGGTTCCACGATTGCATTCAGCAATTCCACTCAAATCAGACATTTATCTCTTCCTATGTTTCTCTTTCATTCTCCTTCTTTCTTCAGCAGAAATGCTTTTATATTGAAATTTAAGGTTTATCCTAACTGAGCTTTCTCCTTGACAGTTGCTGTAACTCTGCTTTTGTATGTGTTGCTTGTTGAGTCCCTTTCACATAAAAGTCTAGGACAAAATTCCGTTGATTTTCAGTAGGGCAGGATCAAATTCAATATTAAGAAAACTCCATTTCCTGCTAATAATCTATTTTGGTCTCCAGACAATTTGCAGAGTTGTCTTTAAAACAGATGTCTAAATCTGATCGTCTGCTTGTTTTGTTTTCTCTAAATAACCTGCAAAAAAATTGCATTTATAAAGTTCAGTCCTGCAGATTTTTATCAGCACTGCTGCTGCTCATTCAAAGGTGACCTTTTTTATAAATCAGGATTTCTTCTTAGAATGAAGGCTGGCAGAATCAAGCACTAAAATTCTCACAGCCATTTATAGTTCAGACCAAATTTCATGTCAGTCACCTGACTGTGTTTGCTTTGACTGCAACAAAGCCTGGTAAATAGAAAGTAGATGAATTAATAGTGAACTCAGCTAAATCAGGGAAGTTTGAAGAGATGCTAAGGGAAAAAAGGGTCTTAGGCAAGTAGAGATGATGGCTTGAATGAGAGAGCATTTCTGTCCTGTTGGAGAACACTGGGATTTCATGGTCAGCAATGCTTTGTGCAGCACCAGCCCTATTCTATGCAATAGTCTATAAATTGCTTTAAATAGAATATAAACAGGATCTACAAACGATTTCCAAGTAGGGATTGGATAATTCAAATTAAGGGAAGTATTAAGAAGGAGGGATAGATGCCATGAAGCAGAGATGTGGTTATAGTGCAAGTTCCAGGAAAGAGACTCTGAAGTGACAAATGTTTCTTGCAGCATCTTTGATGAGATGTTGAGAGGTTCAGAGCTGGGCAAACACAAATCATGGGAGAAAACCTGGCAGAGATATGGGGCCATATTCAGACTGTTTTTCTCCAGGAGCCTATCTTTAGCATCTGAATTTGGGAAAGTGATCAGTGATTCAGGCCACCTACAATCCAGTGCTGCCAGACCAGGCTGGCTGTGCAGAAGAGCAGTCATGATACCTAAATTAGCTACTGGGAGCAGATTATTCTGAATAGAGCCCTGAATCTAGGAATGGAAGGAAGTTCTTGTACGGTTTAACTAAAAAAGGTTGTTGAAACAGCTGGAGACCCAAAAGGATGGAAGTGTGCAGATTGCTTGGCTCAGATTTCCTAATTTAATAGCTATGGAGGAACATGAAAATCTGGTTAACTTTAAGGTAAAATTAAGGGGAAAAAATGTGAGGAGAAAATAGGAAGTAATGGTGCTTTCTCCAGTGCCCATGCACATTTTGGGCAAGGATTGAGTCATGAACATTGGGAAAATCCTAGGTGTTGTCAGGAACCTTAAAACAGAAGTGAAATAAACTGCAGAAAAAAGGCCTTGGAGTTGCAACTAGGATTGTGTTTAGCTGCTAATGGTGATGCCAATCAACATATTTAGCAGAACTCATTTATTCACTGTTGCTCTTTATCTTTTTAATATGGTTGCTTGTTGTCAAGGTGGTTTTGCATTGTTTTGCTTTTGTTGGTTGTACGTCGGTTTTAACTCATTGTCACGCTGTAAGATTTTAGCAGTAATAATAATTACACATTTTAGTTGTCCCATGTGGGTCCATTATGCTCACTCATCCTTGTTTGGGTTTTTCCCCCCTTCTTTAGTTGGTATGTTGTGCTTAGGGTTGTGTGCAATAATGTCTAATGAATTTCATGGGTGAATAAAAAACTTGTGCAAATAGGAGACAAAGAATAGAGAAAATGGGGATGCTTGAGCTCAGAAGCGTAGGAAAAGCTAAGAAAACTAGAATAAAACATGCATTACACAATTCTCTTGCATATCTCTGACAAAGATGATTTTAGCCTGTCGATTAAAAAAAAATTGGAAGTTCGTGGGTGGCTTTTCTAATGGCTCAGTGGGTTTTAGCTGACTAATACTCTGAGTCTTAAAGAATATGAGCAAAGTACTGTTGTTATCTGTGTTGCAGTTTAACTATGTAGCACTTTGGGGGGATGGGGAGAAGAGTAGAAAAAGGTAAAATCCATGGGTTGAGATAAAAACTGTTTAGAAATTGAAAGAAAGTAAAATATAATAGTAGCAACAGCAATACCACCACCAAAACCAGTAATAATAAAAACAGTGAAAAGCAGGGAGAGGAATAAATCCCAAGAAACACAAGTGATGCACAATACAGAGTCCTAAATCCAGGGGGAAACCTCATCAAATGTTTTTTTCCTGTATTGGGACCCCTGAAGTCAAGCAGAGATGAATGCTGTCAATCTCTGGATTCCACAGTGGCTCAGAGAGGCGCAAAAAGATCTGCCTGGCTTTTAATGGTTCAATATAACGAGATTTCTGATCTTCCCCTCTGTGAATAATGGAAGGAGGAAGGTGGGTCAGAAAGCTCTGGACACGTTCAGCTGTAGGTGAGGAATTTGGGGCAATGGAGATCTGCCTCTATCAGATGGTGTCTGTACAAGCCTTGAGCATCACTGGGAAATAGGACTGAACTTCTTTCAAAAGAGGAAACTAATGAATGGCATTTGCAGTGCTGCTGCTCTCACTTGCCAGCCAGAAGCCAACCTTGTCAAATAGTGAAACAGAAGAAAGAGCAAACAGCTCTCTCTCATTTAGGGTTGTTACCAAGACAGAGGCTGCTGTCAAGGAACCCAAAGGACTTCTGGTATTTATTTTACATGGAAGGTTTGAGGAGGTTCTGGTGAAAGGTGGTGGTAAATAAAAGACATTTCATGATTGAGTCAGAGCTCAAAAGGCTTGCTGGAGTTCTGTATATCTTCTTTCCCATAGTAATTGGGCCAGCAGCTCTGCTGGGAGTGTATGATGGACAGCTAATCTCATCCAAGCAAGCCAAAATCATCTTTTCTCAACCCAGTTGAGCTAATGGCTGGTAGTTCAGACATCATTCATGCACTGGGTGCACAGTGTGTTAATCGTTAAGTGTGGAAATGACCTGTTAAATACATGAAGCGTTAAGTGTTCCACTTCCTCAACAGCTTCCCAACATGGGCAGCTCAGTGTTTCCCTTTGGACTCACTGCCTGACAGTGCTGCTATTTGTGATGCACACGAACATCTTTCACTTGACATTTTTATTTGCTGGTTTTGATCTCAGCTTTAGCATCTTGGAGAGCCTGGCATTGTAACTTTTTCTCAGCTCAGTCATTGCATGAAGAGAAACACCACCAGGAGGTCATAACGTGCTGTTCCATCTGCTCTGTCCTGCCCTGTATCCTCATCTGGGTTTGCAAATCAGGCTCTGGACATAAATGTTACATGGGAGCCAGAACACAGAAATTACAGTAGCAGGTCAGAGCAGTTGTCTGGCCTGTCTGGGATCCTGTCTGGCACAGTTGGCACCGTAGGGCTCAGAAAAAGGAGTGTGCAGAGGAGGATGTGCCTGTGTTGGGAAGATGAATGGTGGTTCTGTGCCTTGACATATCTGTGTTCAGGACATACTGAAAAGGACAGGAATTACCACAGGCAGTGGCCTGTGGAACCATTTTGTTGGAGCAAAACAAAATAAATGTGTGATCATTCCTGTCTTGGAAGAAAGAGAAAGTGTGTTTGCATTTCTGACTTTCTTTTCTCCTTCACTCTCCCCAAGTGTCTTTAATTTGTTCACCAATTTTTTACTGCAATTTTATGGAGAGCTCATTGACAATTAAATTCCTGCAAATTTGTGAAATCTGGAGGAGAGGACACAGACTTGAGGGAATGAAGGAAAGGCACTAATGAGCAGATTACAGTTTAGGCAAAAACCTTTGCAGGCACCAAGCTCATGTCATAGAAGGTAAAAATGTCCCTTGGAAGGAGCTGCTCGAAGTCTCCAGTCCTGCCTCCAGCTCAAACTACCAAAGTGTATCAGGTTAGCTTTGCCTGAAGTGAGTCTCAAATACTTTTAAGGCTGGAGATTTGACCAGGGAGCAGAGATTTGGTCCCTGGATGACCATTTCCAGCACTTCTCTATTCTGCAAGTGCAGAATCATTTCCTGATACCCAGTCTGAACCTCCAAATCGTGGTCTTGTCCATGATTGAGAAGCACTTGTCTCCATCATCTTCACAACTGCCCTTGGAGCAGTGGGATGCTGAGATTATAGTCCCCCTTGGCCTCCTCTTCACAAAAGAAGCTGATGTTGAGTCAATCAATCAAAAAGAAAAAGAAGTTTTAGATCACCAGTACCCTTGGAATTTTCCCTTTATAAATGGGAAGACACAGGGATGAGAACAAGATATTTCCTCACTTACTATAAAAATGCATAAATACAGCATTGATCTCTACTTTTTCCTAGTCCTAGAGGAGTAACAACCGCTGCTACAAGGCCAACTACAAATGCTTTCTTTCTGGACAAGTGATGTCAGCATTCTAGAACAGAAATTACTCATCTATCTGCCAGCATTGTCTATTCCATGGGAAGTGCAGATGCTGTTCTCTCCAGTGCAGTTTCAAACCAGCACCTCATTTGTAGAGTTTATGTAATGCCTCATTGATCTACCATAGTGGCCCCTTAATGTTTGCAAGTTTGAGTTTCAGTAGATGGGTTTTAAATAATTGCAACATTGTGAACTTAATTGTTTCGCCACTTCTCCCATCACTTTACAGAAATCTTTAATTTGTTCCATTTTGTTTTTTACACAGAGATTTGTAACAGCTGTAGGTTACACAGGAAAACAAAGGCACCAAGAATATTGGATAATGTCAAAGCAATGTAGAAATTTGCAGTATTTCTGATTAAACGTCAATTTGCACTGTTTGGGCCAGGGATGGGATAGGATTTAACAGCCCTATTCCACTGCAAGCTAAGAAGGTTCCACTTGATGGCTTTTGTTTTGTTTATCTGTAAACTTGTACTCTTCCCTCCATTTCCAAATAAAAAGGGATACTTTCAGCAGTAAATTCAGGGCCTGAGTGCAGCTAGAAGAGGCAGCCAACAGAAGAGCAGTTCCTGTGCTTTCCTTTGAGGTCTCCAGGGAACCACTAGGGCTGTCAGAGGTCTCCTGGGAACTCTTCGAGGATTTTCAGGGTGCTGGGTTGGGATTTTCAGGGTTGGGAAAGGAGAGCTACAGGAGGCCTCACTTCCAGCAGGCTCTAGCAGCTTCTTCCAGCCATTCCTGATCAGAATGTGCTTTGAGTTTCTTTTGCTCCAGCTGACTCCTGGCTGGGGAAAATCAAACATCCTTTCAGCAGGTGCTATCTCCATATAGCACCTGTATATATCTCCTGTATATACCTGTATATAGCAGGTGCTATCTCCATATAGAATCCTGTATAGCTGCTGGCCTTAAAGCACAGCTCCCAGAGGCAGCAGCTGGTGCTGAAGTGGTCCAGTGTGACTGGTGCTTCTCCAAGACCCTGAAGACACAAAAAAACTTGAACTCCCAGCTGCACTGAAGGATGTGCTGGGAGTCTTTGCTGGTCAGATTGGGAAATGAAGATTTCCATGATGGCAAACGCAGAAACTTGTGAGTTCTGGCCTCTGCAGGAAGGTTCCTGCTCCACCTGCAGATCTGCAGCTCCAGAACAGCTTCTGGGTGTGGATGAGGGGCTGGCAGCTCTGTCCAGCTCAGCACCTGAGCCAGCTGAGCCTGAGAAGGGTGGCTGATAGCAGAGGTGACTCCCTCCTGTGCAGCTTTTAACCTCCCTCTCTCAGCCTGAGCAGCCTTGGGATGTTTTCTGCTGACCAGTGCCTCAGTTTGGGGTGTTGTAGCCTGACTGCTTTGGCCTGTCCAGCCACTGGGCAATTGTCCACTCCCAGGTGGCCACCAGTGATCCAGCTAAGGAAACCTGGAGCACATCAGGTGTTTCCAGATGGTTTCACAGGTTGTGGTTGAGCACATGTGGCCCAGATGGTTTTCTCCTTCAATGGGGAGGAGCAGAGAAGGAGTGGACAGATCCTGTAGGTCAGCAGTGAGGATCTGGCTTTCATGACTGTGGGATCTTCTTTGGGAATCAGAGATCCCAGGAGCTGCCTGGCCAAGTAGGGCAAAAAATAGAACAGGAAATGACAGGGGAGGGCAGCAAGGATCCACAGCAGGTTTTGCACTTTACGTGAGAATGGAGGGAGAGGTGATGGATCAGCTGCTTGGTCACTCCCAGAGAGCAGAGCAATGCAGCTGGTGCAGGGTGGGTATTTACCACAGACTGACAGGGAAGGGAGAAGGAGATGAGCCCTTCTTTGGACAAGTGGGAAGAAGCCACCCCAGAGAAGGGGATTTTATTCATGTGTATAAATATCTGATGGGAGGGTGTAGAGACAGAGTCAGACTCTCAGTGGTATCCAGTGGAAGGACAAGAGGTGATTGGCACAAGTTGAAATTCAGGAAATGCCATTTAAACCTTAGAATATTTTTTACAATAAGGGTGTGTGAAAGCTGACACTGGCTGCCCAGAGAGGTTGTGGACTCTCCATCCTTGCAGTGTTTCAAACCTGGCTGCACATGGCCCTGCTTTGAGCACAGGTTGAACTGGATGATGCTCAGAGGCCCTTGCCAGCCTCAGTGACTCACAGCTCTGTGAGAAACCACATTCCTTCTTTTCCTTTGTACCACACAGCCACGAGGAAAAAGCTACATCGTTTCTGGGGATGTGCTTGGAGTTTCCATGCAGAAACAACAAGTGGGAATGGTTGGCAGCACAACTTTCCCAGGGTATATTTTCTTAGAGCAAAATGTAAATTTTCATGAGTGAAATAATCTACCTTGAATCACTTAATTATTGGCAATAAAAGAAACCACAAGACCGACCCACAAATTACAGGGATGAAAAACTAAGTGCAGGTGTAGACTTCACTGAAGCTTTGTTGAAACTCTGTAGGTATTCCAAGTGTATGTTTAAGAATGTCAAATGAATAAATAACAGCTACTGGAGCTATGTACTCCTTTTAACTGCAATTACTGGTACACTGCAATCTGCTTTCTGGAAGTGCTGGAAACCTTCCAGAGGCAGAATAGGCCACAGCATTTTGGTACAGTTGGTGGAGATGAAGTGATGTGATGTCCTTGCAAGGTGGAGGAAGGAAAGCAGGAAGAAAATGACCAGGCAGATGCTGGATGGTAAATATCTGGATTTCAGCTCAAACTGGACAAAGGAAAAGAATTCACAGGCTCATAGTCAGACAATAGCTGGTGTTATTCTTAAAGCAATACTTTGAAAAGATCTTGAACATGTCTTCTGAAAAGAGCAGCATAAAATGACTAACAAATTCATGTATTTCAGTAGCAAATTATATTCAATGTAGGTCATTTTTTAAGTGCTCAATTGCAGTCATTCATGCATTGTGTTCAATAAAACATATTTTAGGATAGGTAGGTTTAACACCTGTGGGAATGTTTTAACGACCATTCAAGGAGCATAGGAAAAAAGCTGTTTGGTTAAATCAGAAATGGTAGCACAGGGAAAGTCAGTGTCATGGTAAACTTAGTTAACTGAAGAAAATATTTTGGACTGAAGGCAGCCCTGGAAACAAAGTTTCTTTAGAAATTGAGAAATTGAGCAAGGCATGCAATTTACCAGCAGTCAGTCAGAAGCATGTTGGGTGGTGGATGAGATGGTCAGAGACTTGACCAGAGCAGCTGTAATGAAAGAAGTGTTTGCTAAATGCTGCAGAGCTGCCCTGCAGACAAATGGGATCAGTTCTTCTCTGCTGTGCCCGGGAAGGAGGTCTGGGATGTTCCTCTGGATCACCAGGGATGAAGTGATGTGAGATGGTGTTTGGTTCTGCCAGGTGCCATTTGCATTCTGCCAGTTTGCAGCAAACCACAGCCACTGACCCAACGCCAGGGCTGCTCTGCTCCCTCTTCTGCACAGAGAATGCCTGGAGAGTGAATGGTGGCTCATCATCCCCTCTGCCTCTCCTACCTCTTGTGTCTCCAATTGCAAGATCTGGCCGGTGTTAATGGGATGGCCATCAAGGTCTCCTTCTTACCTTGCTTATTTTTTATTCTCTCATTACTCTGTCACTGACAGAGACTGACCACTCTCTCCTTACCTCTTGAACTTTCCTCTTTGGCCTTCACTTGGAAGATCATTTTAGTCACCACTCTTGCACCCTCTGTTGTTTCTCTTCACCTTGACATCAAAATTTCACCTTTCTCCTTTTCTTGTCAGCCTCGTTTCATGAAGTATGCTTTGTGCAAGGCTGTATTCCCTTGTCTCCACGCTGATGATTCCTAGAAAATCCATTATTATTTATTACTGTGTTGCTTTGAAATTTAGCTGTGAAAGTAGATACACTTCAGTATTTACAGAGACATAGCAAATAATATCCTAAGTCTATGCCAGACAGCTCTACTACAGCTCACCCTTCCCTGTCGAAGGGGAGAGAAGAATTGTCTATGTAGCTAATGCCAGTGTGGGGAAAAGAAAGCAACTTCAAAGGAGTGATGAGTCTGTTGGTTGCTATGCTGAAAGGGAGTAAACTACGAATGAAATGAAAACAAACCTTGAAAGGTGACATTCTTCCACGGAAAACGGAATAAAATTGTTTTTCCTAGCTGCAAGTTCTTTGCTTTTGTGAAGTTTGGAGCAATTATTTCTTATGTGTGTTGAAAATGAATTTGTTTTTAGAGGCAGCATCACAGGGGCAGAGCTGAGGAGTTTGGGGTCCTATTCCCACCCATGGATTTGGGGATGGTGTAACTGTAAGCAAATTGTTTCACCCCTCTCTGCCTGTTTCTCATGGTTAAGTAGGGCTAATGATACCTCCTTCCTTCATAAAACTTTTTCATTCTGGTTGGAGATCCAAGCTATGAAAGGTACATAGCCTGCTGCTATTACACAGCAAAATATTTTGAAGGCTTCTTTTAAAATTTAGGAAAGGACACATCTATGTATATCCAAAGTCAGCATGAAGCATTGCAGCTGTAATATTAAGGCCTAAGAATCCAAATAAACAAGAGTTGGTGCTCAATCTACATTTTTATGTGCTTTATGTGGCTGGTTGTTCATATGTAGAAGAGGATATTTCTTCTATTACCCACCATCCTCTTTTGACTGTGTAGATCTTTTTAAATTGCCAAGAATAGAAATGAGTACATAAATGGATAAATTTCTAAACCACCTTCCTCTCCTTACAGAATGTAAAATGAGGTTATTTCTGCTATGCTATAAAACATGTGTAGTTGCAGTGGCTTTGAGAGGCTTCAGCACCATAAGCTTTACAGTTTAAGGGATGTGGTTCTGTTACTAGGACACCACAGGGTCTACCAAAAAAGAATGAAAAATAGTCCTTTTCTTCCTTTATTTCTCCAAGGCATTGTATTTTTATTACAGTACAGAGTGATGTGATGTGATTACTTCAAAGGCAATCTAACTTTGAGCTCCTTGTGTCTATAACCATTTGGTCATCACACGTTGGTCTCTCTGGAGGTCTTGGGTAATGATGTTGCCATCAGAACTTTTATCCACGGGTTAAGGATTTTAGGGAATTCATTCAGCTCTGCTGCAGAGACAGCATTGATAATCTGTTTTCCCTTTCTGCCTTGCTGTTTGCTTTCTGAGATAGCTGCATTTTGAATGAAACTCCGTGTGTCTAAACAAAGAGCTTGGCCACTGTAAGTATATGCAGGAGGAATGAGTTCTGCAAACAAGGCAGACTTTGCAATGCGACCTCTTTTTTTGAGACAATCCTTGGGGAGAGATATAGATGAGTAAAAGTAATAGACTTCTCAGTACATTGACTTTCTGGAGGGGCTGGAGGTCAGCCTAAATAAACCTTCTGATCTCTTGAAAAAGATGACTAAGTAATGATATTTCAGATGTGTTTTCTGCAAGGGCCAGCGTGATTCTCAGCATTGAAATCAGTGTGTTAATCTTAGCTTAAACTCTCTGTTGGTATTCAGTGCAGATTGGCTAAGAGTTGTCTTCTGAAAAATGGTTGAATATCTCAGTCCTGGTTGTCCACCTGACATTTGCACCTACTTTATTTTCTGGTTTAGCAGAAAGAACAAGATTTCATTGGAAGAAAATACCCCCTTTGGAGAGCTGAGCTTCAAATTCAAATTCATGTCATGCTACTAGGGATAATAGTGGTCACATCCCTCCCTGTGATGTTAGGGGAGTCAAAGCCAAAACTCATTTATAGTTTAAAAAGCTACAAATCCTTCTGCCTTGGAATATGTTTTTGTCTTTACATTGTATCTCTCAAAACAGAGAAGTCTTATACACAATTGTCCAACGTGTGAGCTGTAGATTCTGGACAGAGGACTGCAATCCCACATGGAAATGTTTCTTTGTCTTTTTGTTAAATTATTTTTTAAAAATCCTGTATGTCTATTTTTATGCAGTTAAATAATTATGAAAAAATAAAGAGAATATTTCAAATGGTGCCTGTAAAGAAGTGAGGCTTGGTAGAGATCTCTCTTCAAAAGTTAAACTAGAAGTTTAAATTCTTAACTGAAACCATGGGATAGACCATTGTTATTAGTCAAATCATTTCTGAAACGGAGCAGAGCTTAGGAGATAGGTAATCTGGTTATGTCAATGAATTGCTTTCAGTTGTGCCACAAATCTGTGTGAAGGCAAAGAAGTTGCAGAGTAGCCTCTAAGTTGATTCACAGCTGTTAGAGATTGGGCTGGACACGGAGCTTGAGAGGGAAACCTGGTGCTGGAAATGGGACTGCTCAGTGAAGGGAACATAGAGGCTATTTGGATAAAAATTCTTGATTGCAAATCCAGAGGACATTATTTACCAGAGTGTATTATTTATAGGAATTTAGGTTAAGCAAGAAAAGCATCATGCTTAACATGAAGGCAGCTGTGCCTCCCCAGCCGAGTTTCAGACCCTGCCTGTAATGCCTGAAAATGAAAAAGAAATCTGTGCAAATTCTGAGATCAGATTAGAAACTTTTGAGTCATACTAGGAGCCTTACTAAAAAAAAAATACCCAACCCTGCTGTTAATTGTGCCAAAATGAATTCATCTCAATGGTGAAAGACAGAACTGGCATCTTTGGTCAATATTTATCAAGGATTATTGAAAAGAAAAATCTCTCTGCTGTCGCTCAGACCGCTGTATTATCAGAAGAAATTTGTGGTAGCATTCAAAAAGCAAAAGTTAACCAAAATACAAGTCTCCTTCTGGAGAAAAGCAATTTAACATTTAATAAAAAGGTAACTTCACTTGAGATGGTGAATCTGCAGCCTATCAAGCCTGCCATATAATTTTAAATTTTATAACTCTCATGATTAGAAAATGTCAGGATAATCAAAATACAGGGAAAATACAGCTGCTACAGTAAATGAATACTCTGGAAGTACTTAGATTGTGTCATGCTGAAACATCCACATAACAATCCTGACTTTTAAAACACTCTTGTCACACAGTGTTTTGCTTACACATTGCTTGAAGATAGAGAGGGTTTGGGTATGATTTCACAGTTGAACTTAGGAGTGAGTTATTACATTTACATTTTACATTTGAGACACGGCTCTGATAATGAACCTGCGCTGCAGAGAAAGTGTCAGAAAGTTTAATTTCTTTTGTGCTCAAACCCTCCTTATAAATCTGCGTGGGTAATAAAAGTATAATCACATATTCATGCCTCTTTGCAAAATAAGTGTAATGATACTTTGTATTCCCTCAGCACCAGCTCTCTCAGGTTCTCCAGGCTCTTTATAAACATTAATTAAGACTCTCACCTCTGCGTTGCACTGATCACCTCCATTGTTTTGGAAAGTCTCTGCCATGTTTTGAGTACTCCAGAGCCACTTGTAAATATTATACTCATCACTAAACTGGGGCAGGGCAGATAAAACATTGCAGCAGATCAGTAAATAAGGTTGGGGCTGCACTTAGGAGAGTTTTGCTTTCCAGTTCTGGGCTGTAAGCACAACATTGACTCCTGCAAGGAGTTCAGAGTCAATTTTCAATGATTCAAAATGGTTTCTGAGCTGGAAGAGATTTAATTCATGCCATTAATTGGTGTAGGATTGTCAGTGCATTGTCACCTGGTATCTCTTGAGGGCAAATGTGGCAGTGGGACAGCCATGAACTGAACCATGGCACCATTGAAGGTCCTTTTCCTATATTAAGCTGTGATAGACAGCTGTCTGCAAGCATAACCTGTCTTTATTTTGATGAGTCTGTGGCTCATTTATGACTAAATGGACTCTTTTTCTGGTGGTCCTTAGCTTGCAAAGTGCTACTTTTTCCTCCTTTTCCAGTAAAAATAAATTGCACCTTCTCATGGAATCATCTCTTCTCTGCTCTCTTGCCCAAGGCTGTTTTATTAACTCCTGTCTGACTTCCATTTCCTGTCATTTTCTGCTGCTTTTCCAGCTGAAAGAAGACAGTGGTCATATCATGTCATAATTATTTTCTTTAGTAATTGCCTCGAAGATGCTGAGTGTTTCCTAATTAGATCAGGCAGCGTTCATGGTGAAACCTCAGAGATGCTGTCCGAGGACACGAGTTTCCTTCAGATCTCAGTAATTGAGTTGTACAGCCAATGCTTGTGCAGCCCCAGTTTCTCCCTGCAACTCCTCAGGCACATCAGGGGATATTTTAAGAGAAAGAGCCAAAAAAAAGCTTCATATGAGAACTAATGGGATTTTTTTTCTCCCTCTTCTTTACTTATGCCACCGTGTGAAAATCTCCTTTGTACCTTTGTAACTTTGTGCCTCATCTGAGTCTCATTTGGCAAGCAGAAAACTGGAGCTTGTTATACTGCTGTATAGGTGAGGATCAGCTAAAAAGAATAGAAGACTTAGATTGGTTTTGGGGGCAGATGGATAAAACTTATCCGGGGATTGAAAAACCGTTTGCAAATGTACCGTTATTTTGATGTGAAATGACTCTACAGAATGTTCCAAATAGTGCCTTATTTTGCTGCTGGAAAGCTGTAAAATTGTAGATCATTGCACTGTAGATGAGATGTTAATACAGGGGAATTTGTGAGCAATATAGAATGGCTGGATACGTTCAGTGTGCTGCTTGCTTTCATTTTTATTAGTCAAAATGAGCAGGGTAGTCAGCATTTGAGAGCCTTAACAGCTAGGATGTTCCACCTACAGGATTAGAGTTCGCGGCAAACATTAGAAGCAATGGGAGAAATGGGAAAATTGCCCTTTACCTATCACTGTGGTTGGGAGGAATATTGCCTTAGCCCTGCTATTCCTGTTAGGAGCACCTCCCTTCCACCTTTTTGTTTAATGGATTGGAACAGGACATTTATCTGGAGTCAGGAATTGGGGTTCTTATCCAGGGATAACCCCCAGGCACCTGTGGGGTGGGATCTGAACCTCCCTTTGGCCATGGATGTGCATTTCCTGTGCCAGGCCAGCCCTGTGGCTGCTGGGGCAGAATTTAATAATTCTCTGCACTGTGCAAGCATCATTACAAAACAGATTGGGAGGGAGGGAAAGCTTGCTTTGTTCAGCTCAAAGGTGAGGTAGGACCAAAGAGATTCTACCACCCCTCAACTCCATTTTTCCCTTGAAAATCGTGATTTTAATTGTAGGTTCCTGGTGGTTCTTGGGCCTGTCCTGTTTAGGGACAGGAGTTGGACTCTATAATCCTTGTGGGTTCCAGCTCAGGATATTCTATGATTCTGTGAAAACAATTGAAGCTTCTTGGCTTCATGTCTTCCATGTAAAACCTGCAGCAAAACTGCCCAGGCCTTTTTGGGGAAAAAGGGCACATTTTTGCAGCACGGTGTTTCCCTGAGCTCTCCCCACTGTGTGATGGTCAGACCCTGTGCAGCTTGGCTTATGACTTTTACGGAGCTTTCAACTTCCCATGGCTAAAAATTAACTTGATCTTTAAAATGATGTGTAAAAAATTGAAAGTATCAGTTAAAAAAGGATCACGGTGTTTTTGTGATGGCAGGTAAAATGCTGGAGAAAAGGAAGCCATAGGTTAGTCAGGAAAAGGAGATAATTTAGTTTAGTGTTAATAGCTGTGCTTAATAATAATAATTACAGCAGATTATACTTTTCTGCCATGATGATAAAAAAGCCAAAGAAAGTCTGGTCTTCTAAGTCAGGAGTGATCCTTAGGTACCTTTTTCATACCAGTTATTAAATCCTTTATTTGATGAGCTACTTAGTGTAAGTGCCTTGATGTAGCATCTAAAGATTACTTGAATCCTGAGGCACAGGCAGAGCACAGTCATTTTGCTAAGGAGGAGGATGGACAGGGAACCACCCCCTGAAAAACAGGTAAAATAAGAGGAGAAAGGCATGAGCCATCTGCTTCTCCCTGATCAGTCCTTGTGGTCTAACATTTAATGGTACAAAATGCTGCAGAGACACACCAAGGCAAAGTAGCCTTTTATTTTTCCAGCAGGTGATGGAAAATGTTGCTGTTTTTTCCAGGGCTGAGTGGATTCACTCTGCTCACCAACATCTCAGCCTGCATACAACACAATAATGGAGTGTGTGGTGCACACTGCATTTTGGCAGCACAGCTCTGCTTTGGTCTGCTGGCAGTGGGGTTCAGTCATCTTTCTCTCTTAAAAAAGATGAGGAAGAAATTCAAAGAACATGCTCCTTCTCACAGAGAGAAGCCACTGTGATATATAGGATGGCAGAGCTGTGATGGATTAGCCGGGCTTTCTTTTTTTTTTTTTTCTTTTTTTTGTCCTTTCTCCACATGGAATTAACATAAATTATTAAAAAAACCCCTCAACCTGATTCAACCTGGCTTTCCAGTGGAAGAGAAGATAAATACTTGCAAGATTCTAAGATATATGTCATGAAACAGACTTGTGGCTGGATTCTTCCTAGTGCTTTGTGGTTTCTTTGCTATTCTCTTCTGGTTTGACCAGTTAGATTCTCCCCAATGTCTGTAAGGTCATACACATATTTGAGGCTTTAAAATTCTCACTTTGATGTGGAATAGCAATCACTTAATTAGTAATTAATAACAAAAAAAAAGTAGTATGTTTTCATACAGTGTGTGGCAACGGCGAGTGCAGCTTCTTAAACACAGCACATGATTCAGGAGGCTATTTGCAAAACCAGAATCAAAAGAGTTGTAATTGATACCCAAATTGTGCCAGTCAGACCTGGTTTAAGAGTTTGTTGCAAAAATAACTGTCCCTGGATTAAAATTCAGAAAATCTTAATTGATCCCTTTGACTTTCCAAAGATTGGTGAGCATCCAAAATAGTGTTTGGGGCATATAGTTCCAGCTACAGCCTGCCAGACATATCTTGAGAAAAAAAGAACTTTTTAAAAAAAGATTTTCTGGACTCTGCAGGCTTTTATCAACATGAATAAAAGCTTTTTTCATTTATTCAAAATCGATCAGATCTCTTTCCCTGCAGTTTTCAAGTAGAAGGTGTCGTAACTGTTGCTGTATACACTATTTTTCCCTTAAAAAACAGAGTATTGTTATTCAAGTGCTTGCTGTTCATAGAGCCTGAAAACCAAAACAGCAAAGCAACGACCTCTTAAACCAGATGCCAGAGAATCACAAAGCAAATCACAAAATCACAGAGTGGTTTGGATTGAAAGAGACCTTAAAGATCATCTTGTTTGAGCTTCTGCCGTGGGCAGGGACACCTCTCACTATCCCAGGTTGCTCCAAGTCCCATCCAGCCTGGCACTGAACACTTCCAGGGATGGGGCAGCCACAGCTTCTCTGGACAACCTGTGCCAGGGTGTCATCACTCTCACACTAAAGAATTTCTTCCAATATCTAATCTAAACTGGCTGTCCTTCAGTTTGAAGCCATCCCCCCTTGTCCTGTCACTCCATGCCCTTGGAAAAAGTCTCCATTTTTCTCGTAAGGTCCTTTCAGCTACTGGAAGGACATGATTAGCTCATCCCTGAGCCTTCTCTCTCCAGGCTGAGCAATCCCCATTCTCTCAGCCTTTCCTCATTCCAGAGCTGCTCCACCTCTCCATCAACGGTGTTTCATTCCAACAGCTCCAGGTCCTTCCTGTGCTGGGAACCCCAAATTCCAGGTGGGATCTCACAAGAGCAAAGGGCAAAGTCACCTCAATAAAAAACCCAGAGATCTGAACCCAGCTTTGCTTCCTCGTGCCTGGGTAGCAGGATGAAAATATCCTTACCGAAATCATCCCACATGTCAGCAAATGTTCCTCAGACAACAGGCCTGAAGAGGCTGCTAATGAAATAAAGAAAGGTAATTTAGCAAAGAGATGAGACACTTTGGTTTTCCCTTGGTGGTTAGCAATGACTCTGGTTTTTCCTGCTTTGTTTAAGTTGCTAAGGAACCTTATTTGCTCTTGAATCTATTTTTAATTCACCCCAAAATGAGGAGTTTTGTTACAAGAAAATGCTTTCTTGAGTCTAGACTTGTGAACCAATGTCATTCAAAGGAACAGAGTTCATTCTGGACTGAGATGTCTGATGTTTTCAAAGCAATTTTTCCATCCCTCAGAAAAAAATGTTACCAAGTAAATACAGGCAGTAAGGCACTCAAGCCTATTAGATATTTTGGAAATTGACTGTGATTTATTGGTTTAAAAAGTTTAGGAACAACTTTACTGCTCTTCCCTGAGGGTCTCTGTTGAAAAAAAAGTGAAATTCCTTGTATTCCTTGTATTCCAGCCACAAAGGAAACTAAAAAAACCACACCAAACTGAAATGGGACTGCTGGTGATCACAGACATACTACATGGTCTGACTTTGGGAATATGTATTTAAGTTTATATTCTCTTTAAAATAACTTTCACAAGCCTTACAAGTTTGAGATTTTGATATATTGCTGTTTCATTGAGACTATCTGTCTTCTGATGTCCTGAAATGGTATTTCTTGTAGCACAGTTCGTATCAGAGTTGTGGAATTATTAAAAATCAAATTTCATCCTTTTTTCTTTT
>VZRM01002149.1:0-60840 GCA_013397955.1 Grantiella picta | reverse complement strand
TTTTTTTTTTTTTTTTTTTGTTTTTTTTTTGCCAGGCAGAGCTGCTTGGCATCCACACTGTTGGTAAACAAACACAATCAAATATTCTTCCAGTACTGCATTCCCATGTGTGTTTGTTGAAACTGCAGCTCAGATGAGGTTGGATGCAGCAGTTGTACCTGACTGCAGACAGGCACAGCAATATTTCCCTTTGCTCTCAGCCTGGAGAAAGCAGAGCCTCAACAGAAAACTTAAGTCCTGTCCAAGGTCTTCCCATTGGAGATAAGTTTGCTGTAAGACAAAGTGCATCATTTTTAAAAAAGCAATTAAGTGGATTTCTGAGAAATAAATTAACACATCTTCAGGTGCTGCTGTATAGCATTTTGAGATATTGTATAAAGGCCAGGAAATTCTACATTGAAGAAGATGTGCAAGATTCTTCTTGACCTTTTGGCTTAGATCACATTTAATATCAGGTTAATTTAAGGTATCCTGTATTCAGAGATGCATTCAGTAATCTAATAGCCCTCCTCCATTTTTAACTGCTCTAATTGTATTTATCTTAAAATTGTCTGGCATTCATTGGCTTTCCTGACAATTGTAATTTATTCTAGTATATTTTTCCAGCGTCTTCCTTTGCCAGAGGGTAGAGGAGGATGGAAATATTAGGATACCAACACCATGTGAGAGTGGAATTGCTTTGAGGCCAGAATGTAGGCTCTAACCAAGAGTAATGGGGTAAAAATTAAGATGGGAACATTCAGACTGAGACTGAAGGAGCTGTGACAGTAAGATCTATTGCACTGTGGAGGTATTTCCTACAGAACATGGTGAAACAATTGTCATTTTTAAGTTGAAACTAGACTGGATAATTTAGAATAATTACTGTACATGTAGCAATCATAGTCTGCTTACAGCTGGAGATTACCTGTCTTTTCTCTCTCAAATTTGGCCATTTCTCCTCCTTTGCTTTATCGAGCTCATTCAGTGGGACTGGAAGGAAATTACAGAGAACATAGTTTGCTCTGTTTGCATAGAGGGTTACCTGAGAAAGCTGTACAGCAAAACACATCTGTAGCTTTTTCCAGTAGCTCCAAGAAGCACCAGAGCTCTGATTTTTCTCTATTTCTACCTGCAGGGTAGAGAAGTGCTATGCCTATTCTCTACCTTGCTCCCCAGGGAACTAACAAAAGTGGTTGTTTTCATTGTTAACAATTTTTTTTGAGACCAAATATGCAGAATGCAGAATAAGAAATCTCTTCTTTGCATGGCTGTGGTGGCATCAGTTATATGATAACAGTGAAGTTTTGATTCTTCACTTGAGAAATGTGCCTTTCTGAAGTGCTGAGTTCAATAATGGATATCTTAGGAGAAGCTGGAGAGGAAAGAGCATTGGAAACCAACCTTGGTGGCAGCACAGAGTGTGAGGAAGAACAAGGCCATGGCCATGGATGGAGATGAGGGCACAGCATTATGAATCAAAATAATTCGATCATTGTAAGTAGCAACTGTGACATTTTTTTTGCGATGAAGCATAGGCAGTCAGGGACAGGATCCAAAGGAAGTGTTGTATGGCCAGAATGATGGGCCAGGACGTAAAGCCAGGCGATTTTGCCACTTTTGAGTCTTTTTCTTTGAGCCCATTAAGAGTCTTGTGTAGCAATCGCTGCTTTTGGATGTGTTAGCTATGTGATGCAGCTTTCAGCAGGGATTCGTTCATTCCTGAGGCATCCTTTGGATGCTGCCAATTTACCAGACCTGAGACAGCAATGTAGTGAAGATAAAGGAGAGAAATGTAAGAGGAAGCAACCAGACAAGTAAACCAATTTTTAGTCTTTGGAGAAGAAAGGAATTTTTATCTCCCCCTAACTTGAGTGATCTTTCTGAATAGTAACTGTTTCAGAAGTATTAGGACTTTATATAATCCCTGTTACCTTCATTGCTCCAGGTCTCTTTCTTCAAGGAAGTAGAGAAGCTGGAAAAGCTGCAATAGTCATATTGGCTCTGCTTATTGGTGCAAACAACCTGCAGATAAACTTTGGCTGTTTTATTAATTAACAGCTGCGTTTTTCTCTCCTGGAAATCTCAACAGAAAAGCCATTCCTATGACTGCTCAGGACAAATTGCTCAGCTGCCAGAGCCAAAGATGGCAGGTGGTTTTCCAGGGCTCACAATACAGCCTTTGTCATATTTTTATTCTGCCCAGGACTTGGTGAGTGGGCAGTCAGGGAAATGGTGTTTGCTGGCTTTGATGGCATTTCATGCCATGGCCAAGCAATAAAGAGCCACGCTTGCAAATGATCCAAGAGAACATAACAGCCCAAAGTTCCAGACAATGCATATTCTCGTTACAGGATTCAAGTACTTAGGACCATTTTGATAAGTCTAGGCAAGGTAGATTGCTGCTCAGGGTTATTAACAGGCGAATCGCATCACAGAACAAAGATTTGTGTAAATATTTCAGCAGACTGCAAGAAAACGAACGTCACGCTGTTCTCAGAAGGATTTTCCAAAGTGATTCTGCCACAGTTGCTTTCAAATATTTAGAAATATTGCTGGGGTTATCGTGGGTCCATGAATTCACAATGCATGAGTAAATATGTGCATGAAATACTCCTGCATTTGCAGGGGAAAGGCTGACTGAGCAAATTAAGCCCTTTTTTCATCTTGGTATCAAGTAGAAATACTCCAGCTATAACTAGACCTCGAACTCTTAGGCATAGAAAAGGTTTTTCTGGCATAGGATGGAGTCCTGCTGGACAGGCATAATTCGGAAGAGAATTCTGTGTTTAGTGAGCTGTAGACAGGGATGAGCAAGGAGTATGTGAGAACTCCCAAGATCTGAAATGCTACCATGACTCTCAAATGGGTGGGCAAAGGGCAAAGGAAGTTGCCATGGTAAAATGTGCATGTTGTAGTGGTTATGTATAGATAGGCACTAGCTATTAATCAATTATTAACCATTAATTAATAGTTAATGAGTTAGCTATCTTAAAAATTTACCTGATACCTGGAATGAGTGATTACATATATTTCCCTGTAAGTTTACTGGATGCATACATGGATAATGTTAGCTACCACTAATTCATCAAGGTCCTAATATCAAATTTCAATGAATGCAAATGACCCAAATTCCAAAGCCATTACAGTATCTTATCATAAAGCTAGAAGACTCTTCCTTTCTAGACTATCAAACCATAGGCAGGACAGGAATTATTCACATGGATCCCTATCAGAAAATATCCCCATTTATTTTTGACCAGGTTAATTACTGTTTACTCACAGAAGATATAATTACAGCTTATATTTTGTTAACCAAACTGCAGCTTACATTTTATGAACCACCAGCATGTTTCTAGGTTGAAAGGAGGTTTTCTTCTCTTCAGTTTTGTTCCTCATTCCCACTTCTCTGAACTTTTTTAATCATGTTTTCTCATTAGCAGAATATACTTGATTAACTCACTTGTTTAATGAGGTGCTTTGGGATGATAAAGACAGCAATCCATTCTGCTGAATGACTTTGAGATGTTAAAAATTAAATAAAACTTCTAAATACCAACAGACCTCCTGCTGGTCTTTACTGGTAGCTATTCTTCGATGTGAGAGAATATTCAGTTCCAGTTAGTGCTCCACCTTCAAGAAAAGTTGATTTTCAGATTGTTGTTAATAGCAAGTGTTGGCACACTGTGGCAGAAACTGGTTTCTTTTCTTGGAGAAATACTTGGATTAGTTTAAGAGTAGCTCAAGCTTGCCTGATTTTCAAGCAATTAACAATTTTATTAGTCTTTTAGCGAGAGCAGATAGTGATATTTATTTATATTAGATCTCAAAGAAAAGTGTCAAAGGAAATAAACCTTTGCTCACACAAAGCATTTATTCCTTGAGGCTACCATGCTCTGGAAGGTAAAAATGGAGCCCAGCTACAAAAATAAATTGGGAAAAACAAGAGGATAGATGCTACAGTTGAGTTTTACATCATTCAGCTCACTAAAGACTACTGGAATTGATCTTTCCTGTCAAAGAAAGTTCTCCTCTATTTACCTGTAATTTTTCAGTGCTTTGTTTTGTGGGTTTGTTGCTTCTATACTTGTGAAGGAAACCCAGGAATAGCGTTACTTTATTGCATTTCATGGTGATAAAGGTCTTGGCTCAGCGTTTTTAAGACAGGGAATGAGTTCCCTTTTTCGTGTGTCTGGAGTTCAGTGAGCACATCTGGATGTCGCTTCAACAGCTGGCAAACTTGTCAGGGAGCATCTGCTTCCCATTGCAGCTACTTTTCATTGAGGCAGATTGAATGTGGCGTCTGAAAGGGCTCATTGCATACATGGAGATTTCTCTGGTCATTGCGGGACAAAGTGATTATTTAAGGCACAGATTTTGCCTGTTTTTGTGTAGTGCCTGGTGCACTGCAGCTGCTGTTAGAGGCAAATGGAAGAGACATTAAAAAATGGTCAGGAACAATGTGGATAAAGAGGAAAACAGTGAAGAAAATTTAGCAAAACCCTACATTTGTAGATACTTACTACTGAGCTTCTAAAGTGCTTGAACTGAACTTTGTAGTTCTGAAAAAGAGCTTAATTTAACAGATTATCTTACTCTGATAGATGTTTAAGATTGATGCAAATTTTAGAACCCTTTCAAAGTCCAGCCTCTCATGAATGTGCTTAATTCTTTACCTCTGGTCTTCCTTTCATTTGTTTTGATCAGGGATACTCTTGATCAATTTGGTAACTAAATTTTATGAAATCTCACTGTGTTTCTACAATATTATCATGCAACAATGTGCTCTTATCACTAGATATGACACAGTGATACCTTTATGGTATAAGTAATAACTTGGATTTGGCCAGTGAGCTTCCAAAACTACGATTTTAAGCCATTGTTTCTCAAGAAAGGATTTTAAGAGATTCCTATTGAGTGGGCTCAACCAAAAAAGTGCCTTCAGAGGAAAGGTCTGTGAATGGTTCCCTAAGAGGGGATTAGGTAACTGTGGGCAGGAGGCTGAAACCACCTGCACTGTCCCTCCATTCTAGCAATAACATTAAGACTGTGGGTCAGGACATTGTGTTGACTCATAGTAACACCTTTGCCCATCCTCATTTGTTCTGGGAATTCGATTTTTATTTGAAGAGTGGAGTAAGAGCTCTCTATATGTGCACAGAGACAAACCAGCAGGATGATCTTCTGAGCCTGGTGCCAGCACTTAGTCCCTTGGAGCTCCTAGGCTCGTGTACAAGTGTTTGATCAGTGAACCTCAAGGGGATTCAGGTTTCCAGTGAAGACTCCTAAAGCTCTCAGGTATCTGAATGTGAAGAACTTCCAGGAATTGACTTCAAGTTGTTTTCTTCCCACTCTCATCCTGACACTTGACATCCATCTTAAAACCTAAAGCCGGAAACCACAGTTTGCATTCTCTGGGCGAGCTCAGCTGTATCCCTGGTTTGCAAGGGAGACTGGAATATCTATTCAGGACCTCTGTGGAAAAACCGTTCTGTTCTATTGTCACTTGTTACTGCTTCCTTGTGGCTGTTTATCCAGTTGTTCTGCTGTGGTCTTGCCACCAAGCATGCTAATGCCATTAATGGAAATGGAAGGGAAAACTTCATTTGTTCCAGAGAGTTTTCCAGGAGAGGGCAGCCATAGTTAATTCTGGGTCAGTTCATGAAATACAATGTGAATGTAGATTACTGGCAGCATTTGTCTGTGGTGCTCTATTGCCCAGCATGGTTTCTGTGCTCAGTCCTCCTAATTTGTTCTTTTGTTTGGATTGCAAGTGCATAAAAGATGGACTTTTTCACAAATTAATGCTGGAAAAGACAACCCACATAATGGAGTGGTTAACTCCCAGTGCTGTGTACTTGCTGAAATCGCAAATGCTCTTGGGAACAGTTTCCATTATATGCCACTGTTTGCTTTATATACTTTCCAAGCAACTCATGAGCTTCTCTCCACTCTCTTACTTCAAAGATATTTTTGGAAAAGCATAGCCTAAACTGTTGCTAGAGACCTGAAAAATTCTGGAAAAAAAAAAATCCCTGGCACTGAAAACTTCTACTTCTTTTGTTTAGAAAGGATCAGGACAAAATGATCCTCTCTCCTCTCCTCTTTATGTAATGAGGATGCATTTAAAGCCTCTCTTGGTTTGGATGTAAGGATGATAAGTTAGCACTGAGGGCATATCCCACATGCACAGTTTGGAGCTGTGCTTATGCAAACAGCAGCACCATTGATGCAGATGGCATCAGGAGGCTTTATTTAGTGCTGCCCTCCCAGGGCTGTGGCTTTGGCACAACTTCTGGGACTGGGGTGGCAACCAGGATCCTTCGAAATACACCCTCAGGCTTTTCATTAAGACTGCAAGGAAAATTCCTTTCTCATATGAAATGGGTAACTTCCTTTCTTGGATCAGTTCAAACCATCAAAAGCTAACTTTCTTTTATTATTCTTCTTCTTTTTTTTTGTAATTTAAAACCCCCCAATTCTATTTTCCTACATGGCCAAGTAAAAACCATTTGCCAGACCCCTAGGTAGTGTAAATCCATGGATTTTTTTAAAGGTAGAAATCTGATCCCAGCAGGTGATAGGGCTTGGGAGGATTTTTTGTTCCTGTTTTATAGGTGGAAACACAATGCATGCCGTTCTTTACACTTCACATGTAAATTCACAGAACGATATGTGACTTCAAGGGTAAACCAAGGCAGCCTTAAAGTCTTTCCATACACTGAATTTTGAAGACTTTCAGCTTCAGTCTTTTCAACTTTGTCAACTTCCTATACTTTACAACCTCATTTAATTACCTAGGCATTCTGCTAATGTGTATCACACGTACCCACGTAATCTCCAAATACATAAACCACTGAAAGATTGTACCAGAGAGACCTTGTCAGACAATGCAGGGCTCTTTGCCTGCCGTGGAGGGTGAGGAAATAATAATTTCTCATCTCTGTTTCTATGTCCACGGGTCTCTAGAAGGTGGAACAGCCACCATTCAGTGTCTGCAGATGAGCTGATAGCTCTGGCTGGCCTGTGCACAGAGCCTTGCAAAAATAATTCTTAGAAAAGGGACTTAATCAGCTGCCCCACTACGCCTATTTGCACATAATTGTGTCTGTCTTTTAAAAGCCAGAGATAAAAGGACAGAATTTGACACCTGCTCATTGCTCATCTTCCCAGCAGCTCTCCAGAGCTGAGCTGCAGGGTTTGAGTGAGGAAAAAGGTTTTGCCACCCAGGTTGTCAGGGAAAAGGAGAGAGGTTTGCAGGAATGCTTTGCAGTGCTTGACAGATGAAGCCCAAGGCATGGCTCGCAGTCTTGGGTATGGAGAGGATTTAATTTTTTGCTCTCTCTAGCTGAACTCAATGTTTCTTTTCTTCTCTTCCCCAAAATGTCATATTTGAAATTTCATTTAAGCACAAAGTTTTCATCCCTGGTGCACTCTGTTGTGCTGATATCTGAGGTCTCCATTCCCTCCAAATGCAGTGATGGGAAAGACAGGATTTCTAGGCTCTTACTTTAAGTCTTTTTCAAAGAATTCTCCTTTAAACAGCATTATTTTCATTTCAATTTACTTTTCCTTATGGCTAGGTTTCCTTTTATCCCCTCTACACCTTTCCTGTGTGTCCTATAAATCCTCAGGCTTTGCGTTTGGTTTAGTGTAAGACCTGTTCTTGTAAGGAGCTGGTACCTCAATGAGCCAGCGTGGGGATTTTGAAAACTTACAATTAAGTTTATCTTCTGAAAGTCCCCTTCCTGTCTCAGTTCTTTGTGGTAGCTTATTAATTCATTTCTGCTTAGTGAGAACCCCTTTCTTGTCTTTCCAGGACAGGTTATCTCCTCCCTAAAATGTCTCAGTGTCCTCAGGTGGAAAACTGGTGCAGTACTCACTTCCTTGCCCCACCAGATTTGATATTTGAGATACATAAATAAACATATTTTAAATTTATATAAGGTTTGGTGGTTATTTGTTTGTTTTCTTGTTTTGGGTTTTTTTTTTGTTTATTTTTTTGTTTCTTATTCTCTAACAGTGCTGCCTTCACATCCCAGGAAAATAGGTCTGTGTAGTTCTAGGTGCCATACAAATTGTTCTGCTAAGCTCTTAGGAGCATGAGTATTGTGGCCCCTAAGAGCTTATAGCCTTTGTCCTTNAGGAGGAGGAATAGGGAAAATAATACAACAGAGTAATGAGAGAGAAGTAGTTTTGCGCAAAGGTTGCAGCCCATAGGTGGCAGTGAGCACAATTTGCCGCCTCTGCAACAATCACCAGGTTTCTGTGGTTATTCCTGTATGACCTCAGCAAAAGGACTCCGCTGGCACAGGTACAGATGGGTCAGTGTGTGGGAATTTAGCCTGGGCTGAGCTCCTTCTACAGCTGGAAAGCTGGGAGTGAGGTCCACACGAGGTGCCATGTGGGATAGAAGGTCATGGAGCTACAGGAGGATCTTTGGTGCAAGGGCTTCAGGAGAACGGAAAGCTTGGAGGTGTCAGAAGATGAGGAGAAGAGACTTTCATTGTTAAGGCTTATAATCCAGTTAGGTCTCAGAGGAGGGCTTGGCAGCGTAGGCAGAGCAAAAAGGTCAGTTTTGGAGAAGGTTTCTGGAAAGTGGCATCAGGGTTTAATCACAGGCTGGAGGTGTGAGTCAGGAGAGGATGTCAAGTCAAAGTGAAAGTCAAGATTGGCAGGGAAGAGTCGGATTTTATTTCTGAAATTAAGACAGGTATGGGGAGGAAAGGACTTCATGAAAAATTCAGGAGCTAGGTTTTGAGCATGTTCCGTTTTAGAAGCAGCAAATTATTAACAGAAATATCTCAGAGAAAGGCCAAAACTAGTTTGGTTTGATGACTCTAGGCTTAAACATTTCTTGTTTTCAGTAAGCTTGATTGTTATTTGAGTGTTCATATCCAATCTAGCAAGGAAAAAATACGGATTTGTGTCACAGAGGATGACTGGAAACTTCCATCTGCATAGATCTATTACTGCAGTTCTTTCGTGGATTCAAATTGGCTTTTGAGACAGGTCACGATATAGAAGCAGGATGCAATCCGAATAAAGAAGGCATAGTAGGGTTTGACAGTTTCCAGCTCACATCTGCCTGGATTATTGTCTCAAGCCTTACTGCAAAAGTAATAGAATGGACTAATCATAAATAGGGAAAATATTAAAAATCAGCTCAATCCATTGTCAAGTGAAACAACTAAGAGTCAGTAGACAGAAGTAAGCTGTAAGTGAAATTTAATGAAACTTCATGAAGAAAATGTCCATTTTGATGAGAACCTCAGCTTTTGAGCACCCCCAGTGTGCTCAAAAGCACCCCCAGTGTGTGGACTTTGGGCAGAGGTGGTCTGACAACCACAGGTCAGCTCTGCTCAGAGAGCTCTGCCATCGCAGCATTTGAACCCAGGCTGGTTTGATATCTCTCATTTAGCTCAGCTCACTGCATTTCAGTCTTGGCTGGGCTAAGGGAGGCCTGTGAGGCTCACTGCTCCTGTTTACAGAGCCACTGAAATGTGGTAAATCATCTACCTGCCTGCTAGTGGTGGGCTAGACGTTATCTCGTGCCAGGCTTTGGCTGTGATCTACAAGGACACAAAAATTCTTATGACCTGGACATCTCATGCAATGTTTCATGGTTCTTTTTTAAAACAAGCATGGAAAATGAGTCACAGGCCCACCATTTTTCTTTAAATAATCAGTATAACTTTTTTTTTTTTGCTTACTTAAAGCATCTTCCACTGGTGTCTCTGTACTTCTGGGCATGGAAAGCCTGCTGTCTCATCTCTCTTCTCACCTGCATGTTCTCTTCTGCTTCCAACAGTACCTCAGAGATCTCTTCATACAGGTCTCAAATAAGACAATTATATTACACATAGGATTAATTTAACTAGCAATTTAAGAAAACCAACAAACTCCCTGTTAGGTATGATCTCTGTAAGAGTCCAGAGCACCACTGTGTGCCTGTCGAATGGGTAACACAGAAAATACTGTTTCCACTTGAAATGGTAGAAAATCCAGAAAAAATCCACTTCCATATTGCCATATTCCATGAGAGTTTGGGTAAGCAAACTGTGTGATTGAACTGAGCCCACATATTTGACTTTGCATGCACAGAACTGAGTATAGGAGCCCAGTTTTGTGTCTCTATGTTAAATGGGAATTACTTCTCTTGTGAGCAGTTCTAGTTCACTGCCATTGCCATAGCAAATGTGCCGCCATCAAAACCCTTATCACTGATTTCTAGAGCTGGCAACACTCCTTGGAGCTCTGCAATCCATCCAGTGTCTAGACTAAGCCTGCTCTGAGCTTGAGACACGCGCCCAAAACAGCACAAAGTGCTATAGGCTCCTTCTTTTGCCATTAACGTTTGCATCCACAAGTCTGAAACTCTGACAAAGTTGGCATGAGTTTTTCAGAGGATTTTCAAAATCTCTTCTGCAGAGGGAGAGGTTTATCCCACATATAACGCTGCAGAATGGCAGTAAAAGAAAAAAAGTAAATTTGACGTCTCCTTGTGCAACCAGTGAGGAAAAAAGTGATTTGCTTTTGGTAAACTGTAGGTTAAGTCGTGTCATGGTGTGATTTTTAGATTTGTCCTGTGCAGAGACAGAATTTGGGCTCAATGATCCTTGTGGGTTCCCTTCCAATTCAGGATATTCTATGATTCAGTTCAGTTCTTGCAGTGGTTTTGCACAAAGCTGCCAGTATACCAAAAGCAGTGTTATATGATACATCCTAGTATTAATTTTGTTTAAATGCAATATAGGGCTTTTTGCTCCTCCTTTTATTCCCCCCACAGGGCAGGGTAAGAATGCTCTAAAAGTAGTCCTGACACAGACAAGCTATAGAAGTTAAGTTTTCAATAACCTAAAATAACATGCAAATCCCAGGCTTGTGAAATTTCAAACACAAGACACACACCATGTGCCAGCCTGACCTCCTGGCTGTGTAGCAAATAATAAAAAGAAATCTTTGTCAAACCTGCTTGTGATGAACAGATAAAAAAGGGTTGGCCCACATTCATAAATGAGACTCTCTAAGCAAGCTGGGGCCATGTCATGGAATATTTTAAAATAAGTCAAAAGGAGCTCAGGCTTACTGGAAAACACAGAGCTTTGAGCATCTTAAATTTTTAGGGTTCTGCCTTTGAGCATTTAGATTAGGATTGGACACAAGCAGTATAAACCCTAAAGTGATTTTCACTTGATAGCAAATTGGGCAAAGCACCAAATCTCAGGTTATCTTGGCTGCCAGAGGAGAGATGAGACAAGCAGGTGCCATCCATGTGCCAGCAATTTCTTGGGGAAAGAGAAATGTCTGTCATGAAAGGCATGTGTGAAGTAAAATAACTCCCACCAAAACCGGGGAGGTTAAACTGAACTGACACATTTCTGAGATAAATCTGTGGTTAGTGTGCTTTCAGGTTTTAAGATCTCAAGTAGAAGTTGGAGGCAGTCAAACCCCAGAGCACAAGTCATGTTCATGCTCCTCCTCAGCCAGCCTGACCCTGGTGTTTGGAGTTAATGGAAGAAGGTTGTACCACATTTAGGTGTTCATAGCCGAGATCGAGAAGTGCTAAAACTGAATGCTGCTCACGTGTCTTGGAGATTAAAATTGGACATACACATTGTAGAGATTTGGAGGAAGAAATCCTACTCAGGGCAAATGACAAGACTGAGGAATCCTTTTGCAAGGAGTGCCATGGGGATTCTGCAGCATCCTCAGCACATTGGCATCACAGAGTTAAGAACAGACACAAACTGGGAACAATTTGGCAAGAACGATAATGGGACCAGTCGGGATCTGTCATCAGCATACTGGGCACTGCAAAAGAGTGATTAAATAGGAAGACACGGACAATTATCGAAGACTAATTGCTTATTGTTGCTAGAACTATATTTTAAATGTGTTTTTCTTTTTAATTGCTTTTGGAGCGAATCAAGTGTCCCTAATTCAATTCTAAAATGTTTGGGAATGGGAAGTCTGCCAGGAATCGGGCAGCTCAGAGGTCTTGTGGAAGCAATTGCCTCTTTCACCAGCCTATATTCGTGTCCAGTTATCCCATCCTCTGCCAACTCTGCTGTTTTCTGGTTCATGGCCCTGTGTTGGCTGAAGGTCTCTGGGTTGTTGGTACTTGCAGGAAGCTGCAATAACTTGTTCATATCTTTTCCTGTATTTTTCATTCATCACTGTCCAAGGGCCTTGACCCCAAGAGGAGCTGAACTCTTGAGGTCCACAGGGGGTTTGGAGCAGCAGGTTCTGACTGTAAGGGCAGTTTTTAGGACAGGACTAGCAGTGGTTGACAAGGTGAGATATCTGTGTAATCTGAACCTGTTACAACACAAACATCTGTGCACCTCTGTGCTCTGGTTCTACTGACTGCAGGGAAATCAGGCAGGGGCTGGATTTGGCTCAGTATTGTGTCAGTGTAACAATGAATGAACATGAGGATGTCATTCCAAATTCAGATGCTCAGGTTTGGTGCGAGGAGCAGGTCCAAATCACAGACAAAAGGTTTAATACAAGTATCTACGAGGGTGTTGTGTTATTAAATAACAACTCAGTGTTTTCCTGATGAGAGTGACAGGCAACTCAGTTTTTATATTTATAGAAATACCTTTTGTATGGATTTATTCAACTCTGAAAGTACTGTAGGACCTCGTCATGGACAAACAAATGCTGCATCTCTGTGAGCAAATAATTTGCAGGAACAGTTTGGAAAATGAAAGGAAACTGGTCTACATTAGGGAGAGCAAATGCAGAGAGGTGAAACAGAAACAGTTTTTAGGTTCACATTTTAGAAGAGGCACACAGGAAAATCCAAGGATCCTGTTGTCTCAACAGAATGCCACATGTCACCTGCTCCTCTGAGCAGCCCCAAAAACCAGGCTGATAAAACTAATGCTGATTTGACAAAAAGCATGAGGGAGGCATGGGAAACTTGCTTGTTTGGAGACGGGCAGGATCAGCTTGCTCTGTACAGAGAGTTTGCCTGTAGTACAGAGTTTTTTCCTCATTTCTGGTCTTTTCTTCCACCTGCATAAAATGTAAGATGAAAAATTGACATATTTGTTCAAGATATTTCTGGATAAATTATTTCAAAAAGAATTCCCTTTTCATTGTTAAGTTCCTTGCAAAATCCTGAACACTCTTGCAAAAAAGGACAAGGGAAAAAAAAGAAATATGAAGAAGTTGTTCCAGACACCATGGCTGGCCCTTTCCATGCTCTTTTAGGGCAATTAGAAGCAAACCTGGCCTGGGCAAACATTTTAATCAGCACTTTGGATCTTTTGAACACAGAAAAACTGAATCATTCTTTGAGACCTTCATTGCAGCAACTCTGGCTTGGGCTCTGGGTTTTTGGTTTTATTCCAGCAAAGTACCTGATGGATATTAACTAGAGATGTCAGTGATGCTGCCGCTCCTCTCCCTTCCCCAGGTCTTGGCTCTCCTGGTTCACAGAGCAAGATGAGTAAAATTAGTATTTTGTAACAATTCTAACAGCATAGCATGGTGAATTGTCAGAGTACCCTGACTCTAGCTGTAAAGTCAGGCAAGAATTGTTTTTCTGGTTTTAAAGGTCTCTTCTACCTTGTATGAGAGAGGTATTTACTCATCTGGGCATCTCATGCCTTGAGTTGTGCTGGCCGACTTGCTTGTGCAAAGCCATTTCTCTGTGATGTGTTTGCTCAAAGTCTTGGACCAAATTCCCAGCTGCAGAGGATGGCAGAGGGCATTGCATGTGCACCAGTTTGGGCTTCAACATCCAGTTTGCAAGGAAATATCCAATGGGAATCTCGCCATCCCTTGACAGATAAGCAGAACCACCCTGCCTTTCTCTGCAGCAGTTTTTAAAAATCAGCTCAGAAATGAGTGAGGAGAGAAAACATTGCTGGAATGTGCATTTCCACAGAGATTAAATGTATTTGTGTGCAGCTTTCTAAAATTAAACTTTGACAGTGGCAAAGAGGGACTTGGGTGTGAAAATGCAATTAGCCATGACTCAGGACTCTTGACATGCAGGGGGACCAATGAATTGTGAGTTCTTGCATGGAAACTTGACAAAGTAGCAAGAATAGCTTACTGTGTGTTATATGAGCAGAGTAAATAACACAGAATGTTATTAATGTTTGATACTCATTTCCAAGTGGCTCCTTTGGGTGATGTAGGCAGAAGTGCACCTGGCAGGTGATGGTAAATGATGTTTTTCTTGTGGAATAGTCATTGTCTTCCTGTTAGTAACATTCATTCCCTTTTCTTGAGAGTTCTGAGATCCTGAACGAAAGACATTATAAGAATACTGATGTATTATTTTCACATAATGGTCTCTCACAGACTTCCTGTGGTGTCAGTAAGCATCACCCATCAGCTGAGCCATGAAGTAGTTTTTCCATCTTAAAGATTAATTCATAGAGATCCTAAAAGGCTTGGCAAAGGCTCTCAGTGAAAAAGCAAGGCTTTCCAATCACCCTTCTCAGTGGTTGTATCAGCTTCATCCTCTGCCTTCCAAAATGTGTTGGATAACATTTTCTCCCTTGATACAATAATCACTCAGGGAAGGTCCTAGAGAGAAAACAGAGTGGCCCTGTGGCTGTTCATTAATGTGTGTCACAGACAGTGTCTGTCCTTTTTTCATGGCTGTCAGGCATTGCAGGGCAATTTTGGCACCCAAGGATGCCAACACAGTGGGCACTGTAGGTAAATGAACAGGAAAGGGGGTGGGGAGGACAGCATTCTGTTAGCTATTACATTACTTCAAAAATGATTTAACTTTTAATTAGAAGGAGATTGGGAAATTGCTAGGTCTTTATGCTTTTTTTTTCCCTTTTGTCAGCCAGATTTTATGCTCCCACTTTTCAAATGCAATTTATATATGCTGTTTGAATTAAACTTGGTCCTTCTAATTTTCTGAAGTGCTGTTTCTCTCGTATCTGAATCTTTGTAGGATGGAGATACAGCCACGACTGTCTTCTGTGCTAGTGACTGCATCTTCTGATTCAGAGCTCCTGTACTCTGAAGCCAATAATGATTCACTCTCACAGCAGTGGTGTGAGCAGTCTCAGCTTTTATATGCCATCTGTGTGAGTGAGCTGAATCTGCAGAAATGGGACCCTGTGCACATGGCTTTTCCTCTGCTCAGGGATGAAAATATTAAAGCAAATCCGTATGGTCCGTGAGATGTTTTCTGTGTCAGGAAGGGAGTAAAGCTGCCTGTCAAACCAAGCTGTTCTCTCTGATGAAAGGGGGCTGTTTTTAAACACTCCTTTCGATAGTATTTTGCACGCCAGCCATGTGTGCTTTCTCATCTGACATCTCATTGAGATCCTTGGCTCTGGTACTGCAGGAGGGAAGTGTGTTCTGGGAAGGAAGGAAATTATCTCTCAATATGTACACAAACCTGTGTGCACACACACACACACTCTTAAATCAATCTCACTGAACTGAATTTTTTTTTTGGGGAATGCGAAAGAAAATTAATCTGGTTGAGCCAGACTTAATTGCTTCCCTTTTGTTTGGATTTTCTATTTTCTCATGAAGATATTAGAAATAAATGCTCTGAGCTATTATTAGACACAGAGGTAGAGATGGAGGGCAAAGGGTTCATTTACAATTCCTACAGCAGACCGTTGAAGCTAAAAGGCAGGCTGATGAGCAGCTTGAAAATATAGATTCATCCACTAAGCTTAGGGAGTATTTCCAAAGGTTTGTGCTGGCCTGGGGATCTAACCCTCTGTGCAGCTGTAAAACCCACTGCATGGAGGAAGCAGAAATAAATGTGGTTTTTTTTTTTAGTTAGTGAAAGGAGTCACCTTGCAGAAGAAGCTGGAAAACAAGAACTAATATAAAGTAATGAATTGATATTAATGCATCTGTTTTGAAGGGAGTAACTGGACTTCAGCTCTGTGTCAGGAGGCTGGGAAGCATACAGGTTCTCCACAATAAACATTCTTTGTGTTTTAAAAGTTTCAAGTCAGTTAATCCCTGATGATGGGATAGCATTATAACCACTGCTTCACCTCCATGATCTTAGGGCAATACTGCCAGAAGCAATTTGATCGTGTTGGGCAGGAGAGCCCATGGCATTAGAGTGCTCTGTTGCAGAAGAAATCCAATGCTGAAAAGGTTTTCTAGCCCTTCCCTAAAATGCAGTGGTGATTATCACTTCCTTTCAGAGAATCACAGAGATTGGCAGGGACCTCTGGAGATCATGGGATCCTTCCCCTGTCCAAGCAGGGCCACCTCAAGCCACTTGCCAAGGACCATGGCCAGATGGCTTTTGAGTATCTCCGAGGATGGAGACTCCACAACATCCCTGGGCAACCTGTGCCAGCACTTGGTCGTCTTCACAGTGAAAAAAAGCATTTCCTGATGTTCAGAGGGAAGCTCCTGTGTTTCAGTGTGGGCACATTGCTTCTGACCTGCCACCAGGCACCAGTGAAAATGGCTCTGTCCTCTTTGCAACTTCCCTCTAAGTGTTCTACATAGCTGAGATCCCCTGGAGTCTTCTCCAGGCTGAACAGGCCCAGTTCTCACATCCTGTCCTCATGGGAGAGATGCTTCTCCAGTCCCTCAGTCCTCTTCCTGACCCTGCACTGGAATCTCTCCAGTGTGTCCATGTCTCTTGTTTTGAGGAGCACAGAACTGGACACAGCACACCTCATCCGTGCTCTAATTGTCAAAAAATAAAAAAATAAAAGAAAGGAAAGTTTTGGAACAGGGGCTGTTCCAACTGGGACACTGACACTGGTTTTGAACACTGAAGGGGTTTTTTGGGCTCTTTTTGCCATACCTCTTGTGTCTGCTTGTATCTACTTGCTGCTGCATTTGGGCAGCTTTGGTCAAGGAGGGGTTTTCATCTGGGCTCAGCTTTGCTGACCTGACCTCTGGAATAAATGTTCCTTTCTGAACTTATTTCTTCTTTGGCAATAGCTTTTGTTTATTTTTTTCCAGTGGCTGCTTTGAGGCTTGTTCAGTTTGCCAGGCTAAAGGGCATCACAAGAACATGCATCATTTTGTGCTTTTTGTCTAAGGCAACAAAACAAAACTAAGTTACAAAAAATCACTTTGGTGTAATTTTTTTTTTCTGTGAAAACTCCTGAAGCATAAAAATAGTGTCTTTCCTTGAAGAGGGAATATTACTAATGCAAATCCAATGCAGAGGAATAATATGATGTATGTCAAAAGGCAAGCAACCGAGGAGGAGCTGGAGTGATGGAAATACCTCACGGGCATATAAGATTGTGGGGATAGGTATTCACACAAAGGATGCTTTCTTACATGTGCCCAGGGCTTTCTCTTATCTCTGAACATGAACCCATAGTGAAATAGAAATGTTCCTGTACTAATAGTGCATTGGAGATAACCCTGCTCTGAAAAATACAGTAATAGTGCTCAACTGGGAATCCTTTCAGAGCAGGGAATTGGACTGGCAATTTCATAGCGTGTTGGTAATGAAACATTTTGGTTCTGTATAAGCAAATGGGCAAGGTTAATGGACACATTACTCCAGCTGTCATTGTCCCAGCAGTAGCCAATTTAGAGGCTTTATATTTTCTGCTGTCCCAGTAAGGGAAAGAAAAGTAGAAAGTTAAAAATAGAAATATCAGAATGATTTAAAGTGCAAAGAGTGAACAAGCTTGTAGTACTCAAGTATAATTTTTAAATCCCTTTTTTTCCTCATAATCTGGACTTTCATATATGTGTTACATTGCAAATTCTGCCAGTGTTTATCCTGCTCCAAAAGCTTTCCTCCATACAGAAGGATTTATTCTGGCTCTAACACATGAACATGAGCCTCCAGCCCTGCATCTCTCTAGCTGCTCTTGTATTGACAGTTCCTGTTTGCATTTCCCTTCACCTGATGCTGTTGATTTGCAGAACCATGAGAAATTGTCTGTGGCTTTGGCCTTCAAGGGAGGAGGTTGAAAAATATCTTCTGGTGCCTGTGTGTAGACCATAATTGGTTTTTTTTTTCATAGCTCTTTCAACAGCTGTGGATAGATATCAGGCCTTCATGAGCTTTTTTTTTCAAGTAGGTGCCCTACACCACAGCACAGCACTGGGTTTTCTTTCCCAAAATTAACCATCCCACTCTCTTGGTTTCGTTGAGGTTACCTTTCTCTTGTTGAGTCTCCTGTCAAGATTAATGCACTTTCTGAAACAGCTGTCCAACCTAATGAGGACTTGTTTCCTTTGATTTGCAGACATCCTGGTTGATGGCAAGGTGTGTGACTGTGACATTGTGGTGACTTGCCAGGTTGGGGACCCTGTCCCCTTGCAGGTGAAGCTGACCAACCGCAGCAAGCACAGCGTGGGGCCCTTTGCTCTCACCATGATGCCCTACCAGGACTACCAGAACGGGGTGCACAACTATGACCTGCAGGATGCCATCACCTTTGTGGGCTCCAACACCTTCTACATCGATTCTGTGAGTTGCTTTATCTCATGTATCAGGATTTTGAATGATGTGCATTTGCTTTCATTGCAGGGGCTTTGTTACTCTATTGTGTATTTTAGAGGCAGAGCAGTTTTTGGAAAGCCCCATAACTATGGCAGCTATGGCTAACAGTGCTGCTAGGTTCATCTAGAAACATCTCCCTGAATTGATTTAAGGCTGCAATTTCCTATCGTGTAAACCACTACTGAATTATCAGAGGCAGCAACTTCTGGTCACTCCAGATCTGGCAGAATGTGAATGGGTAACCCTAGATTGAATGTTCAATACCATATTGCCAGTCCCTTGAGTCACCCACTGCAGCCTGCAGTAATAGATTTTAAATAACTTTTCTTTTTTACTTTAGTCCATAAGAAATATTCCCCAGGCTGAGCCAAGGAACTCAGCAAATCAGTTTTAGTCAGGTCCTGAGGAAATGCAACAGACTGAAAAAAGAAAATGTTCAACATTAATGACCAATCTGATGAGCTGGTTCATTTCCTGGATGCTTAGCATACTGTTATAAAACCATAAAGATATGCTTAAAATGAGGCAAAAGAAAAAAAGGAGCCCCTTTTTAAAACAATTGATATTATGATTTTCCTCTCAAATTCTTTAGAAAATTCAGGTCTAGGAGCTTTTTTGCTTCTAAGGCAAGACACTGAAAATACAGATAATGCTACTCGCTCCCACATCCTTCCTTCCCAAAAATGCAACAACAAAATGCCTGGAATGAAAACTTGCAGACAATGCTGCAGAGTGGAATGAACAGCATTTTTGGTAACTCATGAAATAAACATGAAGAAGGGGGTGAATGTTTAGGATAGTGCTTAGGAACTTTGCTTAGGTCAGTTCTTCGGATTGGCAATAAAATGTACCTGTCAAAATAAAATATATAAGCGAACTTTTGTTCGAAAGAAATTAAAGGTTAACCACAGGGATAATCACCATGTGTATTTTACAATTACACATCACAGAAGAAAATATTTCTAAAAGCTAATGAGCATGAAATATACCATCAACATGAATTTTAATGGGGGCTAACTGCATTCTTATAGCTGAATAATTGAAATATGTCAACAGAAATCATCCAGAGATGGCTTTCTTTGACTCCGTTTCTGACAATGTGGAGTTTTTAATCACAGTGGTGGTGTTTGGATGCCCAGCTGCCAAAGGGCCTGACCCTCCAGGCTAATGAGGGAAAAGGGAGATGTCAGTGTGATGTATTCTTACCTTCTGATTGAGTCTCCTACGGGGCAAGGAGTCAGGAGGTCACATCTCTGGTGCCTGCCCAGGCAGCCTTCTCATATGTTATGGTCCCTGCTTTTGCCCCTTTGTCAGTATTTTGACATTTCTCCTGTAAACACAATCCCCAAGAAGTTAAAAATAGGATTGTTTGCTGCTGCCTCTCCTCCTTTCCATTTGAAAAGGTGAATGAAGAAAATGAAGACTCTCAGACAAGGAGTGTTGCATTTCACAGTGTGTGGTGTTGGTGCTACACAGGATCCTAGGGAAAATGCTTGGTCATGTTTCTTTGGGGCACAGAGCCCTGAGCATGGAAAAAAATCCTTCAGTGCATCTAATGCTGTCAAAGGCCCTTTCTTCCCTCATAATAACTAATTTAGTAATAGAAAATAGGTTTCAGAAAGTTCCACCTGTCTGGGGGACAAGGGTGAAGACATGGTTTGTGCATTTGATGCTTCAGGGAAGAACCACCATGCTCAGAATTGTGGTTATGCTCTGAGTTTGGCCAAAAGTCAGACAGACGCTGGTTAAAAAAAAAAACAAAGACGTTCATGGCTGGGTGAGATGAAAGAGAACCAGATTTTCTCTTTTTTATAAAAAAGAGTTGAGATACTGGACCAGATTCCCTGTTGGTTTTCAACTCCGTGCTCCTGTGTGGAAGCTGTTAAAAATAATCTTATTAACCTGAGGTCATGGGGACTCAATTATTTTTCTTGCTTAATGGAGGAGGCTTGAGGTGCTGCCCTGTCCCAGCTGCTTGTGAAAGGTCCTCCCCTCTCCCCCAGCAGACCCAGAGATGCTGCAAGCACTTGTTTTTGTGCGAAGTTGTCCAGTTTAGCAAAAACTGCGTTGGTCAGCAGTTGAAGTTAATTGGGCTGACTTCACACTGCCACTGGCACAGAGGTGCTGACATGATTTATTGCAGGGCTGGGCTGGGTGGGAGGAAGGATGGACAGCCAAGGATGGTTTGGTGCATCACTGGTGCGTGGTCAAGAGCGAGTGGGAGCATCAGGTGTTGCAACGAGGGCAGACACTTCTCACACCCTGAAAATTCTCTGTTGTCATGCAGAAACTTCTTTGCTGGTACCAAAAACCCCAACAGATCCCTCTGTCTTCCTAAATGTTTTTTTCATATTAAGTCTTATGCTCAAAAATTCACAGTTATTTTTGATTCCAGACTAAAAAGTTTCAAAGCAGTTTCTGCTGCTGCCTGGAAGACAGGGGATATATACAGGAATTTTCAGGATGCACATGCTTCTTTGCAGTGGGAATATAAATCATTGAAAGGGTAAAAGTCACACAGTTTTGTATTTCTCTTTACTGTGGCTTGAAGTCCAGGTTAAAAGATCTATCTTGGAAGTAATGTAATGATGCTTATTCACCTCTTTGTGCTTTTACCTCAGTTCAATGCAGCAGCCTGGGTTTGTGTCACAAAATCTCTGCTGGGATATGCTGCTTCAAAAAGGAAAGTATTTTCTGGAAAATTTTAAAGGGTATTGAGCTATTTCCATGCATTTTAAATTAAGTAAAATCTTTATTTTTAAGCACAACTTCTAATTTGGCTAGGCTTACTTTTCTCTGTCTGTATTTGACAGAAAAAGTGACTTTCTCCATTATGATTTAAATATTTTACATTTTTTGTTCAGTGGGTGATTTTGAAATATGAGTTAACACGATGGAACCTACCCATTGAAATGCAGTGCATTGATTTATTTTTTTCTTATTTCGTTTCACAAATAAAGTTTATCTTTCACTCTATTATTAAAAGTTTTTAGTTCTTACCAATGTTTTTTGTTGACTAATTAGTTGATCACATAGAGTTGCTTTCTGCCAAGTTAAAACCAAAATTATTGTCTTCAGTGGAGGTTTCTGTAACTCGCAGCAATTCATCCTCCCTTGTTGTCCCTGCTTGTGCCATTACTTATTCTCCAGCAGGATTTTTTAACATGCACAAACTCAAGCGATGGGTAGTGGGAGATGAGGAGAAATTCATTAGTAGATGGTCATTTTGAATCAGCTCAGAAGCCACGATGAACATTTGCTCACTTCTGGCAGGTCCTCTGTGGCCCATCTGGAACAAATTATTTTTCTTGGCACTGCTTTATTCACACTGTAAACTCTTTGGGGCAGTGAGCAGGAGTTGGCACCAGCCCTAATCTCCAACTGAGCTCCCTAAGTACTACAGCAGTATAAATAAGTAGTAATTAGTTCTAAGCAATCGCAGTCCCACATGGTAGCCTAAATCAGGGAAGGATTAGGATGCAGCTAGAAACTTAATTTTTCTTCTGTCTTGGAGGAACAAAGGAGTAATGTGGACATTTTTTCCTTGATTTTCTGTCATTGTTTTCTGGGGTACAATCTTCCCGTCTTTGTTTTCCACGGTTCGGTGGGATTTTAGTAAAACCTGTTTTAACTCTGCCTCAACTCAGGAATGTCAGCATCCTGATGAATGATTCAACAGCATCCCAGGCTGGCACAACATACAGATCTGGGCAGTGACCCTACCAGAGCTGCTGGACTGAAGGACAACACAAATCCTGGGCATCTTCCCTGTCCTGTGCAGACATCTCAGTGCCTTAGGCCATCCCATTGCCTGTGTTTAGGTAACTGTTCTGGCTCTGTAGGGCTGCCCAGAGAGACCATTCTATGCTCCACTGTCTGCATTGACTAGGTACCTTCCTTCTTTAGTAGGAGCTTGGAAACTTTATGTGCAGAGAGACACCTAAATGTAGGTGGTTTGACCTCAAAATTAGTCCTGTGGATGTGACTCTCTACTGACCTGACTGCTGCTGCTCAGTGTCTGCTCTTTTGGGAATGTTTGTAGGCAGCCCCACTGGAGAGGCAGCCTTGCTTTCCAAAGTTGGTTCCTGTTTGGAAGGAAACATCTTGTAACTTCTGCAGAGCCACCTGCACCTCAGCAGGGTGAAGGTTTCAAGCTCCTTTTGTTTCCCTGTTTCTTCTCCAAACCACAAGTGTTGATAGAGTGATGGTAGTTATGCTCTGAGGTTGGCCAAAAGTCAGACAGACGCTGTTTAAAAACCCAAGGAAGTTAATGGTTGGGTGAGATGAAAGAGAAGCAGTTACTCTTTTTTATAAACAAAAGTTGAGGTACTGGACCAGATTCTACCCACAACAGACATAGAGTCTGCCCACAACAGCAGAGCCCAACCCATGAATGTGATGTCAGGAAGGAGCCTGAAGCCACCTTGCTGCTCATCAAGGGCTCTGATGTGGGCTGTTACAGATACTCCTTCATGGTGTAGTGAGAGAAGGGAAAATGGACTGGGAAATGGAAAATGGACCGGGAAATGGAAAATGGACCCTTGAAAAAGCTAAGGATCCTGAGGAGGCTTCATTTGCTGTTTGCCTGCACCCACTGCTGTCATTGGTGCCTGCCTGTCCTTCTCTGCATGCAAGTCCAGTGAGGCAGAAATCAGCCAGGCAGCTCTGGGAGAAGGGGAAGGAAGCAAGAGGGGACATGGTTTGATGTTGTTCTGCATGTCCAGACGCAGTGCCAGAGGGCAAGAACTTGTACCAGCGAGGAGGGGAGATGCCAAGGACAGGGTCAGGGGAACAGCTGTGGCTGCTCTGATCGTTCACGTGGATGACACGATGCTGATGAGTTTGCTGTAGGTCAGCAGAAGTGCTCAATGCCCAAACCAAAGGGAGCCTGGGCTCTCCAGCTCTGAGGATGTGGCTGCTGGTGAACAGCCTGGACCCTGTGCAGGAGCTGTGATCTAGAATCATAGGAGCATGGAATGGTTTGGGTTGGAAGGGAATTTAAAGCGCATCTCATTCCAAACCCCCTGCCACGGTCAGGGACACCTTCCACCACACCAGGTTGCTCAGAGCCCCATCTAACCTGGCCTTGAACACTTCCAGGGATGGGGCAGCCAAGCTTCTCTGGGCAGCCTGTGCCAGTGCCTCAGCACCCTCACAATCAACAATTTTTTCTATATATCTAACCTAAATTTCCAGTCTTTCAGTTTGAACCCCATGCTCTTTGTCCTATCACCACAGATCCTGATGAAGAGTCTTTTCCAGCTTCCCTGTAGCCCCTTCAGGTACTGAAATGTGCTGTGAGGTCTCCACTCAACCTTCTCTTCTCCAGGCTGAACAGCCCCAACTTTCTCAGCCTGTCTTCACAGGAGAGATGCTCCAGAACCTTTAGGAACTTCATGCTGTCTCTCTGGACTTGCTCCAGTTTAGGGAGATTCAACAAAGCAGCCTGATAGCTCAGGGAGCTAAACAGGATATATGTCTACTGGCTAAAGAACCCAGCAGGGAAAATAAGAAAAAAAAGTCTAGAACAAGAGAAAATGGAAACAAACAGCTCATTCCCATCACTTCTGAAAGCTACAGAGAACTTGCCTCATGGAAGGTGCTAGCTGGCAATTTTGAGCTCTCTGGCATATTCTTGAGTTCCCTTCACCCCTGAAATCTTCTCTTACTCATTTGCCTTCCCCCTTTCCCACCATGGCCTTCTCATCATCGTTTTTCTGGTCTTCCCATGCAGTGACAAGTTATCCTTCATCAAAGGGTGTCCATAGGCACGTTTCCAGTTCCAACCCCGTTGTTCATGTCCCAGTTTACCATATGACAATTTTTTTTTAAAGTGTGAAACACTCCTGTCTCAGAGCCTTGGCCTCGTCCCTTTGCTGTTCCAGATGGGGGTGTCCCCTTGCAGAGGGGACATCACTCCCTCCTGAACCCAACCAAGACAGGTCAAAGCTTCTGGGCGCAAAACCAGAGTTTCTGCTGTGGTTGGGGTTGGGTCTCAGCCGGGCTGACCAGTGGAGTGTCAGGCTGTCAGTTTGGAATCAGTGCTGGACTCTGTAACCTGGTGGACACTGAGGTGTTTGGAGAGGACCAAAGAAAGGCTCATTGCCAGTGAGTGTTCAAGGGAAAAGGAAATACATGGGCCCAGGGCTTGATGGCTCCACAGTCCAGAGAGATGAAAAGAACTGTCAGATGGTCTTGGCTGTGGGAAGACCAATACTGGGGAGATCAGGGATCCTTTATTGGGACATTTCTGCTGGGATGAAGTTGTCTTTTCACAATTTTTTGAAAAATTCCGTCCCATGGAATGGCTTTGTGTTGATTTGCATTTGCTGCAACTTTAACTCAGTTCTAGGCATCCTGAAACTGGATTTAACATCTTGTGGAAGCAGATACTAATTCAAACATTATCACATGCTGAACAGTTGTGGGAGTGTTAAAGTTAGAAATTACTGAAGTGTCTTGCTGAAATGATGGACTGAGATATATTATTTGTTGTGAAGATATGGATTGTAGATGGGTTTGTGATGAAGGAAGATACATAAATGTAGAAACAGTGTGAACTCCGTATTTAATTTGGACAAGTTAAATCAGGATGGCTACTGTTTCTGGGAAGTTTCTTGCTAAACTTCATTATCACAGTGATAGTGAATATTAAAGATTCCTGATTAGAATTTGCAGTCAAATTGTGTTTCAGTAATAAGTGAAAATAAACTTAGTTATTGCTAATCTGTTAAATGTTGTTTAACCATGTATTTAACATTAATTCAGAGACATGATTTAGAACTCTAATTGAGATGTTGGTAAATGCAGTTTAAGAAGAGATTTAGGGTAATCTCTACCTTAAACAAATTCTGTTTTGGAATTTGTGACTCCTGAAGGTTCATATTCTGTTTTGAGTTGTGCCACAGATTTACTGCATGAGTGAATAACAGGATTTATTTTTTAATGCAGCAGTTTTACTAGAACAGGGACAAGATCTTTACTTCTTTTTCCATGAAAGCATTATTAAGATTTGAATCTGGAGTACTCTGAGACCACTGGAAGGATCTAATGAATTGCAAACTGCCATTAATTTGCTTCGTTGATGGTTTATTTACACTGATTTTCACATTTCTCTTTGCCAGGTAAAGCCAACCAAAGACTCAGTGTACTTTGGAGCACTTCTCTTCCTCTACACGGGCGATTTCTACCTGAATATCAAATTCCACGAAGACAACTGCAGCAGGGAGCTGCCCCTTTCCTGGCTCTGCCTTCCCAGTGTCCACATCCGTGCTCTGGAGCCTGTGGCCCCAGCTAACCTGTAAATGTCGTGTGAGCTACTTGATTAACCAGAGCACATAGCAGTGCTTGGCACCATCTCTGCTTGACCCCAGCTTGTTTCTGTCCAACCCCAGGCCACAGTCTCTACTTTGGAGGAACAGCTGAACACTTTCTGAATTGGCTGATAGTCATTTGGACAGCTGCTTTAGCTAATTTCAGAGGGAGAGAGATTATAACTGTGCTGAAGTTTTCCTCTGTTTCCAGACAGCCTTTCAAACTGCTTATATATGCATTATACTTCAATATACTCCATTGATATCAGTGCTTTGAAAGACTCTTGAGGGCTGAATATAGCCGTGTGTTTGAAGGTCTTAAATCCAATTTGAATAATCCTGTCTCATCATTTTTCAGTAAGATTTGTGCATCTGTATGAAATTCCTGCTGGTTTGTGCTGGACCCATGGATTGTTTCCCTTGGGGTGTAGATCTCTCTTAGATTTGTTCACTGGCTTGTTTCCCATTTGTTTGCTGAGTATTTGGTGTCTTTGGTAGTAAATGGCAGTAGTGGTGCTTTTTAGTGTGATGCTGAAAGTAAGAATAGCAAATGTGCCTGCAGTTATCGTCTCCCTCCCCTGAGCCCAGTGCCCCTTGCTCCTGGTAAAGTCACTGCCTTTGGTTTGGCAGATCTATGAACTAGAAAGGAGAGAGGGCGAGGAAGAGCAAAAGAGTTTTGTCCTTGAGAGAATAAATAAGGCAACTTTTGGGCTGCCTAAGGCTTGCATGTGAATTTTGGATTTCACAGTTCTGTTTTATTCAGTCACAGTCACTTGAAACATTTGCAGACACCTAAAGATCCACCAGAATTAATCAGATGATCATTAATATAACTTTTCATGAGTTTCTGCAAACTCTTCTCATCAGATTTTTCATACTAATATACTGCTTCTTAAATGTGTCTATTTTTTTCCTTTTTTTGTTTTCATTAAGTTTTTTAATAAGTTTATTAGGCAATTTAGGCCATGGAATTCCTAACTGTAAAAGTAGCTGTTGAATGTACTGATAATTTAGCCTGTTTTTCAAAATAATGTTTTTGTATAGTGAGACATGTTTTTATCCCATGTAAAGCAGGGAGATGTCTTAGCTGTATGATTAATACATTATTTCATGGACCATATGTTTAAAACCTATCTCGGTCTTTTCTTAAACACACAGTGTAATTTGGTGGTGGTATGCTTTTGGGGGTGGAAGCACCAAGATGTGGCAGGGACACTCCAGTTAGCTCTACACGATTTAAATCTACATGCATAAGTTCTTTGCAGTTTCTTTGTTTCTTTGGAATTTATCCAGACGTGGGCTCCCACTGAATGCCTGCCCTGGCCCTTCCTGCTCAGTTCTGGCTCTCTGCACCACACCCAGGTGTACTTTCAGAGGTGACTGGTGTTTTCCATAGGAAAGACAGTGCTCAAAACTCTATTCATTGCATGCTTGCAAATGACTGTTCATCCTAAATATATTCCTAACCTGAGGGAACTGTAGCTGTAGCTTGGTGGCTGTATTTCCAGTGTATGCAGGGTATTATCTCTAAAAACCTGTTTTGTGGCAATGTAATCATTGCCTGTGCTTCAGCTGTGGCTCTGTACTCAGCCTTGAAAGTGGCAGTTTTCAGTCTTGACCTGTTGAAAATCTGAGCCCAGCTGAAGATTTACTTGCAATGATTTACTGCTGTGTCAGGTTGCAGTCACTTTAGGTAACGAAACTCTCCCTTAGCCTGGCACAGTGGCTCTGGGCCAGAGACACCATGGAAAGAGGGTCCAGCAGCTGAGTTGGGCCTGTTCTTCTGTGTTGGTGGAGCTCTGCTGACCAGATTGTGCCATGAGGCTGATTTCTCTGTAACTGGATAGGCAATACACAGAAAAATAAGATCCAAGGAGAGCAGGAACTTAACCAGTTCATCTCTACAAAAGCTTGGCTTTGACATCTGTGTCTGTACTATGTTGCACAAAACTCGTGCAGCAAAATACAAATCGGGTTTTATTCAGTGTTCCCAGCAGATAATCTGCAGATTCTAGGAATACAGCTGAGGCTTTGTAAGGACCAGATTGCATTTGAAACAAAATTATTGTGAAGTAGATGCTGTTGCAGTCAGGATGCTTCAGTTTACCCAGCTAAGGGGTTATTCTCTAATTAACTTTTGATGTTCTCTGAGGAGATAGGGTCTTGTTCTGTGAAGCCTGTACTGGGATACAACATTCCTGTGCCTTTTATTTATAAAGGATCCTGATCCACAGCCTGCTGAAGCTGCTGGAATGGGAACAAGTTTTATTAGAACAAAAGCAAGCTGCATATTTTCCAGGTATCCAATACGCCATTATAAATCTGCCATATGTGCACATAAATTTAAGTTCTTATGTGTGAGCTGACCCTTTAAGGTCTGTCTCTTCATTATAGAGTAGACTACTCTGTCCCTTGTCAACTTGGATGCCTAGTTGCTTTTGGCATTTATGATATCTTCCCCAATTTTCTCACACTTCTACTTGTCTTGGTGAGGGAGATGAAACACAAGAAGTTCTTCCTTCTGGGAATCATTTTTAACTTTTCCAGAAGGAAGATATTGAAGTGTTAGTGAACTTTGGAGAAGGGTTGAGGGAAAGTTGCTTAAAGTCACTGGGGTTGCTGTCAGGATTGGTCCTTGTAGTGCCTGAAAGAAGGATAATACTTGTCTTACCTGCCCTCCTTTCCTGGTACTGGAAACTTCTTATTTCTCGGAAACACCCAGCAATTACTTTGAACATGATGAGCTGAACAGTTCATTGTAAATCTGATATGAACCAGTGGTTGCAATAAATTATTCCTAATTTAAATGGCCATTGCTGAGAGCAGATGTTGGTCCCAAATATGAATGCACTGGAGAAACATAAGTTATGTAACTTCAACTGAATAAATACTTGTGTCTTGTTATTTACACCTCTGCCAGTCTCTTCTGTCTGTAGTTCTTGATTGTGTTCATGTGTGTTTTTACTGATAGTAATGCACATCTCTTGATGCTGTATTCTGTCTCTGAAAGAATGTGTTTGACCCTGGAAATGAAATTTCAGTTTCACTCAAACTTTCTCTTCCTAGACGAGCTCAGAGGTGGTGAACCATGTGGCTCCACAGAGTGGCTGCTGTGTCAGTGTCTGTTCACTGTCAGCTGAGGGGAGGGAGAGGCATTCACATGAAAGGTAACAAATGGCCTGAAGTTGTGTCAGGGGAAGTTTAGGTTGGGTATTAGGTAAAGATTCTTCACCCAGAGGGTGGCTGGGCACTGGAAGAGCTCCCCAGGGCATTGGTCACAGCACCAAGCCTGACAGAGCTCAAGAAGTGTTTGGACAACACCTCAGGTGCATGGTGGGGTTGCTGGGATGGTGCTGTGCTGTGCTGGGCTGGGAGTTCAACTCGATGATCCTTGGGGTTCCCTTCTAACTCAGCAGATTCTGTGAGTCTGAAATGCCTCAGTGTCCCAATACTGATGCTGAGGGTGGTGAGGTCGTGGCACAGATTGCCCAGAGAGATGATGGTTGCCCCATCCCTGAAAACATTCAAGGTCGGCTTGGAGAGGATTCTGAGCAACCTGATCCAGTTGAGAAAATCCCTGCTCACTGCTGGGCATTTGGAACTGTAAATGTTCCTTGCAATCCAAACCATTCCAAGATTCTGTCATCCTTTCCATCCTCTAAGAAACAGCTCAAAGGCTGGAAGGACCATCTTTGAAGACTGACTGCAAATACTTAAAAACCATCTGATGTCCAGCCTTGTTTGAGCTCCTCCTGTCAAACAGTCCTGGAGCTCCTGTGTTTGGATTTCCAATCTAGAAGCTCTTAAGCTTTCCTTAGAGAGAGCCAGCTGCACTCTCCCTTCCTTGAATCCCCTGGCTCCCTTCCTGGGTGTGGGCACTTTGTTTGTCCCTTGAATGGGGCTGTGCATCCCTCCTGCTCTCACTGCACACCCCAGAGCAGTGCTGGCTGCCGACTCTCTGGGATGGAACCAAGCCTTCTGCAGCTCTGGGCTTGCAGCTCAGCTGTTTGGGCACAGGGGAGATTTGAAGGCTTTCATACAGGTAGTTCCTTCACAGAGCTTTGGGAACACTAGTGCTCTTTTCTTACTACAGAAGACACAAAGAACTGGACAAAATGTTAGTGTCAAGTGTTCCATGATGTTTCCCTCTGGGGTTAGGTCAAGGTTCTTGGGTTGTTCAGCATCTTTTTAGCTCTTAGTTTCTCATCTTGCTCTTTCTTACCTCATCCTTACCACCGACTCTTCTACTCACTGCACTTTTCTGCTTTTCTTTGTTTGGTCCCAATGGAAAGGATCAACTTGTCCCTTTCTTCTTTTCCTTCCTCTGCATCTCTGTTAGAGCCCCCCAAACACTTTGTTCATGTTGTGGAAAAAATTGCTTCAAACCCAATTTCAGCTTCTAAACTGGAGTTTTGCTCTCATATTCTCTCTTGAAAACACCTTGAGCTATTCCAGTAGAACAGGATCTTGTCCATTTTGTTACCGTCTGATGTTGCTTTTTGGAAGGACACTTGGGCTTCATGATGCATCAGCTCCATAACACCAGTGGGACTTTGTGTGTGGGTGATGTGACATTTAACATCCATTGCTTACCCACTGTCCCTGTATTCCTGATTCAGCAAGATATCCAAGCATGTGCCTAATGTTAAACACATCAATAGAAACACATTAATAGGCCCTCTTTTGACAGCTAATTCAGTCACACATTTCCCTGGGAAATTTGCTTACCCTGTGCCTGGATGGGCAATCTTCATCTGAACCTGCAAATTTGACCTTGAGGCCCACATGCCATGGTGTTGCATGGACCATCACCACTGGCTCCCTGGAGCCCTGGCATGAGGAGAAGGCATCTCACCAAAATTTGGCACTGGATGTGGATGAGTCTCAGGGTGCAGAAGATCCTTCCAGGCCAAGATGTGCTCATTGTGTGTCTATACCAACCACAGTGATGAACCTTGGAGGTGTGAATCAGATGCACAGCCTTGCCTGGGAAGCCACATTGTCCCCAGGGCTGTCCCCAGTCACTGTCCCCAGGCAAAGCAGTGCTCAGCCACCTCCTGCTCACCGTTGCTCTTCCAAGTGTTTCTCTCCCAAGGGCTGCTACCCTCACATCCTCTCAGCCTCGCCATCTCCACAGCCAGGAAAACTCCTCAGGAGCTGCTCAGAAATCACTTGGCATAAGGAAAGGCATATGTTAACAATGAGGCAGCACAGCACCATTTCTGTGATGAAGGAGCCCTGGATCCTCTGAAGAGAAGAATTTGTGAAGCCCAGCATTCTCTGATGCCATGGCTGGAGATTTCAAACCCTCTTCAGCCTGGATTCAGCTTGAACAAAACAATGCCAGAGGGAAATCAGGCCAGCTTTTGAAACAGTTTAACAATGAGCATCTTGTTAATGACTAGGAGGATGTCATCACTAATCTGTGTCTGAAACAGGGCCCCTTCTGCTCTCCAGAGTCTGCCCATGGTCTTACAAACTGGTCCAGGACATGGTCTGATTCAATCCTCTGCCTTCCACCTCCTTTCCCAACAGCCCAGAACCAGAGCAGAGATGCCATTCCGTCCCCAGTCTTTTGCCTGGTTCACCTTTTTGTGTGTCCACAGGAGGCTGAACCCATGCAGTGGGTTTGGATTGAACAGGGGAAAGGAAGGGCAGGGGAGTGTTTTCCTTTAGTGTGTTCACATGTGAGTGAGCTGCTGATGGGAAGCTGCACCATCACACAGAAGCCTGTGAGGCTGCAGCATCCCAGACATACCTACAGAACTTTTGGGGCAGAACAGGGGGGAATGAGGGGGAAAAATGCAGAAGGAAATGGTACAGTGCTACAGAGACACCTCCACAAGGTGCCTGAAGTTAACTGAGATAAATCAAGGTGAAATGGGTTATGTAACTGCCACAGCATTAAAAATAGGTTACGCTGTATATTAAGATTTCATTTATGAATTGTTTATAAAGCATTCATAAATGTTAGATGTGGTAAGCACGTTATGCACACAAATACTTTGTGTCCCAGCATTATCGATGGCTGTGTCCACAGCAGCTGCAGGTATTACAGATGGTTAAATCACAGCTCTGCAGACCAGTAGTTCAATAGCAATACACAATAAATGATTCATCAATCACCTCAACGTGTATCAAGAAATTATGTGCTCTTTCTAAATGGAAACTTAATATGAAGTGTGACCTTAGGAACTGTGAAACAGGGATCTTTTGCCCTTTTCGTCCTTTTTTTTTTTTTGTTCCTAAAAAACCCCTTTGGTTTTGTTCCTAAACCAAACCATAAAACCACAAACAGCTGCCCCCCACCCCTGCTCAATTCACCAGTTTAATAATGACTGTGCTTTTCCTTGCCTCTGGCTTGAGAAAGGTCACAGGCTCGTGAGAATTAAAAAGGATTTATGGAACATGTGCAGTATTTGGATGTGCTCCCCTCTGCTGCAAATGTGTTTGGTGTGTTTTGGGGGTGTGGACTCCAGGGATGCAGAAGGACATCACCCCAGCAGGATGTCACCTTGCCAGCCAGGGTGTCTGCAGGTTCCTGGAGAGACCACAAGAGCGAAGGTAGTGTAAATGTAAATTAAGCAAAGAGAAGAACAGAAGAGCCATGAAATGAGACTTGAACAGGATAATTTAATTTATTAAAATGAACCCTACAGGCAGCTCTGGGCATTTGCTTACATGGAAGATGTCACCAGAGAAGATGCCACCATTGCAGATCCCCAGCACAAGGTAGACCAGGTAAGAGTTGTGCTTCCCTACCATGGCATCCTCCATAAACCTGGAGGAAGGTATAAAGCCTGCCCATCCCATCCCATCCCATCCCATCCCATCCCATCCCATCCCATCTCTCACTCCTGTGCAGAGCTGAATCCCACAGGACTCTCTTTTTAAGTGGAAGAGAACAAGATGCTCCTGTCTTTCCACTCTTGGCTGAAGTCCTGGCCAGGGCTTTGTTTTGCAATTCTCTTGAGGAGGGCATTGCAGGGACCTGGCCCAGGTCTGGGGTATTTGAATTCTGTATCAACATAAGCCACTTGCATGTGGTGAGAGGTGGATAATGTGCATTTAAATTTAGTACAAAAATAAGACAGAATAGGAGCAAATGTTTTGGGATATTATTTTCAACACAAGTATTGGGTAAATTTACCAGATTTCTCTTTCGTGTAGCTCTTCAAATGTTGCTGCTGTTGGTTTCAAGATAGTCATGTCCTCTAAACCTTGTCCATACTGAGAGCTCAGGGTCACACAAGCTTTGTTGAGAAAAACAACAGGAGGGATCAGTGGTGTTGTTAACACAAACCTCTTTCTTTAAAAACACCAGATATGAACAGGAGCCACATGATGAGCTGCTGTGATTTGCAGGGCAGACATCTGTGCTTCCCAAAACATCCACAGGGAGAAGGGAGCTCTGTAAGGCAACACTCACCCTGTATCAGAAATGTTTCCAACCTGAAATGCCTGGCTTTTGCCAGTGGCTGTAAAGAAAGGCCAAGGTGATGAGTTGAGATGGAGATACCCACTTAAATGACGAGATAAATCAGAACCACAGAATGATCTGGGTTGGAAGGAACCTTAAGGATCTTGTTCCAACCCTGCTGCCACGGGCAGAGACACCTTTCACCAGACCAGGTTTCTCAGAGCTCCATCCAGCCTGGCCTTGAACATTTCCAGGGATGAGGCAGCCACGGTTTCTCTGGGCATTCTGTGCCAGGGCTTCACTGCCCTTAGAGTAAAGAAATTTTTCCTAAAGAGCAATCTAAACCTATTTTCTCTCAGTTTAAAGCCATGTCCCCTTGTCCTATAAATCCCCGTGTTCTGTCCCATCAAACATGGATGAAGTTAGCAAATGTGTTTAAAAGTCTCAAAGGACCCAGGGAGACACCACCAGCTCTGAGCACAGGAGACTCTTTTTTTTTGAGATCACACAGAGCAAGCCCCTTTCCCTCTCCCTCCAGGGAGCAGTTCCATGGGGTTCAGGTTTGTACACAGCCTCCTCAGCCACTGTGGTACAAACACGAGGACTGTGGCTCATTCCCGGTACTTTTCCTTTTCACTCCACACCCCTGGGCCAGGTGCACAGTGACCTTTTGGGCCAGCAGGGCACCAGGCAGCGTGTCAGCAAGGAGCCACATGATGGGGAAATACAGCTCTCCTGGGGACCACCGGTGTGAAATGTCCAGGGGAAGAGGGAAACCTGCTGCAGCTTTATCTCATCTTTGTGCAAACCTGCCCTGATGAGACCCTCGGCTGAGAGGTTTTTCGAGCTGTTCCTGAATAAGCACAGTCATATTTTCCCTGTCCCTGTTCCCTGCACCCCTGGCTGTGCTGTAGATAAGGCAGCAGTGTTTTGGCAGCCGGGAGGTGATGCTCTATCTGTTTGCACATGCAGGACACTGATGGAAAAGAGCCACCCATCCCCATCGCTGGGGTCACTCTGCTCATCGTGCTGGGGACATTGGCTGGATTTTTTGGTGGCACTGAAAAGAGCAGCAGTGCTGGGCATAGATCACAGACCAGGCAGACGTCTTCTTTCAATACTTTAAAAGCCCCTGCATCAGCCTTGCTCACTGCTCTGTTGTAAGGCTTGGTTCCAAACATCTTTTTCCCCTTGCTGCTTTAAATTTTCAGTTTCAGGGAGCTTTTTTCTGACATCAGATTTATTTATTTCATAGTCCCTCACTGTTCTCAGTGCCACTTTTCTGCAAGTAGACAGTACCATTTTTCCTGTTCAGTCTAACTCTGGGTTTCTGGGTTCAGGGCTCAGAGACAGTCCTGAGTTCTGTGCCGTGGATGAAGTTCCCCTCTCTGTGTTCAAATGCCTCTCATGGCTTGTCCACCTCCTGCCCTGCTCTGCTGCCTGCCTGATTTCAAGGTTAGGCTCTGAGAGGACTGTAAGACTCCTGCCTGTCTGGGCTCTCCCTTCACACCTGGCACATCTGGTTTGAATCTGTCCTGAACACTCTTGTCTTCTCTTCCCTTATCTACAAGTCCTCCTGCTGGCTCCTCACCACCACAGAGGGCAGACTGGTTCTGGTGGCCTTGGGGCACTGGAGAGGAGGCAGGAGGAGAGGAGGTTTAGGATCACCTTACTATCTCCTGCAAATTTTGTGTTTTGTTGCTTGGTGACAACATCTTTGTACCCAGATCCAGTGCCACATGTGAAATGCTGGATGTGAATCTCTGCCATGCAGCAAGAAGTTAAGCTTTGCTAAATGCCACATCTCACTTAGCACTGGGGAGTTCCCAGCTCCACTTCCAAACACTTCAGGGCACATCAGGCCCTGACCTTGCAGAAGGGCACAGCCACCCCCCAGCTCCATGGCATCAGAGCAGTGGTGGCTCTCTGCCATATTCAGAACACCCCAAATGTTGCTTCTGTCCAGGGGGGTGGGATATGGGGCAAATTCTTGCTGCCTAGAAGGACAGAGTTCCTCAGACCAACCCACAGAGCTCAGGAGTGAGAGGTAACTGCCTCACACGTGTAGATACAGCTGTGCTTACTTTGACCCAAAGTTTATTTTTACTCCGCAGTCTTTCCCAGGAGGAAACACTTCAGCAGCTCTTTTTCTCACTTCCACCTGGAGATAAAAAGGCAACTCCTGTTTTCAAGTCTCTGTCTTGTGGATACTATAATTCACATTAAGAGAGGAAGCTCTGAAGCTTCAGGCAGTGGCAGCCAGAGTGTGTAACAACCCCAATGACACGAGCAAGGGAGCACCTTGACTGGCCATGCTCAGCTGGTGCTTGTGGTGCATCTTGTGCTTGTGGGTCCAACTAAGGGGATGAAGAGAAGAGAAGAGAAGAGAAGAGAAGAGAAGAGAAGAGAAGAGAAGAGAAGAGAAGAGAAGAGAAGAGAAGAGAAGAGAAGAGAAGAGAAGAGAAGAGAAGAGAAGAGACTATTGTATTTGGAACGGAGCTACAATGGTCATCCAGTCCAACTGCCTGACCACTTCGGGGCTGACCAAAAATTAAAGCATGTTATTAAGGTCATTATGCAAATGATTCTTAAACACTGACAAGCTTGGGGCACTGACCAGTTCTCTAGGAAGCTGCTTCCAGTGTTTGACCTGACCTCTCAGTAAAGAACTATCGCCCCACAAAAAACCCAGGCATTGTGAATTAGGAACAATTGATGACTCAGAATTGAACCAAAACTAAAAGAGTGGCAAAACTCCCTGTCTGTATCAGACAGAAGAGCTCAGGGATGAGAGCCTGGCTCAATCAAAATGAAGCGACTGCTGTATGAAAATCTGTATTTCACGGGCTACATCTGACTGACAATGCACCAAATATATTTTGGACAGTCTGCCTTGCTAGTAAACCCTGCCTAATCCATTCAGGATGGAGTGTCTGCAGCAGCCCTGTCTACACCAAACCAATATTCCATTTCTGTCTTGTTTGATATTGTTTCATACGACACAGCACAGTCTCAGCTGAAAACTGCATTGCTGTTCTTAGAACAGAAGATCTCTCCTTTTAGGTGAAGTATCCATTTGCATTAGGAATGCCCAGGGGATGTGAGAACAAGAACATGCTTTATCCACAGGCAAGGCTGAGCAGGGCTCCTGGTAAGCCCCAGCTCATCTGTCTCAGAAAAAAATTAAAAAACCAAGTCAGGGCTGTAGCAACACAGTTGGACAGTATTTTATCTGCCATGCTGGGCAGCAAACCTGCACCTGCAATGGTGCACAGGAGGGCTGTAACAGCGAGAACATACCTCTGGAATGGATTTAGAGATAATAAGAAATCATCTTAATGCGACTGTTGAATGTACAAGGGATCTGGTAATAGTTACCACAGGTACACTTTCATTAACTCCCTTTAATTTAAAAGCTCAGTGTTTGCAGGAATCTTTTACTGGCAAGAAAAAGTGAAATCAGATGAAAAACAATCCTTCTGAAAAGCAGTGCTGCTGTTTCCCCCAGGAGCTGCACAGCACAGCCTGAAATCTCCTGCACTGATCCCTCTGGCCACGTCCTGCAGCCCAGATGAGCTCTGCCAGTCCTGCAGTGCCATCCCAGTGCCACCCATTCCCCCCTGATCTCTTCAGCAGGGATGCCCCACACTCACTGAGTACCAACAGGGGCATTTCCAGTGAGCAGAACACAAATGACAGTGCCCACCACGTCACCAGAGCTGCACCTTTTCCCCATGTTCCAGGTAAGACTGGGCACAGTCCAGGCTTGCAACAATATATTCTTCCACCCAGGAATAACCCATGTGCATGCTCATTGGAAAATAAATTTTAAAAGGTGGTTTGATACCCAAACCTGGTATACTTCTACAACAAAATATCTAAACTATATAATCAGGATGCTATGTAACTTTCCTGAAAGTTAGTAAGCTATTCAATTTACGCAATGCTTTATCTGCTCAAATCGATAAACACACCAGGAAAATGAGGGATTTCAAATCAAAAGCCTGTGGCTGAAACCTGTGATGGCTGAGTTCAGGCGAGACAGAGCATTGCTTCAGCACAGGGATGCCCCACTCCCTCCTCCACTCCCCACCCTCCACCCTGCAGAGGTTTACACCAAATGCTGGCAGGGAACAAGGAGCAGAGCTGACCTAGCTACCTGTTGGCTGGCTTTTCAACATCTTGCTGAGCTCTTCTCCTGGTTTTACTGTGAGCAATTCAACTATGTGAAAACCTTCATACAGATTCAGGCATTTCAGAGGACAAATGCTGGGAAGGCTGTAGGAAATTTTGGTGCAGTGATGGGGTGTTCCTGTGGCTGCAATAGGAAATGCCTTTGTTGGTGGAAGCAGGATGAGGGGTGGGAACACAGAAAGGAAAAAGAGTTGGGTTCAGGAAAGGTTTATTAAAGGAAAATAACCCAACCATTAGATGCTATCTGTGTTGTGAATCATATGCATTTCCAGCTCAGCTTCAGTGGAGTTCCAGGCTCCACAGGGAGTGTGGTGTAACAGCGTGGTGACTTTTGTGTATAGCTGGCAGGTTTAGGGTTAAATGTCCTATAATTGCTTTGCTTAACCATGTCCCCTCAGCTTGCCCTTGAGACTTCTGTCACAGGAGAATTATGAGCATCCCTAGCTATGGGGCTAACTTAAAGTCTTTGTTAATGATCAAATGATCAGATGGAAATTAATCAGTGATTGAGTGAAAATCAATTGGTGATTAAGCAATGATTGAATGTTAGTTAAACAGTGACTTAACAATGAGTTGACAATGATTTGACAAACATTTAAAGGTGATTTAGATGATGATTTGAATGATAATTTAGACAGTGATTTGACAATGATTTTGAAAGTGATGCACTTCAAATAACTAAGCTATATGGTGCTAGCATGCAACGTACTTTTAGGCCCAATGTGAAATATTGCTTATCTCCTTCTAGATATCAGATGGTGGATAAGGGGTCTCTCAGCCTGGAGAGGTAACCCTGAGAAATATCTCTGCTCATGGGGTAGATCAGTTCTGTGCAGCTCACTGCCAGGGCATCCCTGAGCTGGGGGATTTCTGCTCTCTGGTTTTAGGTGGAGGCACAAGAAGTGTGTTTGGTGTCTTATGTCTGTCTCTTTTCTCTTCTATTGACTTTCAAGGATGCAATTCCTGCAAACAACCTGCAAGAAGCTTTGGAATCACTGTAGGCTGTTCACAGAAGGATGTCTGGGTCTTGATAGCTTTCAACCTATTCATCCTTCCCACAGGCTGGAAAGACACACAGAGAGTTGGTGTCTTTCCCCACCCCACCACAGAAGTTTGTAGATGCTTCCAGCTGGGCCCACCTGGAAAAATCAAAGGTTCAGAGTTTTTTATGGGGTAAACCAAGAATGCAAAAGTACTTGCAGTTATCACAGGGGAAGAAAATATGTATGTATGAGTGTGTTTGGCTGTTTTCTCTGTAGTGCACCCAGGGCAGCTCCTTGTCCTTGGTTGACCTTCACATCACCACAAGCTTGAGGTGAAGCCCACATGGCCTGTGGAATGGGAAATGTGACTTGAGGGGCTGCTCTTCGTAAGAAAGAGCTGAGACCTCTTATTCCTGAAGGGGAGAAGCTGGAATGAAATGGAATGGCCACTATACATTGTTGTATATCAGTTAGCAGGTAATATCCCAATATTGGGAATGGTTTAACATCAATGAGGCTGATGGATTGATTGATTGATTGATTGATTGATTGATTGACAGCTAAAGCATTTTTTAATGCTAAAAATGGTGCCTGGAAGAAGGACTTTGCAAAGAAAGCTGGGTCACAAAGTGAACCTCACAATGAGGCATGAAAAAGTGTCCAACACAGTTAATCTGGTCTTTACTTCATGCACTGGAGCCTTCCCAGGGCTGCTCCAGGCATGGTAACCTGAAGAGCACTGCTGTCACCTCTCCAGCACTTGTGTTGTTTTCTGATCTCTCATTTCTGACTCATTCACAGTCCGGTTTAGCCCCACTTGCCCTCTGGAGGCACAGTGTCCCTTTCAGTTGGGTTCCAGGACCCTCAGGGTGCACAGGAGCAAAAGGGACCCTGTGTGGAGAACTGGCAAAGACCAAAGAACAAAGGCAGCCCCAGCACCTGAAAACTGGTTGGACATCCACCTGAGAGCCTCTGGTCTGCAGGCTGAGCCTGAGAAGAGACATCTCAGTGGAGAAGAGCTCTGAGAATGCTCCAGTCTTTGTGAAACTCATCCCACCACAGACTCTGACTCCCACAAAGCATCTCAGCCTGTGACAGGACTGCTCATCCAAACCTTTCTCCCACAACCTCTGATGCTTTGCCCCAGGCTGAGCAGCAGCCTCAGAGCTGTGTGCAAATTAAGGTGGAATTAAATCCACCTTCTCTTGCAAGGGGCTCTGTACGGAACAGCCACCCCAAGGGTGGTTTTCATGCCCCTACACCAAACTACCTGGCCTCAGGTGTATGTGGAAACCCACCCTGTCCCTTGGTACCTCTGGCAGTTCTGGCTGCATTTCTGCAGGCAAGGAGAGCTGACAGCCTGGGAAAGGGCCGTGCAGGACTACATCTCTCTAAATCCTGACTTTTGCAGCAAAAGCACCAGAAATGCCAGAAGCTCCTGCAGGATTCTGACCCATTGAAGGATCACAGGCAATGTGAGTGTCACTGGGTCCTTCTGTGAAAGCTGGAGGGAGTCTGTCCCCATTCAAGGAGCAGCTGGCACATGGAATTTGTCTGAGCAAGCTGTAAAGGATCTCTCAGCCCTGCAGGGTCTGTGCAGAGCGGCTGGCAGGGCTGCCTCAGCAGTGAGTCACACCTGTACTCCACTTTCCAACACAAGGCATTGCATGCAAATGTTCTGAGGCGTTTTTGGCAAGCATCTTCACACTGGTACCCCCTTTGCCTCTCCCCTTAGCTACAGCACCTTGTGTAACTGAGAAATATGGCATATTTATCCCATTCCTCAGGCTGTCTCTATGCTCTTTCACTGTACCTTGGAAACCAAATTTCTATTCTTGCCAACAAATCACTTTCAGACGAATGGGGGAGTGTGTGGTAGCTTGGATTTCTTTTAAATTTTTTTTTTAAGAAATTTTTTTGCAATCTAAGTAAAGACTTTAGGATCTATTTTTAAGGATTTTATCCCCCCCCTCCACCCACTGCACTGTAACAACTGAACATTTTGGCTTGATGAGAACATTAGTAAAGCAGTCACAATCTGTAGGGTGCACTTCTTAAAACTACATTGCATAATGGGAAAAGCATAACACAACAAAATGTGGTGGGGGCTGGGGTTTTCTGTAGTATGGGAACTGAAAAGTCATGTCTTCAGCCAGGATTGATCACCAACTAATTCACAATAACCCAACCCCTTGACCTTTCCTGCTTTTGTCTCCCAGTTATAAATCTATCGATTTAGGAGGTATGCTAGAGCATGGTTAATACGATGTTTTGTGGGAAATGTACCTGCTTACACATCTCTTTCTCCTCCTTGATATATTTTGGTATTTAAGGAAAGCAATAATGGCAATGATACTCCTGTAAGATGATTTGAAAAGTGCGGTTTTACCATTAGAGTCTGGGGGAATTGCATTAGCTCTAATAAAATCCTATAGAACTTCAACGAGGGTAATAACTTTTAAATGTTTTTATTAGCAGCATTGCCAATATCTATTGTGAGATCTGGAGTGTTAACAAATTCGACGTGAGAAAAAAATTCCGCTTGATTCGGTTGAAGGCTACTGCGTTCAAGGAAAAACATAGCATTTTCTAGATTTTATTGGAAGTCCTTGGGAATTAGCTACCCACCTGGGGTGTAATGACTGATTAATGCTGGCCATGTGCTATTTATCCCTTAAAATGTAATCACAAGCTGATTATTTTGTGATTTGATTAAGAACCTTCACGGACTTAGATTCAAAAGAAAACACATGGAAGAAGAGTTGAAAGGCAAAGGTTGCCGCCAGGTAAGGATGTTCTTGGGACTTTGGTATAACCAAATATCTCTGATTAAGATTCAACTTCTGCAGTGCTTTAGGCTCCTGTGGGCTTGCATCTATCTTAGAAGAACTGGGATAAGTCGACGAGGGTAGATGAGTGAATTTGGCCTTATTCTGCAGATCTAAGAGCAGCTAAAAGCACTTCAGGCCTCTGAAACATGTTGGGGAGAAAAAGAAAAGGTGAAAATACAATATGATGTTAAAATTTTGAAAAATATGTTCATTGTGAACTGAGCTCCCCTTTTTGAACAACCACTCTGGGAGTGCCTTAGGATACAGCAAACAGGAATCTTTGGATAATAATAACAATTAAAGTAATAATAATAATAAATTAATAATGTCTTATGGCTCTTTGTTTTGGCATATAATGAAGGACATTGAAAGACAGGTACATGTGACCAACCCTGCTAATGAGATGGGGCAACAACCACAGCACCACCAAGTCCTGGGATGGGTGTTTTCTAGGCCACTTCTTATTTCTGATTTCCTAAACTAATCTGTGCTGGCCTACAAGAGGGTTGAAGCTGTCTGTTTGGGGCAAGGTGAAAAAAAGAAAGATGTTTTCACTTTTAACAACTTTCTGCCTTTCTTCTTTCTTGAGTGTTTTTTGTCTGCTTTTTAAATTTTTTTGGTTGGTTTTTCTTTTGAAGGCCTGAAATATGACAATGACAACTGAGATGCCTTCTCCAGGAGGTGTTGGATATCAAAGTCTAGGAAGAGTCTTGTGAGAACCAGAAGGTGCTTTTGGATGAGCCACAGAAAAGCCACGAGGTGTATGTCTGAATATCTGCTGGTCTTCTGCTGGCAATTGCGGGGGGAAGAAGAGGAGGCCATGCCTGTGTGCAAATGCAAAACAGTTGATGTGAGAATGGAAGCTTATCCTAATTAACTGAATGAAAGCAAATTCAGTTTGTCTGGCAACACGTGCGTGTTGAATTCCGTTTGCCTTCTAATGGTTTGAGTGTAACCCTGTTAAAGGACTGTGATCCAGGACAAAATGCCTGGAAGTAGATGGGAGACTTCACCTGTGAGGTGTCTTCCCCTGTCTGAGGAAAAACTCAGGAAGAAACATAGAATAAAAGATGAGGCAAAGAATCCCCCAACTTTTCTCTGCTGCGTGGCAGTTTTAAAACTGACTGACTGCCAAGTTTAAAAGAAGGTCAGTGTTTAGAGGTCTACAGAGCATAAAGACTCTTTAGCCCCTTTTAGCTTTGCGTGCACTGAGATGACATCAAACGTTGTGTTTGTCCTGCTGGCTGGAGGACAGGAGACAGGGTTTGACAGGCCTTGCAAGTAGCTGGTGTTTTAGCCTGAGAGCTTAAAAGGAGGTGAGCTTGCTCACACAAAAATCAACCTTTTGTTGAGTCCTGTCATTCATAGTTTCTCTGAAAGCTATTTGATTCAGAGGAAGTTATTTTGTTGTTTTCCAAAGCGGTTCTTGTGGAGGGAGTTCCTCTTGGCTTCCTAAGCATTGGTGGAGATTTTCTTTCAGAACAAATGTCTCCATCTGCTTTTTCCACCTTGAATCCCTTCCCCATCACCACTCCCTTGCCCTCTTCTGTGGTTCCTCCTACCTTCCACTACTTGCCACCTCTTGGATGCTTTTCCCTGCTCTGGCAGACACACATCAGCCAAGGACTTGGCAGTGCTTCCCTCCTGTAGCTTTCTTTATGTGTCCCACACTCCTTTTCTCCAGGCCCTTCCCAAAACACCACTGTCCCAGTCTTCTCCTGCCTCACCTTGAGTTCTGTGTGCAGTTTTGGGCACACTACATAAGAAAGATTCAAAGCCATTAGAGAGTGTCCAAAGGAAAGTAATGAAGATGGTGAAGAGCCTTGAGGGGAAGCCGCTGAGCAGCTCAGGACACTTGGTCTGTTTACCCCGAAGAAAAGGAGATCAAGGGGAGACCTCATTGAAATCTGCAAGTTCTTTTTGAGGGGAAGAGAAGGGGCAGACACTGATTTCTCTCTGGTGACAGGGACACGATCTGAGGGAACAGCTGGGGCTGTGTCAGGGGAGGTTTAGGTTGGATATTAGGGACAGTTTCTTCCCCCAGAGGGTGGTTGGGCACTAAACAGGTTCCCCAGGGCAGTGGTCACAGCACCAAGCCTGACAGAGCTCAAGGAGTGTTTGAACAACACTCTCAGGCACGTGGAATGATTCTTGGGGTTGTCCTTGGTGAAGCCAGTAGTTGGACTTGATGATCCTGATGAGTCCCTTCCAACTCAGACTATTCTATCATTCTATGATTCCTGGCCACCCCACAGGCATGCGTTTTGTCTTCCATTTCCCATTTTTAAAACTCGAGTCATACAGAAATCCATCCTCTTCTCACAGTATGTCCAGTCAGTGACTTCCCTGGATCCTACAGATGACAGTTACATTCCTAGCTGGACATCTTGTAGGTGCTCCACCCTCAGACTGCTCCTCCTGGTTCAGAGCTGCTTCTTGAATGGAATATATCATGCTGCACTGCTGGCTGAGAGGAATGATGTAGGACTTTTTGTCTGCTCTCTGTCAAGTCTAAAGCAGCCCTGTTTTTCCCTTCACTTAGACTCACAACACAGGTGCCACGTTTGAGTTTGGCCACCCCTCGCCCTTGCCAAATGACCAGGCCACCACACTGATCCATGTCTTGCAGTTACAGCTTTACCTGACAGGTTTATTGACTGCCTGTCTGAAGCTTTTGAGGTAAGAGAGAGTCCAGCTCTTTCAATTTGTGGTGGGAGATGCCTAGAAGAGATTTTTGCATGAAATAATAGAAGGCAGAGTTTAGTTCTCCCTGCAGTGCAAGGGAACACCTTGCAAGAAATATCTCATCTCAGGATGGCCAGCACTACATCCAGAGCAGAAATGAATTAAATACCCCAAATCAGAGCTGCACTTGGTGTAATGGGGCATGAGTCCACTTAGGTCTTAAAGGACAAAGTCAGAATTAAACCAGCTGAGTCTCTGCTCTCCAAGAAATTTCATATCCGTTTTAGATGGGACTGGTTTTGCAATAAACAAACCAGCAGTTCATACTTAGGCTCTCTTTTTTCTTTTTTTCAAGGAATAACATGGGAATAAAACCTGCTAGCAGTGGCACAGAGAACTTGTAACAGGGAAGGAACCCAGCACAGGCTCAGTTATATCAGGGGCAGGGATTTTTAGGCAATTATTGCATTTCCTGTGAGATCAAGAGGCTTGTGGGGCATTGCATGGCCCAGTGTGGGACCTGGGGAAGGTTCTGTGGGGAGCAGGATGTGTTGCTGCTGTGCTGTCTTTGGCTCAGAGGGAACATGACAGAATCAGGATTTTCAGCTCCTCATCCCTTTGAGGTTGCCCTGTGGGGCAGGGTGCTGCTGAGATGTGCATTAGTTAGCTGCAGTCGGGAATCCAGGAGTGTGCTGGGATCACTCAAGTAAATCCAAAACTGTAACTGAGAGCCAGAGAGGGTCTTGCTAGTACTGACAACTAAATAATAAGGCAGGAGAGTGAGAGATAAGAAACCAGAGAGTCTCGTTTATTGTTGCTTAAGAGGGAGGAAGGCATGTTCAACATGGACAAATTTGCTTTTTTTTTTTCCCTATTACTCTTTTTTCCTAATGTTGGAGAAGCTGTTTCAAAACTATTTCCCACAGAACTGCAAGATGCTGGAGCAGAGGAGACAGCTGTAATTTCCAGCAAACCCAGCTAAAGAATTATTATCGACAAGGCTCCTCTGGCAGACCATTAAAAAACCCAGCAGCCATTTATTCACTCCTGATATTGTGTGAGATAATGGAGTCAGTGGCTGTACAGACAACTCCTGCCTCATTACTCTGACACCATGCTCGATAGATTCAAGGGAGCAGCAGATGGAGGTGGGACCAGAGGGTCTGCAGGGTCTGGCTGAAGCACAAGGGCCACCCAGGCAAAGCATGGCTGGAGACTTCTGCCAGCCAGAGACCAAAAGAATGGCAGGGGTGGGTCGTAGTGAGGGTGCAGTGGAGGAATGAAAGTTACCCTGGGTCTCTCACCGATGAGAGGATAGAGCTGCTTCTTTCTTCCTTTGGGAAACCAGTTTCTAGACCATGAATTGTCTTATCCCCTCTAAGTGAGGGTTTAATCTCTTTGTGACATTTTTAGTTATATTTGCAAACCAAATTCTGTGAAATTTCACATGATGGATTTATTTTTTTTAAAGCATGATTTGTTAAGAAAACAAAGGCCTTTTTAAATTTTCTAGAGGGGAACTCCACTAGGAGATTTTGATGGAGGATGTTCCTGTGTAAGGACAAGGCTCCTGCATGATGATCAGGGGAAGAAAACACAACACTTGTGATCTGTGACCCTAACCCATCTCTGGCCACACAGATTGGGTACTGCACCAACTGAAATTATGGAGAACTCCCATTACTCTCAGTTGGGTTAGATTAAATCCCTAAGGAGAATGGTTTGGAGGTAGAAGCATGGTCCTTTCCCTTTGAAGTCTCATTAGGATTCCATTGCAAGGAGTCTGACATGGGCATTTCTCTTCTAAGCCACAGCACTGGAGACAGTTCAGAACAATAGTGAGTGGGTCAGTTGCCCTCTCCTGCGTGATCAGAGGGATTCAAGACATGGACAGATAGTCCCAGGGCATCTTACTGCTCAGATGTCCACACCCTCCTCGCCAGAGCCTTTGTTCTAGGCTCAGGGGTGTGGTGGGGATGTGGCAGGCCATGCCTGCTGAATTATCCTCTCATCCTGTAGGTGATCCAATTAAGCCAAATTTGAAGAGAACCAGAGAACTTCATGCTCTGCCTTGCTGTGCATGAAGTCAGCAAGTTAATAATGGACATTGATCTCTAGGGCTGTCAGTCTGTCTAGGGCTGGATGGAAGAGTTTGCAGATTTTTTTTTTCACCACATCATTAGGTTTCATACTGCAAGCAATAAATTCTGTAGCCTGCAGCTGTGAAAACACTAATTTGAAAGCTATTCTGTTTTATATTTTTGAGAAGTTGCCGCTCTATTTTTTAATATATACTTGTATTTTTCTCCAAAAAACCCCACTAGTTCTTTCGATTTACTTTTCTCTGATTTTCTGAACTTTTGTATCAATTAGACTATCTTCTCTGCCCCTTCCTTTCATCCCCCCTTCTCTTTTTTCTCCTTTCCCTCCCTTTTGTTGCTAGAGCAACAAAAACCTTCAGAGCAGAGGGGATTTACACAGCAAAGACTGTAAACATACGGTGACACTAAAGTTTTGCCTGTTATTTATGAATTTAAAATGAACTCTTCTGGATGCCTACACATCTATTTTGGGTGTGTCAATTTACTATCTTCTTCCCACTTTCTATGACTGTGATTTCCCAGACCTGTTGGCTTCATTCTACATCCCCAGCCTTGTAAGATCAAAAGAATAGCCCTTGGCTAGGACTGAGTGACATTGTCTAGGAAAGGAGCTGTCACCCTTCGGTGGCATGTGCAAGAATATCTCTCTCCTCTTTCTGTTGTATTTCTTTCTTCATCCTGTGTTTAGTCTCCAGAGTTCTCTCTGCTTTATTGGTCCCTACAGCTCCTCAGTCTTGTGGTGGTCAGGAAACCAAATTTTTCCAAGGTAGTTCTTCACCAGGGGTATCACAGGAACATCAGTGCAAAAGCTGGCCCTGGGCATAGATGTTTTGAAGGCAACAATAGTGTGAAATCTTGAGATAATTTTCTCAGACTGTGTCTTTTGCATTAGTGAAAGAAGGTGCAACACCTGCCCTTCTGCTGTTGTGGGATGGTTATGGTTAAACACGCTGGCAATGTTGCACCGGGTGAGAAAAAGCCACATTTCTGTCTGAGTTAAACACAGGCTTGGAAAATAATAACAGGAGTTAAAGTGTGACTAAGCACTTCCAAGGGCTGTTATGCTTGACGCTGAATGCAGCTGGTCATGCCTTTAAAGTCCTTTTTAATATGATTACTGTGTTGCTCATTATTCAGAGGTCTAGAAAAAGCAAAAGTTGTTATGTTCTTACAAAGGTAAGTAGCTGCTCAGGTATGTTTTTATTCGTCCTGCACCAGGACCCCTGAAGAGCTCTCTCTGTCATGGCCAGGTAGGACCCACGGGGTTTAATTTAGGATTCTTTCTCAGAGATGTGTGTTTTATAATGAACCATGGTTCATTCAAGTCCCTAAGTTTGTGCCCAATTACATCTGCAGTCAGAAGCTCATGCTTTCTCTGTGTGACAGAAGACACAGAGCAGCAGCTGGGGAACTTCCAACACCAATCCCAAGTGGCATTGTGTGGTCAGCTGTCCAGGACAGGGCACAGGTGACAGGAAGTGGCACTGGATCTGCCCCTGCTATTAACGAACAAAAAGAAATCTCTCTCCTGTCTGAGCTGATGCTGGTCAGGAGAATGAGCCATACAGGAAACTTGACTTTAATTTCCTTTCCAATCCCCATGTTCAAATCTCCATGCCTGTGATTCATTACTGCGAAATGACTCTGTTCTACCTTCGTATGTTGTAAGTGGATTAATACAACCGTTTCACAGCTATTGGTGATGACAGGCAGTGCTGAGCACACCTGGGATTGAATTAAAAGCTGACAGCATGAGTCACACGAACAGGCTGAGCTCGCAGCCAACCTGTGTGGCTGAGGAACACAGCTCTTGTGGATGGAGGAGGTGTGAGGACTCTGCACGGGGCTGGGGGTGACCTCAGCCTCACCCCTTCTTGATCCTGCAAGGAGGAGTTACTGGCTCAACACTGCCACATTCATGGGACTGAGAGCCCTAGCATGTGGGGACGCTGGGATTGGGAATTCTGACTCTTCCCACACTCGGCCGGGCTTTTGGGAAAGGGCAATACATTTGGATGCATGGAAAGGTTTGAAGGTGTATCTTTTTTTGCACACAATCATTCACAAGGGTTTCTCTCCACCTGAATTCATCTTGCAGTGCAAGTGCTGCTGTGGCACCACCAGGGAGATGGTGAGAACCAGACCTGTGTGAAAATACAGGGTCAGACAGGCACAGAATTATAGGATATGCTGACTTAGAAGGGAACCACAAAGATCATCGAGTCCAACTCCTGGCCCAACAGAGGAAAACCCCAAAAATCGCATCATGTGCACAAAACTGAATTTCATTTGGAAGAGTAAAGGAGCTGGGAAAGAGTTTGCCATGATTGTCTTTGATTATCTCAAGCAATAAAGAGAGGGTTATTTCACCTACCCTGGATAAAACCAGAAGCACTCTCCTAAACTGGGGCTCCTGTGAGTTAAAGTGCTGGTTGGATTCATGTTTTCTCTGTTCTGTGGCACAAGTCCAACATTATTAGCAAACCACAAGCAGCAGAAGTCACTGCGAATTTTTAAATTAATTATCTCCTTTTTTTAAAATGGATTAGGCTGCCTTTGTACACAAAGAATTCAGGTTCTTTTTCAGCTTGTAGAATGTGAGCTTAAGCTATCACTGATTTCTTTGAATCTGCAGAAAACAGAATAACACATGACCCTTCATGTCCTCAATGGCTCAAACTGAATTGAAGTAGATGATTATTTAAGGTTCAGAGCAAGTTAGATATCTCCTGTGTTTTACTGTCTCTCTCTCTCTCTCTCCATCTCTTTTGTACTTTTCCTTCCTCTGCACTCTGGCCAAGCCTTGGAAAAAAAAAGGCATGCCAAAAATAGAACAAAAAACTTGGATCATGTGGGTTCTTAGCCAAAACAGGGTGAGAGTACTATAAATCCAGCAGGAAAAGATATTCTCAGAGGCCAAGTGATCTAGATAGTCAACAAAGCTTAGGAATTACTTAGTGACTAATGTTTATTGTCACTATGGATTTTGTTTGTTTGTTTAAAGCTGAAGTGTTTGGTTCAGCCTGGACTGGGCTTACGTTTGTTAATAAGCAGATAAAAATTTCAGCAGAGAAACACTGAAAAAAAAAAATCACTGCTGTGGGGTGGCCCTGTCCATCTATGATGGATTCAGCCTACAGATCTGAACCTGCTGTGGAATGTTACCATTCCAGCACAATTATTAGCTTTATAATCACTTTTTTTTGCTGTCAGTGGGAGCTTCTGGTATTTGGGATCAATCTGTAAAAACTTCTAAATTCTGCTTTTTGCATACCAGTTGTTTCTACTAGCTCTTTCTAATTTGTCTGTGCAGAACTGGTGTTGAAAATATTTTAGTCCAGGCTGAGCCACCCCAGACCAAGACACAGCCTTTTTTTTGCAGTAAAAGGCTGGAGCACTTTCTACTGTTGCATTTAACTAGAAGTCACTCTCTCTGTTTTTTTTGTGGCAGAAAATCAATGCCATAATAGCTATTCCTTTTTGGCAAGAGACTGATAGCATTGGCCAGCACCCAGAATAATGCAAGCTGGAGATATAGAGCTCTGCCAATGTACCTTAAATCTCCTGACCTTCAGCATCTCAAGATTTCCAGCCCTGAGAGGAGAGCTTTCGGGAGAAGAGATTGATAATTCTGCCTGGCTGCGAGACAGTGTCCAAGACAGAACTCCAGTGGGAAACTGAAAACCTCCTCTGTGTTGCTGCTTCTTTCACAGCAAGGTAAATAATGGCTGATGCCACTGAAGCCGAGGGAACTGATTACTGAGACCAGGGCTAAGGACAGCAAAATCAGTCCTGCCAGGCACGTCCTGCTCCAGGATCGGCTGCGCTGGGTTTGCTCACAAATGTTAGGATGAAAGCGACCATGGGCTTGGGGTGATTGTTCTGCCCCAGAGATCAGCCTGGATTTTGGGGAGGAGCTCCTTGTGGATGCTGATGTGCTGTTCCCCTGTGGGACATCCGCCCTGGGTCAGCCTGGCTCACAGACATTCAGGCCAGCTGGGCTCTCTGACCCTGCCAGGCTCTCACAAGGCTGCAGTTGCAGCTCAGCTTCTCTTGGCTCCTGGGAGCACCTCTGGTGCTGCTGTTACCCTGATTCACCTGCTGAGCTGCTGAGTGCCAAGGTAAACTCTCCCTGCTCCTCAGACATTAACATTTCACTTCTTGCTGAACGGGAGGGTTTGCTTCACTACTCAAAGCACGGCTCTGGGAGCCAAAAGCGCTGACATCTCAGTCTGCCTTGAGCAATGACTTTACCGCATGACCTTGTCCCAGATGCTCTGCCTTTATTTTTCCTTCTGCAAAAATGGGTTTGTGAACTCTCAGGGATCCACCTTTGCAGGACTGTTTACTAACATGCAGAGCAGTAATTTTTCCCGTTTACTGCTGACTTGACTGGTTTCATGATCCTAGAGTGGGCTGCTGGATTTAATGATGCAAAAGAAACGTCCCCCCGAGCTGATCCCCATAATATAATTCCACCATGAAATGTGGTTTCTGCAGAGATATCAAACACGAGGATTCTTATGCTTGGTTATATCTTTTCACTCCTTCCTGATTTACGCTTGCAGTCCTGTTGTCTACAACACGGCTGCTGCTCTAATCCTTCATGTGTTACTTAATCTGAGAAAATTCCTTCCAGGGGATATTTTGTTGTTCATATGTACAATTTTTTTTCTCAATAGTGAATAAAACCACCCTGCCCACATGCAAACAGACTGATGAGGAGTGAAGGGATACTGTTAATTCACAGGTCTTAGATCAAGTGCATCCTGTATTACTGGTGAACATGATCTTCTGCATAGTCAAACTATTGAATTTTTCCAAGAGATTTTTGCATGCCTACATGTTTTTATAGAAATAATATGCATTTAACTTGTTTTTCTTTTCTGGAAAAAAAACCCTCCAGCATCAGGAAGCATCTCTTCAGACACAGATGTCAGGAAAAAGGGAGAAGCAAGAGTTAAACTAAACTGGAAAGTGACAGTGTACCAGATGCATTGACACTAATGTGCCTCTTTAGAGTTCACGCCTAAAGGCTTTGTGTGCAATGATAAATATATTTGTTTTGGTTGCTGGAGGTGCCCTTAAATTATTAAAAGACAAAACAGAAAAGGGACTTCTCATTTTCTAGCACCATTAACTTGTTCCACTGGCCATGAGAGACTCAAAAAAGGTTCAATATTGAAGAATCAAGGCTCAGACAGCCCTAAATTCAGCTATAATTTTCAACCTTTTGTTGTATTTCGTGTTCCTATCTGTCTAGGCCCTGTTAGCAGTGTTGCTTAATCATAAACCCCACAACCTCTGGCTGCAGCAAAAGTCTTTTTTGAATAAAAGAGAGAAAATAGGACATTTTCAATATTTCTTTCTATTGATTTTGTGTATGTGAGAGAAGAGAAAGGGAAAGAAAAAATGCGCCATTGTGATAATATAATAATGCAGTACCAGTATAATTTTAGCTAAAAGAAAAATGTTAAAGGGGAAAAACTTCTGGCTCCATGAAGTTCTTTGACATAGTCAAGGACAAATTTAGGGCTAAACTTTTTAAAGCTGAGCTTCACCTCCATCAAGTGTTGCTTTTCATCTATTCAGGCTGCATTTTGGCTGCTGTTGCCCATTCATTTAACCTGTTGCTCCCCCTGTGGCTTTCCAGATCACAGAGCTCTTTAAAAAGGCAAGACCTCACCTCGAGCTTGTGGAGCTCCATAACTACATTGGGGTTTTTTTCCCAAATTGAAAAGAAACCATTTGGTTTCATGCTGCAGATCCTCTTGGCATTCCTCTGTGGGGCACTGGACTTGTGGCTCAACTCAGCCTGGCAGTGGTCAGTGTGATGATGGTATCGGTCAGCTCGGTATGTCCAGCACCTCTGTCCACTCCCACTCACGTGCTGACTAATGTAGACAAGTAGATATCAAGCTTTGGGTCTCTCAGTTCTGAAAAGAGCAGCTTTTTGAAAAAAAAGTTGTTATGTTCGCTAATTACCATGGAAAACAATTAGGTACAACATTCTGAGATGGGTAACACCTTGCCAGGCTCAGTTAGGAACTGTTTCAAGGTCCTTGACTGTTTCTCACAGCAACATCCTGACCGATGCCAAAAAAAGGAAAATATTCCACACCAAGACATGTCCTTCTGGAGGAAAACCAAGTAAATCAGATGCATCTGCTCTTGTGACTTCTGTGCAATGAAGAGGGATGAATCTGTACAATCAAATGCCACACAGAGGACTCAGTATCCCTGCAGTCCTACATATTTTGATACCAGCCCCTGCCTAGCCATCCTGAAATGAGAAGCTCTTTCATGGCTAAATAAAACTAAAGACAGCAGTTCCCTAGGTAGGTTCAACTGTAAGCAAAGTCTCCCACAAACACTCAAAAAGCTGGCTTTTCCACAGTAAACTTTATTTATTTATTTTTTAAGACTATGTTCTTTCAGGCTAAGGAAGGTTCTTAACTGTGATAACCTGTGGTGATCTTTATCCCATTAAATGCATAATAAAAATATCTCCCTTCTTAGTGGTTTGCTCAGCATACAGTGTTTTTGAATATCAAGTCCCATTCATTTCTCAGGCAGTGGAACAACAATTTAAAGGTGCTGCAAAAGAAAACCTGAGCAATCAAATGTAGATACACTTGGATGCAATTACAGCAGCAAGTGATTGTGTACAGTAAATCTTTGTTTAACCTAAGCCATGCAATCACCTTCTGTACCCTTTCAGTATCTTATTATTAACCTCCTGTCTGTGGAAAAGCCCCTCTCAAAATGAAGGAGCAAATGAGAGCAATTTTAATGTGGGGCTTTAAATCTTAGCTGTGTTTTTATTTGGGAACAAGAGCAGTCAGAGCTCACAGTGCAGCCTGTAAGGTTTCCCAACACTGTCACTTCTCCATGACCCCTCTTTTTGAAAGTTTTTCCAGATTTTCATACAACCATGGAATAATTTTAACTGCCTTGACTGAAACATTCTGTCTGCCTATTTATGAGATATTTCTTTCTGGGTTTTTTAAATTATTATTTTGTTGGTTGGTTTGAGGTTGGTTTTCTTTTTTAATATTATTTATTTCTTCAAAAACCTCTGTCTTGATTTCAGCAAAAATTCTTTGGCTGTAAGGTGTAACAAGGAAATGGAAAAACTGCTTGGTCTGCCCAGTTTCCTGGGATTTGGTGGGCAGTGGAGCATCCAGATGTTTCACAGCAGACATGATGTCCCCCTTGTGCCAGGAATGTGCCTTCTGCTACTCCTATTAAAATCCATCCCCATTAGTTTTAATTATTAGCTGCTGAAATATCTGTTTGCACATCCCCAGGAGGGATATGTTGGAGTCTGCCTGCTAAGATGCCACCCACCCTGAGCATGCTCTGCTCCCACACTGGGTGAACAACTCCCTAAAATGCTAAATGAGGCTAAATATGTTAATCTGCATTTCAGCCATCTGCATCCCCATCTGAGCAAGCCCCACGTTCTCTGGAGGTAGTGCAGAGCTAATCCATGGGGTCAGCAGAGCTCAGGATGTGACACATTTCACCATCTTTGGTGAGTGATGATCATTTCACCATCTTTGGTCGGAGCTGTCCTGAGCCCTGAGCTCTCCACAGGAGGTTAAACACTTGGGTTCAAACATCTGCACTGTGGAAAGGAAAAGTTAGTGGAGACAAATTTTGTCTGAAGTAACTGATTAGTCCAGTACTGAAGGGATTGAGCAGGAAAGCGTCCTGGGAACCTGTCATGATGAAATATTTAGAGGGAGAAATTTCTTGCCTGAACATTTGCTTAGCATCATTTCTGGGTGGAATTTCTGACACTATTTCTTCTCAAATTAACTCAAGCTACTAGGGACTTCAGGCCAATTCCAGCTTCTCTAATGCAATAAGCAAAAGAAGACAGAAACTGCAAACCTACGAAAGCATCAAGCCAGCCAGATGCAGTGAAGTGCCAGTGGAAAATTTTTATTGTGCAAGGATTAAGAGAAAAAAAAACCAATGCTATATAAACTGACACTTTTAAACAAAGACTCGTATTTCAGTGATAGAAAAAAATCTCAAAAAAAGAGAATGTATTTTTTTAAAAAGGGCTAAGAGTTTAAATATTTGGAGGATACTCATGGAAATTGATTCTAGGGGGAAATACAATACTTAGATTCACATAAACTCCAGTGGGATTGCTTACTGTTAAAATACATGTCTAATAGAAATATGACAACAAAATTCAAGTATCTGTTTATATTGTGACTCTGGACTGGTTAGATTCAAATTCTGCTGATGCTCTGAACTAATAAGCTTGTTAGATTAACTTGGATGTGCCTTATTAACAGCAGGAAAACCTGCAGGTAGTCATTCTCTGTATACGGACTGAGCTTCCCTACCCCATCTGCTTTCACAATGGACATTGCTCAAAAAGCTGAAATGGCTCTCCAGAGGTGATTAGTGAAGCACCAATAGTGCCTCAAGACTCTACATTGTCCTTTCTCCCAAGCCTGATAAACTAAATTTAGTTCCTTCCCCAATTTCTGATCCCTTTTTGAGTTCCAGGAAAAGTTAAGCATGAAGATGATCCTCTCTTCTCCAACAGTCAGGGAAAGCAAGAACTATTAGATGCTGTTTCTTTAGAGATGGGCACACTTCTACCCCCTCAGCACAAGAAATAGCTGTTATTGGGTATTCCACTCCAAAATCCAACAAAAGAGCAAAGGACAATCAGTCCACAGAGATACTTCCTAAAAATCTGCCGAGGATGACAATAAAAAATGGGCAGTTCTGTGAATTTGTGAGAGATGCAGATATACCACCAGCAAATTCCCTGCTCTCCTGATCCATGCCTTGTGCTCCCCTGTGCTCTTGCTTTTCGTCTGTCTGCATTTCAGTGCTGGGGGAGCTGAGCTCTCCATGAGCAGCATCTGCAGAGCAGTGAGAGCATGGGAGAGATCTCTGCTGACAGACAAGTGACCAAACTGGGAACCTCTGCTGCAGCCTCTCAGAGCTGCTCATCCAGCAACTTCTCAGCTGTTTCTTAGCTGCTGCACTTGAGAACATGACAATCCCTGGTGCTGCTGGAGAGTCTGTTTACTGCTACAACCCTTAATGGGATGCAGCATGGCTCTGCTGCGTGTTCTGCCAGCCCTGAGTGCAAAAGGGAGGGGGAGAACCGAGGGGAAGGGCTTTGCTCCTGCTTCCTTTTTCCTTTAGAAGGATTGGGAGGGAAACAGTGTTCGGTTGTGAATGAATGCTGTGTGCAGATGCTGGGCTTTGCCAGTCCCTTCAATATCTCCAGAGTTTGCCCTAAAAAAAATATGGAAAAGCTTGACTTAGGGTTCAGTAGCACTGGTCGGTTCTAGGCATTTCCAGCAGCCTCAACAGGTTCATCAGTAGCTGTATAACCTTTGTCATTTGAATATTGCTGCTCATAACGATGAAAACAATCATCATGGCTTTGAGAGTTTGTGCAGGGAGTCAAGGAAGGAAGGGAAACTATCTGCTCATGCATTTTATTTTGAGGTCCTTTCATCCACAACAGCATAAGCTTGGAAACTTGGGGAAGAATCAAGACTGAAATGAACTGCTGATGGTGAAAGATCTCATTTATTGGTCACCACGAGTGAAGGATGTGTCTCAGACTTCTGCTCTTTACTACACTTGGCTGCTCTCAGATTCACAGGTAGAGGTGAAGATTGTTTATTTGTAAAGCTGAAAAAAATGTGCTGAGGAGTTTCAGGGAAACAAAGGTAATAGTTTTGACATGGTTTCTACTCTGGAAGACTTTGCAACCTGATTTAAATATGATGCTCGGTGGGTGAAGAATAGGAGGAGAGTTGAAGAGCTCAGAATTTGTGGTGAGTTAGTCTGGTGTTTGTGTGTATGTGTCTGATTTACTCCTTCTTTTCCACCCCTGAAAGAGGCATCCAAAACTGATGACTTTGACTAATCCAGGCTGTATGCTTCCTGCCTTTTGAAAAGGGGAGACAGTGTTGTCCATGCCCAGAACAAGAGATTTCATTTGAGAGTAAAAATAACTGGTTTTGTCCATTCACAAGGAAGAGAAATTGCCTTAAAATGTATCCTCTTCTCTCCCCTACCTGTCATTTGATCTTTCCTGTAGCTTTTTCTATTGTTTACTGCATTTCCACACTCCAAACTTTCCTTCATTGCTTCAATGTCCCTCTGATTTCCCTATACCTCCTTTATCTCTTTTTTCCCCCACTAGCAACATCCTCCCCCGGCTCCTCTAACAAGTTTTTCACAGAGTTCACAAGTCTCCACAGTCCTCACAGCACCATGTCCTTGCTGGTCTTTTCTGACAGGGATTTTTTATGTGTCACTATGAAAACCATCAGGAGGTGGCAACCACCTTACAGGTGTAAGCAGGTGTGTTTTCTTGGGAAATATAATTCAGATCCAAATTCCCAGCACAGCAATAAAATGAAAAGCCACCCAACCCGAATATCTGACATCCACACAGAAAATTGTGTCTGTAGACTGATCTCATAGATTACCCTTTGGGGCCCCAGTGTCTGAGGTGGTTCAGTTCTTTTGGTTCAGTTTAATCTAAAATGAAATTAATTTCAGGTGCAATTCCATTCTGTGTAGGGAAGTGCAGCAAGTGTGACTGAGAAATTCCCTTCCAAGGCAAATCCTGATCTACACTACAACTCTAATGTGGACAAATCCAGTACGTCCATCGTGACTACTCTAGTAGAAAGGTGATATTCTTCAGTTATTTTATCATAAAATGCACTGTAAAATGCATTATATTTATATATATATATAAAAACCTTCAGTCCTGAAGGTTTCAGGGGGCTGCAATTACTGGAGCATGTCTTTCAAAACAATAAAACAAGTTGTCTTGGGAATATGTCAGGAAGATATCTCTTCTGTTCTTAAATTCAGGTGCCTTGTGGCCTGATGTATCCTCACTTAGATAAGCTTCTTGTGACTGCTCACATTTTTAAGAGACTTGATAGCCTCAGGTAAAGAGAAGCTACAAACTTTTCAAACCTGAAGGCAGATAAGCTTCCAGATATGGTCTGTTCATCCCAGCTGCTTGGGTTTTAGGGCCAAAGCAGCCAAACAGAGCTACTGAGGACATTTGCTGAGCTCTCAGCTTCCCTTTAGCTACTTCCCATTACTCTGATGGGGGAACATGACTTAGGGATCATCCTCTGTCTCTCATCTTCGTGAGCCCTGCCTTGTGAACAACCAAAAGGATTCAGATGTAAACTGCAAGTTATCTTCTGATGGCTCATCTACCCACCCCAACCCATTTGTGAAAGGGAATTTTTGGAAAATTTTTGTAAAAATTTCTGAGTGTATTTTTCTACAGTCTAAAACATCTCTCTCAGAAGCTTTGCAGAATGAGGAAGAGCTTGACCTGACCAGCTTGGCTTTATCCCTGAATGTGCCATACCAGTGAAGAGAAGAGGTTCTTCTCTCCAGCTAGGTGGGAAATTGCAGCTCTGAAGAAAGTCACCACCTCACTTATTTTCCCTGCCGTTCAAGTTGGCAGAAAAAAATCTGCGTAACGATTAAGCCTCACAGCCACCAATGTACTCATAGGGTTATTTTCCAACCTAGGAAGTCCAGTTAGGTGGAAAATATTCCTTTGATTTATGACCCTGAGGTAGTCAGCTCATAAATTAATGTTTGCATTGGCAGCTTCAGTATGTGCCTTTTGCATCTGAAGGCTGTGGGTAGCAGAGAGTGACAGGAAGGCATCAGACTAAGATGTGTAAAACATACAGAAATTGTGTTTATTTTCCGTGTTTCAAGTGAGAAGGCATTTCACTATGAGTGTTATACCGTGGCTTTTTAAATGCTTTATTGTTTGCAGACATGACTGGGAAATTATTGAAAGCAAGACTTCTGGGTGACAGGAGTGGGCAAGGAGAGGTAAACAGTGAAGAGCAATGCAGTTAGACACAGAAGGTCTCAGATCATTTAAGTAATTGGGCAATAAGGTGACAAATCCAGTTCGGTGCAGATAAATGTAGACTAATGACTCTTGGAGCAAAGAAAATAAAGACAGAAAATATTAAGCAGGAGACTGCAGCAGCTTACTGACTAGCAAAGAGATCTAGGGAGCTAATGGAGAAAAATCTCCTTAATGATTGGGATATAACTGATCCTGAATGAGTGGAGTCCAGTGGAATAAGAAAAGGCTCAAGATTTTCATTTTTCATAGGCATAGAACTCTCTCAGGTTATCTTGTCCATCCTCTTGCATCAGCTCAGAGACAATTCTTTCTGCAAAGAACCCTATTATGCTGAATTATAAGGACTGTCAAGGTGATTTATAAGATAGACTTAGTTAGTGTGAACATTTTTGCTAGCCAGCACAAAAAAGAGAATGTTTTGGATGAGATTCTGACCTCACTGACACAGATGTAAATAAAACCACCTGTAAAATTTTCAGCAGAATCTCTCATGCTCTATAGAAGTAAATACACACTTGTTCTTGCAACTGGAATTTTACTGCAGGGTTTGCAATACTGGGAGATGGGGAAGGGTTTTTAAGGATTTTAGCTACAGCTGAGACAGTGCAAAATCTGGTGGAGATGGGTTTTCCTCCTGGGAAATTCATCAGGCCTGTGAAGCCCAAGATGACTTAAGGCCATTGACTGGAATCCCACTTCACCTCTTTCCTGGCTGCTGCCTGGTGATTCTGTTCAGATGTTAATCTGAATAAAAAGTTATCTGCCCTCTCAGCAGGCTCACTGACTTCAGAGGGTACTGCTGGAAAGTGAAAAGAGCAGGAGTTGACTCTTGCAGTAGTATATAAACATGAAAGGCAAGAATCCAAGCCCAAAACTATGAGCTTAAAACCCTGTGTTCAACTCAAACTAGAAACATAGACATCTATCAGTGATTATTTGACAGCAGTGTCTTCCTTTAGAAAGGAATAGATTCTGCTCTGTTCTTGCTCTCTGCTGCTGGAATCTGCGCGAATGTCCATCTGCGATCCAGACCTGGTTGTGATCTTCCTGCAGGAGTTTATCTCACACTCTACATTCACCAAGCACAGAAGCAGTGAGAGGAGCCCAGACCTCCTCTTTCACCATGAACTCAGAGCAAAGCTGTCCTTCTGTGCTTTTACACCTTGGCTAAATGAAGATTGTGCACCAGGGGTGAAGCCCTCTCCTTCTGAACTTGGAGTTTCAGACATGGGCATGATACCTCTTGCTCTGAGGAAAACACTGATCCTTGGTTAAGGAACATGACATCTGGGAGCTCTAAAATGGAAAGAGCCCCTGTTTAGGGTTTTAGGATGATGGACTATGTCACTTTTTCAGGAAGGGTTGGGGGCATCAAGACTTTCAGTTCTGAGAGGAAAGAGGAACCCTTCACTGCCCTGTGCTGGGTGAAGGACCAAAGAAAACTGAATCAGTGCTGGCTGCTGGATCTGGGATCCTGCAAACCAAGCAGGTATTTTGTTGTCTAAATCTTTCCATGAAAAATCCCAAGATCCACAAGTGACCTTAGTGCAGAACTAACAGGGCAATCTAATCAGAGTGCTATCATTTTGTTAATTCAGCCTTGGAGAAACTTACCTCTAGGTAAGAAATAGCTGTAATATCCTTTTCTCATGTCAGTGAGGTGCATATTCATCTGCACCATTTGCCTCTGCCAGTTCTTATTTCCAAACCTTGCTGAGGCACCAGAAATTGCTTATGCTGTTGAGCACCAGCAATTTAAGATGCTAGCACTCAATTGGAATTCGAGATGTTAATTAAAAGTTTGATTTTGTAATCTCCAGGGGTTTTTTGGTCTTCTTTTTGCAGTTTGGACTGTAATTCTGAGGTGGTAAAGCTGAAGCTGGATGAGGTAGAAATAAGCAATGCAGAGTGGGATGGAAGCAGGATGGCTGGGATGGTCCCAAATCACCTCCCTTTGTACAAACAGGTTCATTCTGGCAGTGACCTTTGAAGAGATGGACATGGAAAGTGGAAAAGAGATGTGGAAACTGGAGACAAACCTCTGATCCTCTGCAAGCTTTTTCCATTGCAAAGGTACTTCTGTTTTCATATCACTGTCTATGAAACATAGTCACACACAAGCAGCATGTCTACAGAACACTTCCCCACATCCCAGGGGCAGGATAATGATAAATGCATTAAAACTCTCTATTTCTGATAGCTTGGCCTTGGGAGCTGTTATGATCCCCCCTAAAGGTGAGAGTAACCCAAGTTCTTGTTAAAAGATCCCTTGAGGTGGATTAGAGTGAAACAACACTGAATGACTGGTGATTGAAAATAGATCTATATATGTAGGGTTTATTTTAGAACGATTTGGTTGCAATGAAAATCAGTTATGTAGCCATTTTGGTTATTATTACCTATAGTAATATAGCAATAAAAAAGCACAAAAATATCACTTTAAAATGTATAAGGGAAAGAAAGAGAAGGAAAGGATAAGAGAAGAAATAGCTCACAACCCATGGACCTCACAGGGATACTTGGTTGTTGCAGTTTCAATGCCTGTTGGTTAAAGTGATGGTCACATTCTTGATCTGTCAGAGGTGGGGAAAACCCAGGGAACACCAAAGTTCCATGGGTTATAAACAGTGAGGTTCAGGTGAGAATGCCAGGAACCTCCCCTTGGGTGGGGAGTTGCAACTGGATGATGTAATGCTATGGATGAGGGAACAATTTGTGAGTTTTTGATGGTCCACGACACCCCCAAGGTGCCACAGCTGCCTCTCAAGTCCGCATAGCTTGAGTCAATGGTGGCCCATGAGGGTGAGAACCTTCAGGCTACGAGTGAATGTCCTGGTGCTTCCCCAGAGGGAAATTTTCACAGCTGAGCTGTTTGTGTAAGGACTTTGGCATGACAAAAAAGCATCATCCCATCTGGAAGGATCTGCCTCCTATCATTCCCTTCCCTTCCCTTCCC